>JACCIC010000296.1:0-468258 GCA_018907035.1 Sycobia sp. Sy_11
TTTTCCGTCACCAGTTACGAAGAAAATGATGTTCTCGTTGCGGTGGGATATTAAATCTTTAGTTTCTATTCCTCTGCCTCTATCAACCTTGTATTTTTTGTCGTGATTTGGACTAAATGACGAGTCGGTGGAGGATATTGATTTTGTCTCTTCCGGCTGATTAGCGGTTATCAGTTGGAGTAAGACTGTTCATTCAGCCTCAAACTCTTCGTGTGATTCTGGTTCGCTTTCAGGATAACAAGGCGTCTGTAGTACCGCGTCACGCGTGGGCTTTTTTCTTATCGGAGATATTTGGTTAGTTTCCCCGTGCGTAATGTTCTTTGTACATTGATTTTCGATTACCTGTAAAGGAGATTTTCCAGATTCCCCTTGTGTAATCTTTTTAGGTCGTTCCCTTTCTTTTAGCTGCGTAATTGTTTTTGGATTTGATTTATTTTTATGCGTGTGTCCTGGCGCACTGCCGAGTTCTCGTCCTGATCTCGTCACGATATTTGTCGTGACTATTTCAGGTGGACTACATGATAATGCGTCTGCATAAGAATTTAGTTTTCCTGGTTTATACAATACGGTATAATTGTATTCGGAGAGTTTGAAACGCCATTTTTGCACTCGTGTATTCAGATCTGCTGATTTAAACCAAACTAAGGGTTGATGGTCAGTGATAATTGTTATTTTTCTTTCATATACGTAAGAACGAAATGCCTGTACATTATGTACGACTGCTAGGGCTTCCTTTTCGTAAACCTCGTATTTAAATTCTGTATTGCGTAAAACTCTAGAAGTAGATGCTATGGGTCTATCTTTCCCTATTTCCCCCTGGGACAGAATATCTCCTATAGCATATCCTGCGGCAGCAGTTGTTATATTAAATGGTTGAGTAAGGTCGGGGAATTGTAATAAACGTGCATTACATTGAATGTTTTTAAAGTCTGAAAGGCTGTTTCGGTTTTGTTTGACCATTCAAATGGTACTATGCAGCAATTTGACCATTCAAATAGTATTATGCAGCAACTAAACCAAGAAACTGTCCCACGTTCTTTGCGTTTTTTGGTCGTAGGAAATCTTTTACAGCTTCTACCTTTTTTTCGTCGGGACTAAGTCCTTTTTCACTTAAACGGTGTCTTAGATAATTCACTTCTCTTTTCAGAAATTCGCACTTGTCGGTTTGTAATTTCAATCCGGCGTCTCGAAGTCTGTTGAATTATAGGCTCAATTTTCTATCGTGTTCTGCCAGTGTCTTTGCATATATTACAATGTCGTCCAGGTACACAAACAGTTCTGTGCCTTGTAGTCCTCTTAATAAGGTATCCATTAACCTTCGAAAAGTAGCAGGTGTATTTTTCAACCCAGAAGGCATACGAACGAATTGATAGTGTTCAAATGGCTTACTAAAAGCTGTTTTATGTGCATCTCTCGGGTCCATCTTAATTTGATGATACCCTGTCGCAAGATCCATTACAGAATAATATTTTGCATCTCCTACTTGGTCAAATATCTCAGTGATCTTCGGCAGTGGATAGGCATCGCTTACTCGTTTTTCGTTCAAAGCTCTGTAGTCAAACATCATTCGCCATCTCGGTCGACCTTGTAAGTCTGCTTTCTCTTTTACAATCAAAATTGGGCTGTTAAACGGGGAATCGGAGTTCTCTATTACCCCTTGGGTTATTAAATCATTCATCTGTCTATTTATTTCTTCTTTGAGCGAGTGAGGAAATTTTTATTGTCGGGCATTCATTGGTTGTTTATCCGTAGTTTTTGGGGAGATCCGTAGTTTTAGGAAATAGATGCCATGTTCCCGGCATTAAATCTCCGGGTAGAAAGAAGATATCGCGATTTTTTTCGACTAAATGATATACGTATTCTTTTTCGGTTTCATCAAGGTGGTCTGTGCGTATTATATTCTTATTTTGTGTGTCTCGTTTTTCAAGGGTGGGTTCTATTGTTTTGGGTTATAATGTATTAAAATATCTGATAGATTTTGCGAATTGGAAAAAAAAAAATGGAATTAACCTGCTGTTTCCGTTGTGGAAAGACCCCGGGGAAAAAAAAAAAACCGTGGGCGGTGTGTTCATGATTGATTGCCTTGAGGGGATATTTAGTTCTTCGGATATTAGTTATTGTGTAAGTGAATAAATTGTCTTTGTAGATATACTTTCATTATCGAAGTAATTATTTAAAAATTCATCATTTTCGTCATCTATGTGTAACTATTCTTCGTTCAACCTTGCTTGTTCATCGTGTATTTCGCTCTCGTCGCTCTGACTATCGATAGATGCGTTCGCAAGTAACGAGTCTACCGTATGATCTATTCCTCTTCCATCCATTTCCGCGGCTCAATTTTTGCGAAGCATCTCTGGTGACACAAATTCGATAGGTTGGTCATGTGTATGAAATTCAAGTCGTTTCGTATCGTAGTTCAGTGTTACTCGAGCGTAACTTAAATATCGTGCCCCCAAAATACCAGAATACGTTATTGGAAAATGGTCGGGGACGACGTGGAAACTAGAGATGCCTCCCAAAACTTTAAGTTTTAAAGTTCCTAGGGTAGAAAATTGTTCCGAGCATATCCACCTCAAGAGTCCCTTCTGTGACTCGTTAATTTTGTATTGATCGCATATGGTTCCTCTTTTTATTGAATTTCCCTCAGATCCTGTGTCTACTAGGAATCTAGATTTGCCGCCTGTTGGGTTCTTGGTAATCACGATAAGGAGTAACTCCGTTTCCTGTTCGATGTGGATATTGACGATCCTCTATGCAGGGATGCCTAAGATTTCATTTCCTATTCGTAAATTCGTCGTTTGGTCAGCTATGATGAGTTGTTTATGGGTAAAGTTTAATTCGGCGATAGTTTTCGTTATGAATACCGATCCTATAATTCCATTGTGTGGAATAGGGAAATTTTCTGATACAGCGAGAAGTTCGATTCTTTGTCCGGTAATTTTCAATGATACGGTACCTAGCGTTGTTTCTTTACTATCTCCCACTCCTGTTAGTGTGTAGATTTTTGATTCATTTATGCGTGCCCCTTTTGGTATTATTCCTATTTTAATAATGCTTACTTCGGATCCACTGTACATCATAAAAGAAAGAAGACATTGTGGCCCGAACTGAACCTCTAGGTATGGTACGTAGTTGGTTATTCTGGCTCCACGGTTATTATTTCGCCTAGCAGATTCGATAGTTGGTTCGTGTTCATTGAGCGCATTGGTCTGTCGCAGTCCCTTTGTTCGCGCTCTCTTGCTGGAGACTTCCTCCATTTCCTTGGTTATATTGCCTCTTTCGACATTCCGATATGGTGTGCCTTGGGTACTTGCAATAAGCACATATGGGTCTGTTGGAAATGGTTGCGATTTGCTGAGCATGATCGCGTACCCTACAGACAGTTTCAGACTGCCCTAACCGTCCACATTTTTGGCATTTTAAAATTAGTTTTTGCTTATTCGTTTGATAAGTTCCACAGAAATAAGCTGTATGGCCAGGCTTATTGCATAACTGGCATACTATAAACGGAGGTCTATTGTTACTTCTGCAGTCGCGGGAATTATGACCGATTTTGTTACATGCTTGCAAAGTAGTAGTTTTCTTGAAAATTAAACTTAAAAAAATGTAAACAAACGTATCGTCAATATATATATATATTTTTAATATTTATATATTGTTATATACTTTTTAGTATATATATCATATTTTTATTTGATTAATTTGCGAAGAGGGACAATAGGGGTTCCCGCGCAAAAAATATTTACAATAATATTGTAAAATTAAGGTCCGGTGCGAAAGGGTCGGGCAAAGGGCCCCGCGGGCGCGGGAGAAAGGGGGGGAGCGGCCCGAAACCGGGAAAAAGCGCCTTAGTTTTTGGGCGCGGGGCCCCCCCGCGGGGCCGCCGTGGATTTAAAAGCCCGGGGGGCCGGCAAAAGCGGGGGCCCGCGGATTTGAAAGCGGAAGTCGCCTCTCTGGCCCGCAAGGCGGGGCTCGACAAGGACAGGGCAGGGGCCCGCGGCGATTGTGTTTTTAATTTCGACGAAGTCACTTCGCGAAATTTCTCGGGCGGAAAGCGGCGGACGGGGCCCGCTTTGGCCCTCATACTCAGGCGGGCGGCTTTTTAACAGTTGAAGGTAAGGGGAGAGACAAACGCGCTTCTCTCACAAAATTCTCAAAATTTAAAGAGCCGCCATGATGCGAAAAAAAAAGAAACAAAAAAAAAATTTTCCCAGTGTTTTGGCCAAGGGCGGGGGGACACGGGAAAAAAATGGGCTGATTCGAGGTCGGGGAACCCTTGTTCGGTCGGCGGGCGTATAGGGGGCGGGACGAAACAAAGCTCAAGGCACCCCACCCACCCCACATCGGGGCGAAGGGGGGAACGCGAAAAAACACGGATAAAAATTAGCTTAAATAAATAAAAATTTTTGAAAAGTTTACGCTTCACGCGGGAGCGTTAATTTTTTAAAAGTTAAGGATTTAATTTTTAAAATTTTTTTATATTTCATAAAAAAATAAACCAACCATTTCTTAAACTTTTCCTTTTTGATTTTTTTCTTTCTTACCAGCGGGGGGTTTTTTTTCCCTGCGCGCCCACACACCGTTCGTAGAAATGACAATTTATTTTTTTTTGTATTAGTTGGCGAGTATTGTCGGTCCTAGGTAATCCAGCTCCTACTGCCGACCCCCTTAATAATTTTACTTTTTAATGTTAGGTTTCTTTTTTATTAATTTTGGTTTTTGTTATTTTAACTTTCAATTTTGTTTATTCTAAGAAATTTGTGATGTTAACAAGAAATTTGTTTATTATTTAAATAAATAGGGAAATTTATTTAGGGGGATTTCCCTGAATCAGCAACGCACAAAGAAAAAACATTAAAAAAAAAAAAAAAAAAACAAACCAAAATTGGCCATAAAATTTTAAAATTAAAATTAAAAATATACAATTCAAAAAAAACTTTCTGGCGGGTTGCCCCCCCCTGGAGCGGAAGGAGGAGGAAAACTTGGGATTTTCGGGTTTCGGTGGTACTACGAAACCAAAAATTGGGGGGGGGGGGTGGGAGGCGGGCCAACCAAAAGGGGGGAGGGCCTCGGGCCCCCCCCCCCCCCCCGTGTTGGAAACGCCGTGGGGGGGCAAAAAGTTATAAGTAAGGGGGGTGGGGGGGCCAACACCCACCCCCCGTGTCAAAAAAAAATTGAACCAAAAAACACAAACCAACAACTTCTTTGCCCCAAACAACCCAAAGGGACCAACACAACCTAGTGGCCGCGGTTTTTTAAGCCGGGGAAGGCAATCGGTTTGAGTTGGCAAAAGTTGAAAAACGCATTCGAACATTAGTCTTTGGGTGCGCCCCGGGGTGAAAAAACAGGGTGGAAAACCAAAAAACCCCGAAAAAGAACCCGATGACGTGCTGAGCGATCGGGGCCGAGGCGCGTTGAGCCGGAGCACGAACTAGCTCTCACCAAAGTGCTTATGTTACAATTTCTTGAAATTAATATTATCTTATTATAATTGTTTATCTCGATGTTACAGGTTTCAAAAATTCGAT
Organism: Sycobia sp. Sy_11; assembly: GCA_018907035.1. Taxonomy (NCBI): domain Eukaryota; kingdom Metazoa; phylum Arthropoda; class Insecta; order Hymenoptera; family Epichrysomallidae; genus Sycobia; species Sycobia sp. Sy_11. The sequence goes on from JACCIC010000296.1 coordinate 5,529, forward strand.
TTTTGATTTAAAAAAATCATTTAAATCAAATAAATATTCTTTAATAACATAATATTTTACTATCATATAGCTTAATAAAATATTAAAGAAAATTTTAATTTTTCACTTATTATGCAGTAATTATCGAAATCTTTAACTATATGAGCGACTAAGCGTACACTATTTAATATGTTGCAATTAAAAATAATTCTATTTAAAAATTTTTACAGAATTTTCATTGTATTACACACAAAAATGGGCTCCTTCTTAAAGCTGATGCTTAGATAGTACCATTTTAAACCGTAGCTACGATATGTATTTAATTAAAACAATTAAATGATAGAAAATTTTTTGTTCACTTGAAAAAAAATTGGCTTAACATTTAAATGATCTTAATAATCATTGTCAGTATTAGATATATATTTGCAAATTCAATGGATCTCAATAAATCCGCTAATTCAGGATTTTACATTTTATCCACAACTCATTTGACTGTTTTGAACATATTCAGAACATCCTATATAATTAGATTTGATATGTAACATGTTTAGATAGGACACAGTGAGAAAGAAAGAGGGAGGGAGTGAAAGAGAGAGAGAGAGAGAAGAAAAACCCAAGATGAATAACGGGGATTACCCGATATTGGTGAGTGTTCTTTATAATACATGCTTGCGCGGAGGAGTGAAAAGGGGTATTTCCAGGGTATTGCATTAAACCTGTTACTGCTCTCTTCTCTTTTCACAACTTATCCTCGCTAGTCTCTGCGTTTCTGAGTAATTTTTACGTACTTGCTCTCCCTTCTGATTCTTCTTTCTTATCTCCCTTTCAACATAAAGGGTTCACGTATAAAAAAGGTGTGGATGTGAAAAAAAAACAGAATAAAAAAAGGGGAAGAGGAGGAAAAGGAAGGGCCCATAAAATAGGTATAGTCCGGTTAAAAATTAAAAAAGGCCATTGTATTAGCGTTAAAACCTTTGAAAAAAAAAACGTAATAGTTGGTTTGGGGGGGGGCGGCCCCCGTGGGCGAAATGTTGACTTATAGACAAAAACCAAAACAAATGTTAATTGACCAGCGGTTGATTTCACATTTTTACAAACCCCCTTTCGGCTTTTAGTCCGGGCGGGGGAGCATTTGCAAATTTTAGTTTTCAATTTTTAATTTCATGGCTTCCTCAGCCCGAAAAAAAAATGAGTTTAACCATTGATTTCCTTTTACGTTTCCCAAATGTTCTCTACCAAAATGCGTAATTTGATGTCCCCGGACGGCCCCGCGTTTGTTCAATTTTACAATCTCCAACCGGTGGGACACCGCCAGGGGGCAAACCGTAAAAAACAACTTTTATAAAAAAAAACAAAATGTCTATCAAAAAAAAAAAAACCCAGGCTTTTGGTGAAAAAAATTTTTTCAGATTAGAAAAAAAAAAAAAAAAATTGGTTCCCAAAAAAAAACAACTAGTTGTTAAGGATTCCTATTTAAAAAAAACAAAAAAATTTTTTTTATTTTATCATCATTTCGTTGCTTCTAAAATAAGCTAATAAATTTACGGGGAAAAAAAAAAAAAAAAAAAACACTCGAAAAATTAATTATGAAACATTTTCGACAAAGGCTTGTTCGAACCCCAAAAATTCATAGGTGATTTCTTTTCATTTCAAGGGAATCTAAAACAACTTCGCCACTCAAGAATGTACATTGTTTGGTCTTCAAAGTTTTAACTTTTTTAGGCTTCAAAAAAAATTGTTTTGATTCGGAAAAAAAAATTAATTTTGGAAAGTTGGGGAAAATATAATCGAACATTGGTTAATTCAAATTTTATTCTTGAGAAACATCTCTCCCCAAATTTTGTTTTTAAAAATTCCCTTGTTAAAAAAACCAAAAAACTCCTAACTGGGTTGCACTATTTTTTTTTACTAATAATTTTTTATTTAGTATTAATATTACAAAAAGTTTTTTGATTTGCTTTCAACTTAGTTCCAGTATTTAATTCAGGGCCCAAATTTATGATTTGGATAAATATTAATGCCTCCAAAGATCGAAACAAATTATTTGTAAAAAAAAAAAATTCCTTTTTCTAATGGTATAAAATTTTTCATAACAAAAAAATAAAATAAAAGGGGGGGGGAAAAATGCTAAAAAATACAATAAAACAAAAACGGTGGCTGAGAAACCGTTGTTATATTGGGAAGTTATGGTAGTTGATATAAAAATCCAATATTAAAAATATTGTTTATGTCTAAACTTTTTGACCCCAAAGGAAAAGTGCTGTTTTTCAGGGGGGAAAAAAAAAAATTTTATACAAATTATTGAAACAATAAATGTATTGTACGATTTTATATTGATAATGAATGACCAATTGTGGTGGGGCTAGTGGAACTGGTATTTTAAATTTGCTATGCGATTACAAAAAAAAAAAATCAATTTGAAAAATGTGCTTGGGGCCAAAAAAAAAATTTTACAAGGCCAAATTTATATACCGCTTGTATCAAACATTCTGTCAGAGGGGGAATTCATTTAATATAACAGATAAAATTGATAATGATAAAAAAAAAAATTTTTATTTCAGAACAATGGACAATAAAAAAAAACCATTTTCTGGAAAAAACAAAATTCTATTAGGGTTGGATTGCGGAATGAATTTGCACCACGGCGGGGCGAATATTTCCACGGTCTTGCCCAGGTTTCCAGAAAGCGTGTGGCAGTTATTAATCCATCAGTTTCTTCCATTAAAATTTTCCCTCGCCTTGAAAATTCTTTTTCGATTTCCTTCTTCCTTACCCAATACACTGTTAACCGTTCAAACTTTAGACATCAATGTTTTAGGGATTGGCAAAAAACAAATCTGGAATGGTTATGTGGTTTTTCCCACTTGGGGACACAAAAACCAAAATTTGGAAAAAGTACGTTTTCCTTATAAACAACAGGTACAAACACGTGCAAGTTTTTAAAACGCTAGGGGGACTTCGATCACCAAAAAAAAAAAAAACAAAAAAACGGCCGTTCTTGCTTAAAAAAAACTTAAAGTGTACCAAAACTTGTTGTTGTGAGAGAGATTCCAGATCGTTGGTAATCCTAAATATTATTGCAAATAATCTTAACAGTATTGTAGAACAAATATAATGACCAGTAATAGAATGATAAATTGAATTAAGTATAAAATGAAGCAAGTATAAATCACAACTGAGAGGTTAAAAACTGCAGTTGTACAGAGCAACGTGCTTTCGGGGAACCTGTGAACGACGATAGATATCTCGGGTAATTGTACTGTCATCGAATTACCTAATAAATTTTCCAGAATCTTGTTGTCATTTGAAGAATTTTTGTCATATTTATCTGTTATATTATTCTTTGACAGAGTGTGAGGCGAGTGTAAATTTTTTTCCTAAGTTTGAAACCACTTTTAAATACAGCGCCTTCCAAAACCACTCTAACATATTATAATAGGAAAATGTATTTCTAATAAATTAAAGAGACTGTATATATCAGTTTTCTAACTTAAACATATTTGTGATAATCAGATTAGAAAAATGAATGTTCTAGACTAATTTCTCCAATTTTATGGTGAAAAGCGTCAAAAACTTTGTATATAATAACATATAAATGACGATATATAAAACAGTAGAGAGTTTGTTAAATATTGTTTTAAACAAAATTTGGAGACCTCCCTATAATAAATTTTTTACATTCCATATGTTTTGCTTTAAAACTAAACTTTAATGAGCAAAATTACAAATTAAAAATTACTTGTATCATGTATCATCTGAGCGACGGGATAGATCCCTGACGTATTGACTGTAACTTGGGATGATTATAGTAGCTGAAAATGCTTATGATTAATTGCGTTTTTCTCGATAATTATTAGCCTTACAGCAAAAATGGATAGAATATAAAAAATTCATATGAATAGGATCTACAACTTTTGTTTGAACAATTTTTCTAAACTCACAATTATTCCTTAAAACTTGATTTTTATCATTTTTACAAAGTTTAGGTGCCAGGTGTGTGCCACATCCAGATTAGGTACCGCAGCAGACGATCACTCCACTCTTCAGTACATTCAAAGGAATCATTTAAACTAATTTTCAGCTGAGGTTAAATTGGTCACTAAAAATGTCGCTGGCTCCCGGAATGTTTGATCTCTCTCTCTCTCTCTCTCTCTCTCTCTCTCTCTCTCTCTCTCTCTCTCGGCCTATGAAGGACGATGAGTCCTTAGGCTTTAATAAATGAATTTCAAATTCAAATTCAAATTCTCTCTCTCTCTCTCTCTTTCTCTCTTCCATCTAGAAATTTCCCTGTGCCATACCTACATCTGATCCGATACCGATAAAATATCCTCATTGTGTTCGCATTTACCTAAATTGCGCCTGATTCATACAATATTCGCATAAATCGTCCTTACGCTATTGAACAGTTTAAATATATTCATTTAATCAGCATCACATCCCATTGTCTTACTTTATTCCTATTCAGAATAAACACATAAAATATAATTCTAGTTGGATTCGAATATTTTGATCGTATATTCGTATAATCACATATGGAGAAAAATTTGTATTTTAATAAGTTCAAATCAAATTTACTTACACAAAAATTTAACATAACAATTTTTGTCTTGAGTTTAAATAAATCAAACTCAAATTTACACTTTTTAAATTCATAAACATCAATGAAGCTTTAAAAAAAATTGAAATTCAAATGTGATATATATATTTAAATATTTATTATTGTTACACACAAACACATTAATTGAAACAAAATTCTGAAGAATATATATAATGTAAAATATCGATTTAATTTATTGCATTAAACGAAAAACTGAAATAAATTGATACAGCATCAAATTTATGTTAATATAAAATCTCTTTGAACTTTGTATTAAAAAATTACAATTTAGTATATATATTTTTACAAACTCAGCTTTATTTAACCTTATTTTAATATTATTTTTTATTGGCAAATCAATTATCAAGTTAATTTTCCAATAACAATATATTAAAAAATAATTGAAATCTCTAAATTAAAAACTTTTAACAAAGTAAAATTGTTAGACGACTTTGATATTTTTCACATATTATGAACATCAAAACCTAAACATAATCATGTCTTTTTTAATACATGTATACAATAATTTTTTTTCAAAAATGTTTCAAAAATATTGTTTCGAAATATATTTAAAAAATGAATTATATAACAGATATTCTAGTCGTGATGAAAGAAAATATAATAATATTGTAGCCACTAAAAAATAGGGTTATCCAAAAACATAGTAAATTTTTATCTTATTTTCATATAAAACAAAGTACATAAAAATATTTAAATTTAAATACTAAAAGCACTTAAATACTCTAATAATTGACTAAATTATTAGCTAATTTTTGATGTTCAATTATAGAACGAAATGAAAGATCAGATCATTGAAACGGTCAGATGTTCTGTTTCTAATGAAGGAAAGCATATTATATTTTTTCATTATATTGTTTTATTTATTGTTATATATATATATATATATATATATATATATATATATATATATATATTTTATTTGCTCACCTATAAGCTTTGTGGGAACGGGCCTGGCAAGTTCGTACCTAATTTTTTTAATAATAATGAATTATCAGAAAAAATAGCAGAAAAATGTTCACTTAAAAACATCGATGATTCAAAATAATTGATTCTTTTTTATGAGTCCACACGTGGACCAAATGATGTGAAAATAAACTCGGCTATTTGTAAATGATCTCATTACTTTATTAAGCAGCATTTTCATTAAAACTATTTATTTATTATTATTTTTTAGAAATTGATATATATTTTCATTGGTCTTACAGTCCAATTAAATCAATCGAAAAAAATACGTAATAATATCAATATATATTTATATTAATATTGATACGTCAATATCAAAAATAACAAAAATAAAAATAAAATTAAAAATTATAATGACAGTCAGACTGTCCTTGTATACAGTCACCCCCGTAGACTAAATTTTTGTTAGTAAAGTGCAATCTAGTGAATTATTAATAATAATTAATAATTATTAATAATCTAAAGAATTATATTTTAGAGTTTAAGATATAATTGTGTAAACTATACATGCTGTTATTTATAGGGATGCATATAAAATACACTTAGCCATTTGTTTTAATGGTCCTTTATTAAGGTGCTATTGTGTTATATATTTTTATATAATATCACATATTATTCTGGTATATGAACATTTTTTTTATTTTACTATGAAAACATTTAAAGATAATTACATATAATATTATGTTTCCCTCTTGGTTTCCCTTTATTACAATCAGTAGAGCATCTAACTACATCCGTGAACTGATTTCTAATTTAACAATAGAATGTTTTTTCTGATAAAATATTTTGAACTTTTGGAAAGTATTCTATATAAATTTTTTATGAAATACATGAGAAGGTGTATTTAAAATTGTTACTATGTTAAGAACACATCAAATTCGCCTAACTATTTTACTTTCTTTAAAAGTTCTTTTTTTGGAGATTTCAATTCTTTTCCAAAGAATTATAATTTAATGAATTTAATGCAAAAATTTTATAATACAATATAAAATATATATATATATATATATATATATATATATATATATATAATTACATAAAAATATTTAGATATAAATATTAAAAGTAATACTCTAATAATAAATTAAATTATTAGCTGATTTATATGTATTTATATTAATGAAAAGCAGAATTATATATTCTGATTTCCTTCATCACAAACAGGACATCTTACTTTAATGATTTGTTTTTGAATTTCTTTCTATAATAATACATGAAAAATCAGCTAATAATTTAGTCTATTATTAGAGTCTTTTTTTGTGATATCGTGACATACCGCGACAATGTAAGAACTAAAACTAACAAAGGAGCGATACTGCCCAAAATCTTAAATGTAATATAATCTTTAATTTCTATTATATTATATTTAAGATCTCCCGATATTTAAATAATTATGAATACTATTTATAAATCTTTAGTACCTAATATAATAATTATATATAATAATAAAACTCATAGTTTTCCTTTATATTTAGATTAGTGATGCTTTTTTTTATGTTATTTAACGTCGCTCTATTTCTACTTCCAAATATTGGTGCTAATCACCGACGGAGATCTACGATATGTTTGTAAACAAAGCACATGTAAATTATTACAGCGGTGCTTGTGTCAATCGGCCGAAACCGGGATTTGAACTCAGATCACCAAATTACTAGCCATCGGCTCTAGCGATCGAGCTATCGTAGGCCTCTTATTAGAATATTGCATTTAATATTTAAGTCTAAATATTTTGATGTACAGTTTTTCTATATGAAAATAAGATAAAAAGTTGCTATATTTTTGGATGCTCCTTTTTTTTGTAATTTTTATTTATACTAAGTTTAAAGTGATGTTATATTAACATAAATTTCATAATTAATAAATTTATTTCAGTTCTCTTTTCATTTAATGCATTAAAGTAAATAGATATTTTACATTATATATATGTATTATAAAATACCCCGCCTCTTCTAAGGTTCTACCTAGTTCTAATTTTGTACCTTTGCTCTTACACTGACTCTTTACCAGTGAGTCCAGGTCGTGTTACGCCCCCTTTATGGCTAGGCTCAGGCCCGAGCTCAGGCCGCCCAAGGCTCGCTCGAAGGCCTCGGAAGGCTCCCAAAGAACTCCCTGAGTTATTTTTACACACAAGTATATATGGTGTACTGTGCCTAGAGCTGCAAAGAGTTTTCTCGGGAGCTGCGAGAGCCACAAAGAATTTGCTCGGAAGCCGCGAGAGCCGCATAGAGTTTTCTCGGGAGCCCCAAAAAGCCGCAAAGAGCTGTTTCACGGAGCCCGCGAGTGATTTGCCCCTCGTTCCTGTGTCTCCTATAATATTTCCTTTGGCTGTGCTCCTCGGCAAAAGTGAAATAATTAGATTCAAAAATGGCTGACAACGGTGTCAGGGAAAAAGTTAAAAAATCTACAAAACATCTTTGAAAGCAAGTATAATATTTAGAGGACAATTTCACAAAAAAAAAAAAAAATGGAATCAGAAAAAGTTTTTGGCAAATATAGGTTATTAGCTCAGTGTATACGGTTTAGACAAGTATTGGATAAATATAGGTTATTTGCACAGTGCATTTTGTTGTAGTGATTAATTGTAATTGTAAACATACATGTCTTGCAACCATTACTTGTCTTAAGAAACGATATTAAAATACTTCAATACTTTCAGGTAATAAAATAACAATGTACATTTTGAGCAACTTAACTAAAAATTTAATTCGCGAATTGATTCCGGCCATCGGCGAAAGAATAATATTTCTTTGATATTGGAATTTTAATTTCAAAAAGCAAATTACAGACAATACTTCTTTAAAAAGAGTATACGAAGTATTTTTTATGCTGAAGAAATGTGTTTAAATAAAATAATTTTAAGATTTACTTGAAATGTTTAATTTTTTAGCAACATGTTCTAGAAGATTTCATTTCGTTAAAGATTTTTAAAGAAAATGAATGTTTAAATGAATCCTTATTCAATAAATTATTTAGTAATAGAGATACATTTAATTTACGCAAGCTATTGGAAGAATACGAAATTGACAAAAGAATCTCGAATGCGTGCAAAACAATGAATCATTTAACTCACAATGAAAGAACTAAAATTTGTGATATTATATTTACAGATTTGGAAAATCTTTCTAGTACGTAGGAGTGTGTATATATATATATATATATATATATATATATGTTGGGATTGAGCACCAACCATGCTGGGCTTATATAGTGTGTGTGTGTACCATCTGTATGAGCGGTACAGATGCTGTGTGTGAGAGCGGCGCTGCGAGAGCGCCCTTTATAGAGAGTGCAGTTAGTAGACTGCTAAACGTTGTGCGAGTTGGTTGATTGTGAATAAAGCTCTGAGTAATAGAAATACTTTGTCTTTGTCTTATTCCTTTATTTCCACTCTGCTTGTATTTTATATATTAGATCTAGATTCCAACAGGTTATGGGACCCGCCCACGTCCACTGAGCATTTTTAGAATATTTTAAAATTTTTAAATTTCGTGTAAAGTGTGAAACTGTTTCGAAAGTGCGTGCTCGTGGAGAAAGTGCTTTGTTCGAGAGAGAGAGGTCGAGCACGTGTTGCGCCCTGAAACAAAGCGAAGGAAAAACCGTTGCCAATCTTGAAGGAGATTCATTTTACTGCAGCTAGAAATTTTCCAAAAGAGGGAAAATTATTTATTGAAATGGACTTCAATAAAAGTTCGATCTCGAGCGCAAACGCTGGAAAGCGTAAGTTGAAGTTTGGTTTTTGTTCAAAATCAAAAGGAGAAGGTTGAGTAAAATTTAATTTATTAATAATTAAATTTATTGCAATAATGCAAAAGTATTGAATTAGTTTAAAAGTGAATTTAGATTTGTACATATGAATTATAGTGTAATTATCGCTATGGTTTGAATGGAAAATCTAAAAGAGTGATTTCGAGATTTTAATAGTTGAAAATTCATCTAAACTAAAGTTATTTAATACTTTATTGTTAGATAATTGAGTAAACTAATTGTTGAAATGAAAATTTTTAAGAGAGTGAAAAGCTAAAGTAAAATTTCATAATCCATTGAAATTTGATTTTAAGAAAGATAAGTTTTAATATTGCAATTTATTTACTAAATAGTTTAAACAAATAGTAATTATGTATTAAAATTGTTTCAGATTATTAAAATTCATCTTAATAATTATTGAATTCTTAAAAATTAAAGTAGCTTACGTAGAGATTAGCTAATGTAAAAATCGCGCGGGAAAGATTTTAATATTTTACCGCGAATCGAATATAACGAATTTGTTGCAATAATAATTCGAGATAAATCTTTAGATTTCTTAGAATTCGATTTCAAAGTTCAAACAGGAATTTTTAACCGAAAAGAGTAAGTGCGTGTGCACCGGTATACACGGGCGCGCGGTGCGGCGTAGAGGGGGGGGGGGGCTCGCGGGCGACCCCCAGGCGCGCGCGCGTATCGGTATACGTGAGGTAGTATACGTGCGCGTCCACCATATAGTCGTACATATATACTGTACGGGTATATATATAGAGGTAGGCTACGCGCTTAATATAGGTGTGAGGGTTTATATGTGTGTGTCTGCTATATGGTCGTGCATACATACTGCACGGGTATATATATAGATACATTGTAGCATCTAATATACGTGAGTCTATCCCGCGGCATATAGAGTCCAATCCGACGCTATAGCTAGGGGGGCCCTGGGTACCGCCCAGGCCCGTGCCCTCACGTGAGGGGGCCCCGGGTTCTTGCCAGGACCGTATCCTTATACCAGAGGGCCCCGATGCCTAATACGGGATAGGTATATACAGTGTGTAGGCGCGATATATGCACGCGCGTGTGAGCCTCTTGCGGTATATATATATAAATCCGCCGGTTATCATTACATATAACCAGAAGTAAGAGGGAGTGTGTAGTGCACCGTACTTGTACGGGGCAGCAGTGCTGCGACCGCAAACCCCCTGCGTATGCTGGACAGTATACGATTTGGCTGGTTTGTCAAGCGCAGTTGCTGCTGCGTTCGCACTAGTTTGAAGGGCCTGCCTGCCGATCCATACCGCCTAGACAGAGGGGGTGCATACATTTCTGTATTCTCTCGACGTGAAAGTGACTTTATAGAGCGAGACGTCGCTCTCCGGGGCTCTTAATACATACTTAAGGGTTTCGAGGATTTAGTGCAAAACACTGTTCTTTTCCAAGAAGAAAAATCGATATCGTACTTACGGGAACTGAACGCGTGTAGTGAGGAAAGAGATCTCTACTTAAGGTGGTTTAGTCACGCCACAAAACGTAAAATCTAGCTAGTACTTACGTTACATAAAATCCTATAGGTAACGACGCCGCAGTGAGTGATACCTTGGGAAGGAAGGTATGGAAGGCGATTGAGAAGGTATGGAGGAGGCACGGCCACGAGAGATATTTTCATGGACAGAGAGTATACCTTTATCGCTCGCAAGAGCGAACATTGTCCGCTGCGATCGTGTTTTCGGACACGAAGGTGGTGAGGATTGGGCACCTGTTGCGCCCAGAGGAGCTCGAGGAGCTTGATCGAGCTTGGCCTACCGGCAACGTACTGGTAGAATTCTTTCCGGAGCAGACCATCGCTCCGAGGAAAGAACAAGAAAGTGAAAGCAAGCTCGAGGGAGTGCTTCGTGACATACATACTGTCGCGAAGCAGGCCTCCGAGCGTATGGACAAGTGGGAGGAAACCATGAAAGGCATGGTGGAGCGAAACTCCATTTTACAGGAGCGCCAGCTAAACAACCTGGCGAGATGGCTGTCGTCCGAAAGGATAGAGTCTGCAGTCATGACACTGGCGGAGAAGCTGGTTCCAGCAATCCTGGAAGTAGCTGCTGCTCGGCCTGTCCTGCCATCATCTAGTCGGCAGGAGCCGACATCAAACATTCCGCCACTGGAACCAGACGTGGAGATCCTGGACAGCTCTCGAGGATCTCGCCAAGAGGACGAACAGCCGACCCATGGGAAGCTGCCTCGATCCGTCAACGACAAGGATTTCAACCCCTACGAAGACGTGACGGACGAGATGATAAAGGTTCTGGTGAACCACATGGACGCTAGCTCGACACCGCCATCCAAGGAGAAGGGAGCGCAGCCGTCACTGGATCACCGAGACTGTGAATACAACCCAGGCGCAGTTTCAGAGGGAGATTCGAGATATAATGTAAGGCTATCAGACTCTGATAATAATAACAATAATCTTATTATTTCTGATTTCAATTTAAATGTAAATAAGTCTCACGATAACCTGCATTGCTCGAGAACAGAGTCGAGCAATCTTCCAGCAAACGCTCTGCCTGATAATCTCAGTGCGAGCGTGGCTGATGATCGCATCGTTTCTGAAGGCGACAAGTGCAGCGAAGTGACTGATAAATTAACAGAAAAGGTAGAGAGTAGTAATTCTGTATTGAATGATTCAGATAGTCATTTGCTTGAAAGGGTTTTGAACCAAATCACTAACTGTTCAAGTAAAGAGAATAGTTCATTCAGAAAATACAAACTTGCAAATGATATGCGTTTCGATATATTTGAGGATTATCTTAACTCGGAATTACGTGTGAAAAGGTTGAGCCACGTTCTGACGATAGGGGAGAACGATGTCGTTGATGAGAAAGCTCGTGACGACATGTTCAGAGCCCGTGATATAATCATCAATCATATTGATATCACATATTATCAAAAGATAGTAAACCTTAAATCTCCTAGGGAGATACTCGAAAAGTTAAAAGAACACAAACGACTTGAGACTAAGACTACACGTATTTCGGCTCGGAGAGCGTTATACACTATAAAGTACAATCCTTCTAAGGAGCGTGCTGTAGAATTCTGGGATAAATTCGAGGACAGAGTCCGAATTTATGAGAGTGTGCCTAATGCAGACAAACTGTCTGATAAAGAAAAGAGAGATATGTTTGTGCAAGCAATCACAGACGCAGTACCTGAAGTGACTCTCGCAGAGATTATAAGCCTCGAGTCAACGGGTAAAGAAATGACGTACGAGGCACTTAAACATTTTATTTTACAGAAGGAGGCAACGAAGCCCACAGCCGAGAGGAGGGGAGATCAGCTGATTGCTGAAAGCGGACACAGGAGGTCCTTCCGCAACCCCTACAACAACAACCGCAGGAGCGGCGATAGCGCGGGTCGTAGGGACGACCGCGCTCTCAAATGCAGAGCATGCGGCAAGCTTGGGCACATGCTGAAAGAGTGCCCAACTCCAACGCTCATACAATGCTATAATTGTAATGAGCTGGGCAACCACATCGCCAGAGATTGCCCCAATAAGCATGCCAAGCCGACCAAACGGTCATATGATCAGAACCGCCACGAAGGAGGCAAAGACAACCCCTTCAGTAGTAGGAAGAAGGGGCGTACGGCTTACGCCGTAGAAAAAGAGGTCGGTAGCGACGAAAATCGCGGAGCTGAGGGTGAGTTAACCAATTATTCAAAGTATAATGACTTATTACTGTGTGATTTCATAGCCGACTCTGGTGCTACCGAGCACATAGCCGGATCTAAGTTGATATTAACAAACGTTAAACCGATCAATTGTCAAATGCGTTGCGCGAATAAAAATAAATATCTAAGCATTAACACTGAAGGAACGGTTGAAGCGCGCGCGGTAAACGGCAAAATTATTAGACTATCCGATACACTCTATTCAAATGAAGTTGCCAGAAACTTATTGTCACTTAGGAAGTTTGTAGAAAACGGAATGGAGATTTACCTTAACAACGAACGAATCGACGTAATTGATAAGAAAACGAAGGAGAAAATACTTACCGGTAATTATAAATCTCCCTTCTGGACGATTTCGTTAGAAATTCCGAAACTTAAAATAGGTAGCGGTCTAGCAGCAGAGAACTCGAGCGTATCAATGAACACGCGTAGTAGATCGTGCGTAGCGAATTCAAACTTACCTGACACACCTGTCACTTCCGAAACAGGTTTAGAAGATCAACTAATCACGGTTATTCCGAAAGAGGGAGAAAGTGAGGTTAGGAGTTCGGAAGAACCGGAAGTTATCTATAGAAATCGCAACGTATCAAACTCCAAGACACTATCAGCAGCTATGCTGTGGCATACGAGACTAGGTCATGCCTCGGTCAAGTATCTTAAACAGTTCGCGAAGAAAAATAACAATTTAATCAACGAAAAGGATTTATTAGATACAACCGAAATAGATAATTGCGAAGTTTGCCATCTAACTAAAACAGTAAAGCTACCGTTTAATAAAACGCGAACGCGGGCAGACAAACCATTGCAAATACTGCACGGTAAAACTATGGGGCCTATTAAACCAGCCTCATATCCAGGAGGGTATAAATTCACAATCGTTCTAGTAGATGATTATTCTAGGGTAGCTTGTGCATACCCAGTTAAAAGCAAGACCGAAGCAGGGAAATGCATAGACTCGTGCGTTAGAAAATTAAGAAACGCGATTGAAAAATTCTGTTATCTGCGTACCGACCAAGGCACGGAATTCACTAGCAGGGAAACTATAGATAGGCTAGCGGAACTAGGTGCAGAATTGCAACTTGCGTGTCCAGATACTCCGGAACATAACGGAGTCGCAGAAAGGTTTAATAGAACACTTGAAATGAAAGTACATGCGATGATGTGCGATTCAGGTCTACCTCTCAGTAACTGGGACCTCGCGGTAGACGCGGCAGTTTACACTTATAATAGAAGCCCGCACAAAGCGTTAGACATGAACATACCGCTGTTCAAATTGCGAAACAGCTTCAGCTTGGATTTAGGACAGCTTAGAAGATTCGGCAGCTTAGGCTTCTTTAAGAAACCGCGAAATTTAGATCATAAATTCGGATTACAGGGTATTCGGGATGTAGTTGTAGGATACACTCAAACCGGTTATAAATTGCTTATACCTGAGGAAAGAAAAATGTATGAAACAAGACATCTCAAATCACTTGAACACATTGTCTACGGAGATGTATTCGACAAAGAAAAGAACAAATTATCATTTGCGAAAAATCAGGAAGAATCACTAGACTCAGAGGGAGAGGAAAATAACAACTCTCCTATTAAACATAGTCCGACGGTCAAACGCGGAAGACCGAAGAAAGTTAGATCAGCGATAGATATCATGTATATTAACAATGATAATAGAGTAGAACTGCGCGACGAAGCTAGGGATATACTGATAGCATCAATAAATAAAGATCCCGTTAATTATCGCGAAGCAGTCAGCTCACCGAACAGCAAAAATTGGATAGAAGCGATAGAGAATGAAATTAAGTCACTAGTAGATAAAAATGTGTTCGAAACCGTGAATAAGAGGGAGTTAATGTCAAGCGTTAGCAATCCGAATGTCTTAGATTCAAGGTGCGTCTTTAAAACCAAGCTTAACGATAAAAACGAGGTTAGATACAAAGCTCGTCTCGTAATCAGAGGGTTTAAAGACAAAAACGAATACTCGATTAGCGAAATTTACGCGCCAGTCTCTAGGTTGCCACTAGTTCGAGCGTGCTTAGCGATAACAAATTATTACGACTGGGAAATTCGCCAACTCGATGTAGAAACCGCCTTTTTATACGGAGAAGTCGAAGAGGATATATACATGCATATACCAGAGGGAGTCAAATCGGATGAAAACGACAAACAACTATGGAAACTAAAACGTTCACTATATGGCTTAAAAATCAGCCCGAAAAGATGGAATGTCAAATTTACTGAAACTATCAATAAATTTGGATATACATCCGATTCAGTAGATCCGTGTTTATTCGCAAAAAGAATAGAAGGCACTGTTTGTTATGTACTCTTGTATGTGGATGATATCCTCGTCTCCAGTAACGATAGAAAAGAAATCGACGATATAACCGCGAAATTAGGCGCGGAGTTCAAAGTTAAAGAATTCGGTGAACCCCGCGAATTCCTGGGAATTAGGTTAGATCGCGATCGAGCGAAGAAAACGCTTAGATTGTCTCAGGGAAAATTTGCGCGAAACCTATTGATTAAATTCGGATACGAAAGAACGCACTCGGTGGATACACCACTGCCGATTGCATACGCGAACGACCGATCGCGCAAAAGCAGAGAAAATGAAGATTGCGCAGTAGAAGCGTCTACCGATAGGATGTTTCGCGAATTAGTAGGATCGGTACTATATCTGGCCAATTCTACTAGACCGGATATAACCTATGCAGTAAATATTCTATGTAGACATCAGATAAGTCCTACACAGGAAGACTGGAAGATGGCTTCCCGTGTTTGCAAGTATCTGTCGGGATCGATCGACAAAGGTCTTGTCTACAAAGGCTTGTCTGACAGGATGACGGCCTTCTCGGACGCCAGTCTATCAGACTGTAAAAATGCGCTTACAACGAGCGGTCTAATAGTGAGATTGTTTGGCGATTCGATCGTATGGAAAACGAAAAGACAACAGAGTGTTGCTCTATCAACATGTCAATCAGAGTATGTAGCAATGAGCGATGCGTGTCAAGAAATTCTCGCAGTACACGATTCGATTAAATTCGTAATATCAGTAAGTCTAATGCCAGTTACACTGTACTGCGATAACTTGGCTGCCAAGTCGTGCGCGGAAACCGACGGTAGCAATAGATTAAGACATATGATAGAAAGAAAAGAGCACTTTATTAAAGAGTGCGTTAAACGTAACCACGTTCGGATAGAATGGATCTGCTCGAAAAATCAATTAGCAGACATATTTACCAAAGCGTTGTGCGCTCAGCTGCATTATAAGCTGAGCACGAGAATAATGCTAGGAGATTAACTGATTTCTCTATTTGCAGGTTCGGAACCAGAAAACTGGGACTGAAGCCTGCCCGCAGCGTAAGTTTACGCTGGCCGTAACTGAGGCCAGAGTGGTCGACAGCGGAAGCCGAGAAAAGTTCCGCTGAGACCTGAGTCAACATCAAAGAGCGTGAAGAACCACAGAGAGAAATCAGCCAAAGCAAGTAGCATGGTGGTGAGAGGGAGTGTTGGGATTGAGCACCAACCATGCTGGGCTTATATAGTGTGTGTGTGTACCATCTGTATGAGCGGTACAGATGCTGTGTGTGAGAGCGGCGCTGCGAGAGCGCCCTTTATAGAGAGTGCAGTTAGTAGACTGCTAAACGTTGTGCGAGTTGGTTGATTGTGAATAAAGCTCTGAGTAATAGAAATACTTTGTCTTTGTCTTATTCCTTTATTTCCACTCTGCTTGTATTTTATATATTAGATCTAGATTCCAACAATATATATATATATATATATATATATATATATATATATATACGAGTTGTGTTCAAAAAGTAACGAGAATTATTCAATTTCGCGGGTTTGGAGAGTCCGCCTGTATAAAATTTTTTTTATTATGTTAGTACGCATGCCGCTGAAGTACGACAAAATTTTTAGCAATATTTATTGCTTACTTTTTAAGTGGTAGTCGCTAACGTTAGACGTGTTTTTTCGAACTCGGCAATTTTCGTTTCTAAAAAAAAAATGAAGCAAAGAATTTGTATTCAATTTTGCATAAAAAATGAAATAAAGTGTAGTGAAGTTAGTAAAATGTTAACAAAGGTATATGGTGAGTCAGCTGTGAGTAAACCAAGGATTTACAAGTAGTATTAGCGATTCCAAGATGGCCGCGAAAATGTTCAAGATGACGAACGACCCGGAGGCCCATGCACATAAACAACCGATGAAAACGTGAAAAAAGTGAAGGAATGGTTATGAACGATCGCCGAATCACAATTAGAGAAATTGCTGATGGTGTTGGTATATCAGTTGGCTCATGCCATGGAATTTTTTCGGATGTTTTGGATTTGAAACGTGTGGCAGCAAAATTTTTCCAAAATTATTGAATTTCGAACAAAAACAGCGGCGAATGGAGATTGCTCAGGAGTCGCTGAATGAAGTTAATAACGATGCAGAACTACTAAAACGTATTATAATATATCATGTCGAAACTAAGGCTCAATCGTTTTAGTGGAGGCATTCTGGATCGCCAAGACCGAAAAAGGCTTGACAAGTGCGGTCGAATGTGAAGGTTATGCTCACTGTGTTCTTCGATTGTAATGGCATAGTGCATCATGAATTTTTGCCACAAGGTCAAACAATCAATAAGGAGTACTACCTACAAGTTCAACGCCGTTTGCGTGAAGATGTGATTTGTGGCAAAACAATTCATGGCTTTTGCACCACGATAATGCACCTGCTCACACTTCATTGCTTGTTCGTGAATTTTTAACCAAAAACAAAACTTTAATGATGCCTCAGCCTCCATATTCGCTAGATATGGTTGCATGTAACTTTTTTCTATTTTCAAAAATAAAGAGAACATTCAAAGGCCGTCGTTTTACAAGTATGGATGACATTAAAAGCGAATCACTGAAAGAGCTAAAAGCTATTACAATGATCGAGTTTCGAAAGTGTTTTGAGAATTGGAAAAAACGTTGGCACAAGTGCATCATATCCGAGAGGAATTACTTTGAAGGGGACAAAATAGATATTGATGAATAAATAAATTTTTTTTTCATCAAACGAAAATTCGCGTTATCTTTTGAACACACCACGTATATACAATTGTTTATTTTCATAGTTTAGTTATGTAAATAATTTATTTTTTATTTATAGATTAGATAATACTTTTGCTAAAGAAATAGCTCAAAATATAGATTTAATTTTTTCCACAGAAGTTGTCGAAACGTATTTTATATATACAGTATATAAAAAAGATTCTGCTACACAAAAATCTATAGCAGCTGCTGGAAAGCTAATTTCTATGTATATATTTAAAAGATATTGAAATAACAAACTAACAAATACAGTATTGCAAGAAAAACAAAATATTGTTAATTGTAGTATAAATGAAAAAGGTATTTACTATATATAATTTAATATAATTTAATTGTACTTTTGTCGACTGCTTATATACAAATTAATAAATATTTTTCTCGCACTCGGGGCGCAAAATACGATTTTCTGCAGCTGTCCAGAGGGAGCAAAATACTACTTTTCCTCCCTAGGGAGGAAAAGTGTTTATGGCCGATTCCCGACCAATCAGAAAGCTGAATTTTACTTTTCCTCCCTTGGGAGGAAAAGTGAATGAATGGAACCGTGTAGTCCGGTAGGATTCTCAGTTTTCCTATGCAACATCTGGCATTTACGATGTTTAGACTTACGAGTATATGCGCCAGTCGATCGCAGGTTCGACCTTTTTTTTGCACTTTGAGTTAAGTATTCGAGATTCTAAAATAAAATATGATTGATATTCTATGTGAAATTTATTATAAACATTTTTATGTTTTTTAAGTATTAAAAATTATCTATATCTTTTTTTTAATTAGTTTTAATTTAAAATTCTATTTATTATGCTATTAAATATTTTAAAATTTTAATTTGAGCGTAGATTATTAACAAACTTATAATCTTCAATTGATTAGTCTTATTTATTTAAAGAAAAGGGGGGGCTCCGCCCCCAACCCCCGGCGGGGGTTTCACCCCCTGCACCCCCACCACCCAATCCTACATCTCTATTCAACATGCTATATTAATTTCCAAATAAGAAGAAATTATTTAATTCAATTTTATTCAATTCAACTAAATTGCACGTATAACTTCAAGAAAAAACCGATAATATTATATGTTTTCTTAAACCCAACGAATTACATTTTATGTTAGGGCAACTTATTTCAGAGCGAGTATCATTTGGAGCTTTAGATTTTATACCTGCTTGCTCTAGCTAAGCATGGCTAACACATGGAGGAGGGGTTTAACATTCTTTAATTCTGTGAGTTTGCCGTTCAATTTTTTGTGCATTTCTTTGAGAAAGAAAAAGCGCCCTCGTATGGGAAAGTAGTATGTGACACACGAGAGCAAAGGCGTTTTCGGACTCGGGTAACGCCTATTTTGCTCCCTTGTGTCACAATGTACTATTTTTTCATTGGTCTTACAGTCTAATCAAGTCAATCGGAAACATACGTAACAATATCAATACATATCTACATTAACAATACATCAATACACAAAATTAATAAAAAGAATAATAAAAATTAAATTAAAAATTATAATGACAGTCAGACTGTCCTTGTTTACAGTCACCCCCGTAGACTAATCTGAAAATAAAATATTAGCTAAAAATTTTTTTTTTGTTAGTAAAGTGCAATTTGACTGTCCCCAACACCCTTACCTAATTGAAGATCCAGTCCAACGTTTCGAGCTCACTATGGATCCACACCAGGGACTATAATTTATATTATACTACATATAATTTACTTTTATTTCGAAATTAGTCCATTTTTATTACAAAACAAGTTAATATATCAAAACAAATACATTTTAGAGTCCATTGATGAATGTGGCTTAAAAATAATAGATCTCCTTGGATCTTTAATTAATTCATTGAACTACTACGGCTCAATTTAGAACACAAGAATTTAAGTTCGTCAAAGATTCAAATTTAGCAAATATTTTTTATAAATGGCCATTGTATTATCATCGATTACGTCGAAAATTAATAAATATCGATTATTTCGCAATAAATCTGGGCGTGGTTAGCTTTGAAGAAAAAAAATAGTTTCAGTTTTATGAAACTTGCAATGAGTTCTCAAGTATATCATCTAAACATGATACTGCTAAATCATACGAGAAAAAAATAGATTCAGTTGCCAAAATTGGTAAATATGTAGAAATTTATAATTTTATAAATAATGTTAATTCATAAAATAATTGCCATTATATCATCACATAAAATAACTTAATTTGTAAAATAATATTAATAGAAATTTCAGATTCTAAGGTCGTTTTAACCTTACTTTTACTTTTGCATTTATATCCACCAAACAAATAAAAAAAATTGTCGGAAAATTTTTCAAACTTTCTATCGATTTGGTGAAAGATAGCATGATACAGTTTATAAGTGTTAGTATTTATATTTTTATAATTTTTTTAAGAATGAAACATACTGATTACATTGTTTTTTGGAATATTGCATGTTAATTTGCATATTTAACGTTTTTATTTTGTCAAGGTATTCTCAAACAACTGGTGACATAGAAATCAACCGCAAGAAGGCAAAAGAGACAGTAGCTAGGTTAAAAGTTTGCATTCAACTCTACACAATTATTATAGGATTTGTTGACTCCATCAAAGAAATTTATGTTAGTATAGATAATGTGCTTGACTTAAGTTCAAGTGTTATAGAAGTGCTAGATTTATTCTTTAAAAGCTTTCACGTATTCAATTTAGAGTATCCCCTTGTTTCGGCGTATTTATGATTTCTGATACAAAAAGGAATTTATCAATTCAATACGGCATTTCATAAAAATCTAATTCCAATTCAACATGTTTTAAAGAAATTAGAAGAGAGAAATTCAAAGCAGTTACGTGCGCAAACTTTTAGAACTTTAAAACAAGATAATTATTTGTTGAATGATATTATTTCTATCAATTTTTTTTTAAATTAAAAGTTGTATTTGAACATTATAATTCCATATTAATTTAAATGTTAGCCATTTTAGATGTAGTAATATATAGAATACGTAAGGGAAAATATACGTACTTAAGTGTTCCTTTAAAAACGTTATTATTGTTACTCATTTAGGTATTACGTTAATTACTACAAATTACTATATAAACATGTATTATTGTTTTTTTTGTGAAATTTATTTTTTATCCATCAAGTTGCTAATGACACATATTAAAGTTATGCATAGAACTGAAATGTATTATGAGGTACAATGTAATTACAAAGACTATTGTAATAAATTCAGCAACATTTATTCATTCGAAAAGCATTTAAAAAAAAAAATTTTATAGGAACGCCCATAGAAAAACCTAAAATTGTTAAACAAACTAATAGTATATATACTAATAGTCAAAATACAACTGCTAAACCTCCTTTTATTGTAGATGATAGATCCAATAGTGATACTAATGATGAATTTAATATTGATGATATGAAAAATAAAGTTTTGCATTTTGCTTTGGAATTTGTAACAATAGTTTATGCTTATGGATATGTAAATTTAAAACTAGCCCACAAAATTATTAATAACATATACTCAGGATCCATCAATATTTGTTTATTTTTGTTCACAAAAAAAGTTAAAAATTTTAATGACATTGAAGATTTTATATCTGTTATAAAAAATGGTTTTAATTATTTCGATCACAACATTTAACTTTGAAGTTCGTAATGGCTATTAATTGTTTAATACTTCCAAAGAAAGTTGTTATTAATCACTTTCTTAAATATGGTACAATAAATAAAAAAGAAGAAATTATTAGTTTGGATAATATTTTATATAATTAATAATATCTAATATAATTTGGACCTATAGCTTTAATTTGAAAAAAATTTTTAGAGTTACTAAATGTTTATTGAAAAATTTAGAAATTTATAGACAATTCTAAAATTAGTAATACTATAGGTTCTGTGCTAGACGGTAGTTTTTGGAAAATCATATCTTCTAAACAAGATGAAAAAATATTACCTTTAGTTCTTTACTGCCTTTGAAATCAACAACGCATTAGGATCTTAAAAATCAATAAGTAAAATTGGCGTACTATATTGTTATATTGTTATTTTACCAGCAGAATATGCTAGTAAAATAGAAAATAAATTTTTATTTCAACTACATAGTTACGTTCACCAGAAAAATTTTGGAAATTCTAAAATATTTAATTGTATTATAAATCAAATTAATGATTTATAAGACAATGGAATTATTATCAATGTAAATGAAAAAAATTAAAAAGTTAGATTTGTTTAGCCATACATATTTAGAAACAATTTATGTCTAAACACCGTTCTCGGTTATGGAAAAAATTTCAATGCATTATATTGCTCTCGAATTTTTACAGTGGTTAAAGGTAATTTAAGAAATTGAATTACAGATAAAAATGAATTATTAAGAACTGAAGATACTTAATCTAGACATTATAATGACAAAAGCTATGGAATACAAGAAGAATGTGCTTTTAATAAAATTTCGAATTTCCCTGTTATTAAAAATATTTCTTATGATTCAATGCACGATCTTTTAGTGGGAATTTGGAGATATGATGTTGCTAAAATTTTGAAGAAATTAATAAATAATGAACATTTTTTTTACTTAAAAATTTTAAATGAATGAATCGGTTGCTTTAATAGTATATCCAACGACATGAACAAACCACCGACTTTATTACCAGACACTATAAAAAATGAATGTATAATCCTAAGTTCTTCAGAAATGTTTTATTTAGTAAAAAGATTTTAATTTAATAATTGGAAATCTGGTAAATATTGGCCATAAGTTTTGCGAGCTCTTGAAGTATTGTATACACGATATCTTACATTACACAGGAAACTATTCAAGAGTTCATTTAAATTAAAGCATTATAATATTCTAAATTACTCAAGACTTATGCGCTTATTTGGCAAATGAAATATATATCTAGTTTTCGTTTTGTAGAATGTCATAAGAAATTAAAACAAACAAGTAAGATTATTAAAAACAGAAAAAAACCTTCCTACAGCTTATCATTGAAATAACAGCTTATGTTTTGCTATCGCTTAGTAACAAACAATGGATTTTCTAATGAAATCTCAAAAGGTTGTAATCTTAACAATGTGAGTTTGATAGAAATTTTTTTTAAATATAAGAACGTAATGCCTTCAAAAATTTTTTTCAATTATTCTTATTCATAGGTAAGGCACAAACTATGTATATCATATGGAAAAATTGTCGGTATTATTATTAGCAAAGTAAATGAAATTTATTTGTTATGTAATAAACTAAATAATTTAGGATATTTTATGAATCTGAATGCATCAAATTCAGGATACTCAAGAGTGGGTAATTGTAGACATAAACTCTACCAGAGTACTATACCTTAAATTATAAATTTTATGCAAGTTCTGATGAATTTGGAAAATAAACAATATAATAAAAATTATAATTTTCTATAATGTATATTTATAACATCAAACTAACCGACAATAAATTATAAAAGACATAATTTCTTAACGAAATGTTCATTAAATTTATTTATTTGAATAGGTTCGAGCGAGTTACCGACTTACGCTGAGTACAAAAACCAAATATACTGTCATGTTCATTAAACATAATTTCATTGATACGGCATCACGCGCTCAAACCTCCTTTAAATAAATTTAATTTGATTATTAAATTAAAAAACTTAGAGCATAATTATTTAATGGAAATATAAATTACTTGAAGAAAATATGTATTTATTGAAAAGTTACGAAAAGACATTAAATAGAAAATAATAAATTTATTTACTGCAAGTAAATATATATTTTATTTTGAAAAAATTTTTAATCTGATTTAAGCAAATATTTGCTTTAATTTAAATAACTATTTTTAATCAATACTATGTTTAAATCTAATAACCATTTATTAGATTTCAGTAACTCAAAAATTCATTATAAGTAAATATTTTTTAAAACGTGGCTGTTAAATTAAAAAAAAGAATGATTTACTTATTTTAAGAAAATAATTTATTTGAATCAAGTAATTTTTATTTAATTTAAGTTCATAAAGCTTTGACTTACATAAATCAAATTTAAGAAAATGAGTTGACTCGATCCAAAAAAAAATTTTTTTTAATCTAAATTCATATATTCCTGTTTACTACATATGTATTTAAATCAAATAAATTCATTTTTATTTGAATCAAGTGAATTTCTTTTCAGTGTATGTTTCAGATTTGTTAATTATTTCCACAAACAAATATATATGTATGTCAGTATTATACAAAGTTTTAAGGGCAGCGTTTATATATATTTTTTACAAATGTCAGCTTATCCAATACAAAATAAAAAATTAATTTATTACAACTAAATATTATTGTGGTACTCCTTTAAAAAGTTTATAAGATAAGTCTAAAATACATCTCATTAAAAGGTCGAACCGTTGGTATTTTTAGGTAGTCGTGAATATTTATAGTATGTTAAGCATCAGAGCAGTATAAAATTCATGAACAGGTAAGATACAGGGACCCCGATAAATATAAACATACTTCACCGATTGAAAGTTTTTGAAAATCATATAATGATATAATTTATAAAAATAACAAAATGAAAACAGCATGGCCTCAAGAACAACATGGTGACAATGGCAGATTTCATGAAAGTAACAATTTTTTACATTTTCTAGAAAATTGTTCTACTTTTCTTTACTTGTTCATCTGAAAAGTACGATATATAGAAATTAAAACTGTCTATAAGATTATGAAAGAATGTTTAAAAGTATCCTGAAAATAATTAGTAGTCTTCAAACAGTGAGAACAGATGTCCTCTAGGAGGCCTACGATGGCTCGATCGCTAGAGCGAAGTACTAGTAACTTGGTGGTTTGAGTTCAAATCCCGGTCCCGACCGATTGACACAGGCACCACTGTAATAATTTATATGTGCTTTGTTTAAAAACACATCGTAGATCTCAGTGATTAGCACCAGTATTTGGAAGCATAAATAGAGCGACGTTAAATAACATAAAAAAAAGATGTCCTCTAGAATTTAATAAAACATAATCTTTATTCTCGTAATTATAAAGCGTATAGTAGTAGCCGCTACATACAAACTATTATTTTGATTAAATGGAAGTGCAACTCTAGATTTTTAATCAGTAAACTATTGGGTGTATAAGTAAGTTTCAGCATTGACAAAAGATTACGTCACCAGTGGATCCCGAGCAGAATTTTCAGAACTCACGTTTTATATTTGTAAGTTGTGTATCAATCAACAACTTTGTAGCATTATATTTGAACATTTCTTTTGGTGTCGTTTATTTTATCATTTACGTATTTACAGTATTTAATTTAACGTCATTTACAGGAAACGCTAATTCTATTCTTTAATCTGAAGAAAACTGCTGTTGAATCCTATCGTTTGTAGGAGCTAGTGGGCCGAATGTATTGGTGAATTAATGTGCCGCGAGTGGTTCAAACATTTCAAAAGTAGTGATTTTGAAATTAAAGACAAGAATCGTTTCTGGATAAGAATCTGTGTCAGATTTAAGAAGTACTTGCTGCATCATTGGACATCATGTAACAAGCCGTTTTCCTGAATTCGTTCAAAAGTGCCGTATAAATTGACGACGAAAGACGTCGAATGGCGATTTAGCATGTCTGGAATGTTGCTGAAGCAATATAAAATAAATTATTTTTGCATCGTACTGTCACTCGTAATGAAAAATGGATTTATTACGATAACCCTAAACGCAGAAATTCGTATGCAAATTCCGGCGAGCCAGCCGAATCAGCGCCGATACGAAAGATTCACGTAAATTAAGTCACGCCCTACATATGGTGTGATCAAAAGGGTATCCTATACTACGAACTGCTTCAGAGTGGTCAAATCAACAAAGGACCATTGTATTGAATCTCACTTATTCGTTTCAAGCGAACATCATAGGAAAGACAATCAGAAGATACTAGCAGACATGAGTTCGTCATTTTTAATCACGATATCGCCCGCCATATGTTACAACTTCGGTCAAAAACTATTTAAGGAGAACAGTAGATGGGAAATTCTGCATCACCCGCCCTATACTCTAGACATGGCACCATCTTACTAACACTGGTTTTGATTAAACGAGAACGCTCTTACATGAATACGCTTTAGTTCAGTAGAGGGAATTCAATAGAGACAATCAAACATTGTCTTGATATATTTTTAAACTCGAAAGAAGGCAAATTTTTTTGGTCCGGAATTCTTAAATTGCTTGAAAAATGGGAAAGAAAGTTATAGCTTCCGACCGACGATACTTTGAATAAAGGACACATGACCATGTGTTCATTATAAACCTCACATTTTGAAAAAAAACGTTGGCAAATTATTGTACATCCAAAATATACATATAAATATATATATATATATATATATATATATATATATATATTTATATATATATATATATATATATTTATATATATATAGTATTGTATTGTAGATTTTTATAGTAATTCAGTAAATAAAGTTCTTTTGAATAAAATGAAATAAGAATTTTAAATACATCTTCTCATGTATTGTAAAAAACTTTATTTAAAGTATTTCACTAAATTCAATAATATATTAAGATAAACATGCAAACAAATACAAACATAGTCTTTTCATAATAAAACGAAAAAATCTTCATATACCTATCTTAAATTTATACAAAATATTTTTCTTTTCTAGAATCTTTCGAAATCGATTAACAAAAAAATTATATAAGTTAAAATTAAAAAATCGATGATTTTAAATAATTAATTCTTTTTTATGAGTCCAAGCGTGGACAAAAATGATATGAAAATCAACTCGGCCATTTGTAAATGATCTCATTATTTTATTAAGCTGTATTTCCAGTAAAACTACTTTTTAAAGATTTAGATGTATTTTGTGTAAACTATACATGCTGTTATTTATAGAGATGCATATTAATTGCACTTAGCCATTTGCTTTAATGGTCCATTGTTTTAATATATTATTGCGTGATATAATTCATTCTTTGTTAATCTATTCATATATAATTTTAGAAGATTTTAGAAAAATATTTTGCAGAAAATTATTTTGGTATATGAACATCTTTTTGTTTTACTATGAAAAGATTTACAATATAATTACATATACTATTATATATGTATTTTTGTCTTAATATATTACTGAATTTAGGAAAATATTTTGTATAAATTTTTTCTAAAATACATATAAGATTTATAGGTTATAAATTTCTTAATATGCTAAGAAGAAATATTATTATGTTTCCCTTTATCGCAATCAATAGGACATCTGACTGTATCAGTGAACTGATTTTTAATTTAAATATATAACATTTTATGTGTTAATATATTTGAAACTTTCAGAAAGTATTTTATAGAAATTTTTTAGAAAATAATATGCATCAGACTCTCCTAACTATTTTACTTTTGTTAAAAGTTCTTTTTTGGAGATAAGACTTACATTATAAAAGCGTGAGTAAGCTGAGACGTACCCGTATAAATAGACGGATATTTGTAAACAAGCGGAGAAGAGCCACAGGGTTCGATGATATTTATATTGTAGCGCTGCGTAGTCTAGACTATATAATATTATGGAAAAAATCAGATGATCCTTTAAGAAACATTTAATGAAATCGTTTACGATTTATTCGTCCGGCAGCCAGCGGCATTTTTATGTCATATATTTAGCCTCGGACGAAAATTAGTTTAAATGATTCCTTTTAATGTTCTCTACAGAGTAGTCATCGTCCGCTGCGTCAATTAATCATGATGCGGCAACGCGAGGCACCCAAACATTGTGAAAATCTTAAAAAAATGATAAAAAACAGGTTTTATGAAATAATTTTGAGTTTAGAAAAAAATGTTCCAACAAAAGTTGTAGATCCTATTGAAACAAATTTTTTATGTTCTATCCATTTTTGCTCTAAAGCTAATAATTGTGGAGAAAAACCCAATTAATTATGCATATTTCGAGCTGCTATCGACTCAAACCATAGTCGATACGTCAGGGATCTACCTCGCCGCTCAGATCATTCGTGGTAAAGTACTTTTTAACTTTAAATTTTGCTCATAAAATTATAGTTTTAAAGCGAAAATATATCGAATGTAATAAATTTATTTTCGGTAGGTATCCAAATTTTGTTTAAAATCATTTTTAACAAACTCTCTATTGTTCATATACTATCATTCATTTATTATTCTATACAAAGTTTTTAATGCTTTTCACTATTTCAGTATTAATTCAGCCAATTTGATATATAATATTAATATTCCAAAGCTCCAAAAATTATTTGTAAAAACATTTTTCCTAATGGTTATAAATTTTTCATTACAAAAAAATCAAAAATACTAAAATACAGTAATGGTGAAGGAAAGTTGTTATATGGAAACATGGTAGTGATATATCTTGATTCTTTAATTTCTACTAATTAAGGATTTGTATACTGGTATAATGCATGCGATAAAATCATTTGAAAGTGCTTGCAAAATTACAGAAATTCTGTAAATTATGTAAATTATGCAATCGTATCACATTCTGTCAGAGAATCATATAACAGATAAATATGACAAAAATTATTCAAATGACAATAAGATTCTGGAAATTTTATTAAGTGATTCGATGACAGTGCAACACACGAGATATACATCGTGTTCCAGTTTCCTCGAAAGCGCGTGCTACAACTGCAGTTTTATCCATCAGTTCTCATTTATTCTCGTAAAATTCTTTTTCGATCTTGGTCTACAGTACATGTAAGTTCATTTATAATAATTTTTTGGATTGGAACAATCGGGAATATATGTCCGCTGAAGCAATGAACGGTACGTTCCCTATGTGCCTCAACTGCAGTTTAAAATTTGCAGCTTCAATTCCAGATTGTTGCAGTCCTAAATATTATTGCAAATAAACTTATATGTATTGTAAAACAAGAAGGAAAAAGAATTTTGCGAAGATAAATGACAACTGATAGGTGAAACTGCAGTTGAAGCATACGTTTTCGAAAGCACTTTACTCACGTTTCTGTGATAGGGAACGGACCGTTCATTGCTTCGGCGAACATACATTCCAGATTCTTTCAATCCTATAAAATATTATAAATGAACTTACATGTATTGTAGAACAAGATGAAAAAGAATTTTACGAGTATAAATGACAACTGATGGGTAAAACTGCAGTTGTGGCACGCATTTTCGGGGAACATGGAACACGATAGATATCTCGTGTGTTGTACTGTCATCGAATTACCTAATAAATTTTCCAGAAATTCTTGTTGTCATTTGAAGAATTTTTGTCATATTTATCTGTTATATTATTCTTTGACAGAGTGTGAGGCGAGTGTAAATTTTTTTCCTAAGTTTGAAACCACTTTTAAATACAGCGTCTTCCAAACCACTCTAACATATTATAATAGGAAAATGTATTTCTAATAAATTAAAGAGACTGTATATATCAGTTTTCTAACTTAAACATATTTGTGATAATCAGATTAGAAAAATGAATGTTCTAGACTAATTTCTCCAATTTTATGGTGAAAAGCATCAAAAACTTTGTATATAATAACATATAAATGACGATATATAAAACAGTAGAGAGTTTGTTAAATATTGTTTTAAACAAAATTTGGAAACCTCCTTACAATAAATTTTTTACATTCCATATGTTTTTACTTTAAAACTAGACTTTTATGAGCAAAATTACAAATTAAAAATTACTTGTATCATGTATTATCTGAGCAACGGGATGGATCCCTGATGTATTGACTGTAACATGGGATGATTATAGTAGCTGAAAACGCTTATTATTAATTGCGTTTTTCTCGATAATTATTAGCTTTACAGCAAAAATGGATAGAACATAAAAAATTCATTTGAATAGGATCTACAACTTTTGTTTGAACAATTTTTTTTAAACTCAAAATTATTCCTTAAAACTTAATTTTGATTATTTTTACAAAGTTGGGGTGCCAGGTGTTGCCACATCCAGATTAGGTACCGCAGCAGACGATCACTCCCCTCTTCAGTACATTCAAAGGAATCATTTAAACTAATTTTCAGGTGAGGTTAAATTGGTCACTAAAAATGTCGCTGGCTGCCGGACTATTTGATCTCTCTCTCTCTCTCTCTCTCTCTCTCTCTCTCTCTCTCTCTCTCTCTCTCTCTCTCTCTCTCTCGAGAACGTAGAAGTAGAAGTTGATTGTATTAAATTGTATGATATTTGTACATTATTGGCAGCTCCAGTATCCAAGTAATGAACATCTATTTCAGAATTTCACTTGAAAAATTTTCTTGCACAAATATAACGAGTATTTTAAAATTTTTTTTATAAATTTACTCTGGAATCTTCATACTTTAAATTTATTATGTAAACTAATTTGAAAATGAATTTATAAAAAATATTCATTGCTAAAATTTTTGGCATTGATAATATAATTTTAGATTAATAAATATTTTTTTTCATTGATCTTACAGTCCAATTAATTCAATCGAAAACAATACGTAACAATATCAATACATATTTACATTAACATTCATACATCAATACACAAAAATATTAAAAATAAAAATAAAATTAAAAATTATAATGACAGTCAGACTGTCCTTGTATGCAATCACCCCCGTAGACTATTCTGAAAATAAAATATTAGCTGAAAAAATTTTGTTAGTAAAGTGCAATCTGACTGTCCCCAACACCCTTAATTGATTAGGAAGTGCAATACATTGCATCATCATACTTTATTTTATACTTATATATAAAGTAATTTTAAAGAAATATATATAATTTAGGAATTGTAGGGAAAGAAACTTCCTATTTTACTTTCATTTATAAATTTGAAAAAATATATATCCTATGTTCTTTCAAAGATGATATAGAATCTATATTTTGAATTTCAGAGCTATCGTTTCAGTAGCTGAAGCTTCAGAGTTGCATTTTAAAATTCGAAATACAAACAAAATTACACTTGCCTTTATAAATTAATTTATTATAATATGTGTATAAAAAATTATTTGGGTGTTGAGTGATTCAGAAACGTCATGTTTTAATCTTTTAAAGAATAATTTGTGTGAAAGATACTCAAGTAGCTTGAGTAAAAGGCAGTTAATACAAGTAAGCATTTAAAAATTAAAGTTTCAAGATACATGTGTTAAAATCGCCCTTAAAGTTCAAAAGAACATAATTTTAGTACTTATTTAAAAATATTATAAATAAAATAACTTCAATTTCTTAACCAGTGTTTGGGTATATTGAACACTTTTCTAGTCATAGATATATTTTATAGCGCCGTTTCGAATTTCACTCCTATCTAGCATTAAGAGTATTGCTATGTCGTTGTGTATCCGAATACGCGGCTCCCCACCGCTGTGTTCGAAGCTGAGCGTAACGCGCAAATGCGGCAGACAGTTTTTCGTCATCGACCGTGATCGTTGGTTGATGCGTTATCTCGGCTCTCGTGCAGTCTTTTTTTATGTATATTGTGTATTTGTTTTGGTTTTACAGCAATATCTGCACGTTTGTTAATTATAACATATAATTTAATTATATCTGGCGTAACAGCAGTTGTTTTATATATTTTCGGTGATTAGTGAACAAGACCCGTGCGAGCGATCTGCGGATAACGCACCTACGCTATACAAAACGGTCGCGACATTATTAAGCCTGTCCCTTAGCACTCATGGAGCGAGGACTATACCCATTTCTAAGACGTAGCGGCTCCGTGAAGCGCTGAGCATTGAAACCGTTAATCTTCACATTCATTATCAACGACCTCTTTGAGAAAGAGTGCATTCGGATTTATTTGAATACTAAGTTGCGTTTCGTAATATTTGCTGGGGCTTTTCCTTAAATTATTCCATTGTATGAATAAATAAGAGAAGCTCTTTTTTGGTACCAATTACGTTAGTTTATTATTACTATAAGGTTCATTACATGTTTATAAATATTTTAATAATAGTAATAAATATAATATTAATCTATAATTTTCTCGAGCTTCTCCCTCAAAATCGTGAGAGGTTTTAGGCCCAAGCAAATTATTTTGATTATTATTTTTCTCGCGAAAATCTTGTATTTTATTTCTCAGCACATAACAGCTTATTCCTCCATTGCTTAGTCAATTGTTACCCTTATATTATTATTCAATACATGTATTTACATATTTTATAATTGTACGGTAAGTAATAAATACCTTTGCAACCAGTAAATTTTACAATTTATTTTTTCTAAGTTTTTTAAATTTCGTACCCTAAAACAATAACAAATATTTATACAATTCATTACCTATTTTAAGACATTGAGTTATACAATATATTTCCTCAAAATTTTTTTGAAAAGTAAAATTTTCAAGTGTACGTATTATATAAAGCAAATAATATTTCAGTAAATGTTTAATGAGCACGTATCGCGCTCTTTCTCAGATGGAAGCGACAGAGATAAGAACCGAAGTCTCCATGCTCAGTGAGGATTCGGATTGACCATCGCGACGGCCCGATCCAGTCCGCCCCAATCCTATTTCTGACACTAGGTAGGTCAGAATGTGTCAGCCTACCTTTTGTCGAGTTATCCCAGATTTCTTGCAAGTCATCGAGATATCTTTCCGATATCTCTCGCGCGGCACAACATTGGTCCCCAAGTGAAGCTGCATTTTTACAATCAAATTGTGCCAACCTGCCGCTACATAAGCAGTGATAGATGTGAACAGCCCGATGTAGATAGTACTAAGAGCCATAAATTTGCGGCCCCATTCCCATCTTGCCAGGTGTTCAATCCTGTTAAACACATCCACACATTTGGATTGTACCGCTTTCAAATGGCAGCCGATTTTGGTTGGGCCCAGTACGGATCTCTGCGGGCATCTCTTACTGATCCCAAGTTGTACTTCCTCAAAGCCATCTCGTATAAGGACTGGACAGTCGTCCTTTCGGTAATTTCTTATTAGTTTATAGAGACCCCTTAGGTACGCTTTGATTTTCAGTGCTGTTAATATAGCGGACCACCGGTCATTGTCAAAGGTGCCCTTTATGTCCAAGAAAATTGCTACAACATCCTTTCTGCTCGATTCACACACAGACATACGCAGCTGAGCTATGGCGTTCTCTGTGGATCGCCCTCTCCTAACGGCGAATTATCTTGGGGATAATTGTGTTTCTATGATATCGTTAGAGCTTCAAGGACTTTTCCTAGTATTGGCAAAAGACAAATGGGCCTGCAGGATACGGGAACCTCAGGCTCTTCGTCTTACTCCTTTCGGATTGTGAGGACTTGGCTGACCTTCCACTCATTGGGAAAGACCGAAAATCTCAAGCACGAGTTGTATATTGTTGATCAGGTCCTGCCTGATGGTCGGCAGTGCTGTTCGAATAATGGCCAAGTCGAAGCTGTCTGGGCCAGGGGCCTTACCCAGCTTCATCTTGGCCAATTCTGATCCAACTCAGTGAAATTGAATTCAACCTCGGCTCCCCAGGGCGGAAGGGTGTTGATCATGTACCCCATATCTTTCGGCTCTTGCGTTTCATCTTGTATATTGTCTGGAGTGAAAATAGTGTTTAGTTCTGTCGTTGCAGTATTCACCCAGTCCGTCATGTAGGTGTTATCATGGAGCGTGTCATCCAGAAGGACGTTGCAGGCAACTTCCTTGATGGACAGCTTACTTGCTTGTAGCCGATAAGCTATACCCCAATGGTTTTGATTACCCTGAAGGGTTCTGATTCTTTTACAAAGTCTTGCGATTTTGTCTCTTTGGTATGCCGGAGTTTACGGACATACTCTCTTCTATCCTCTTTGTGATATTCTTTGAGGTGCTCCCGTTTAACAGAGTCACGCTCTTTCTGGAAAACTCGACGGGCTCGATTTGCAGCCCTCTATAACCTATCAAATTCAGGGTTCCATCAGGGAACCCTCCTAGCAACTGCCCTACTCCTCGGTATGGCAGAATTTCACACTTTCGTCAAAGTGGCTGTTAGTGAGCGAATTCTCTCGATTGTCTCCATGATAGAGCCGGCCATTTCTTTAGGGAGCTGGTCGCATTGATCTTCGACTATAACGTAGAAAGTATGCCAGTTCGCTTTCTGTGTAGGGTATCGCTGTAGTTTCTGTCCCTGATTCGTAGCACCTGAACTTGCAGGTGTGCCTGCTCCATTAAGCTCGCCCGAACTAGGTGCAGCACCTTATTTAACTGTATAAGGTGCACCCCTATTTCGTGACTCAGCTAGAAGTATCCACTGACTACATACATCGACAAAGAATGCAACCCTCACCTCCCCTGCTGTGAAGTGTGTATTTTTGCGGCCCGTTAGTTTTAACACGGCCACCTCGGGATTGAGGACTGTTATAGCCGCCCAGGGCATATTCCCATGCACATATACCATTTTCGTGCACAGTTCGAACCCCTCTATTCAGCCACTGCGATGGTACGGCTCCTGGAGAAGCATGATGTCAACTCCACTTTCCACACATTTGGATTTTATCTCAGAAGTGACTCTGCGCGCTCTTCTAGCGTTTCGTTACGCAAAGCGCAGAACAGTTCCACTTCGATTCCATCGTGCATTACTGTCCATAATCCCTTGAGTTTATCAACCTCTCCAAGGCAGCTTTGTACGCGGGATATTTGTTGTGATGGAGCCATGATTATGAGGTTTCTTTGATTTTTCGCAATTAGCATGTTTCGGCGATTTGTCTTTGTGTGCACAATCTTTACTGCCATAGCCGCTTTGGGCGCAATGAGAAGAGCCTTATTCGTTTTTGCCAAACTTGCAATATCGAATTATCAAAAAAAAACATTCCCTACACTTATCGATCCAAAAGCTCGCCAGTTATATATCGGACCACTGACAGCAAAAGTCGCAAGGATAGCGATAGTGCCAGTTATATCGTTTTTACAGATGGCAGATGGCCAAATCTGCTCCAACGATGGAGAAATAGGCTCACTTCTGAAAATAGATAGGCAACAGATTATGACGCATTTCAAAGTGTCGACATCATTGAAATATGATATAATGCTAGGGATGAATGTCCTGATCCAGTTGGAGATGACGATTAACTTCGCCGAACCAGCTTGGCATACAGCATAAAAAATTATACAATATTTTGTGGTGCAGACTAATAGTGATACTAATAGTAATATTCAAGCAATTATCGCCTTATAGGTTGCGAACGAAGTCACCACGTTTGAACGAGGAGAGAGGCGGCAACTAAACTAGCTATTAATTAGATCAGCTGATATCGGAATTTAACAGGCAAGTGCAATTGGCACAAATGCCTGCACATCACATCGATTTCTAAGGCAACCAGCCAAGTAAACAGCGCTTTCGCCGAATTCCTAATCAATTACTGAGGCAGACACACGAAGAAATTGATAAACTTCTAGCTGAAGCTATTATCAAATCCGGTGCAGCAGTTGTCCTATAATCGTACTGAAGAAAGACAGTAAGATCCGGTTCTGTATTAACTACAAGTCGGTGAACTAGGTGACGAAGAAGGATGTATATCCTCTTCCTCACACGGATATCCTATTGGATAATCTGTGTAATGCTCTATGTCTATCCAAGATAGATCTGAGCCAGGTCTATCATCGAAGTTTATTAGTTGACAAAAGCGATGAAAAACCGCATATCCAGTCCCTCAGAAATGGCTGATTGATTACACGAGAATTCCTTACGGGCTGGTAAATGCCCCAGCCAGATTTTAGCGTGGCGTGGATGTCGTGTTCGGATCGCAATGACAACCCTGCGACTTTATTTACATGGACGATATCATTATT
This sequence comes from Sycobia sp. Sy_11, assembly GCA_018907035.1. NCBI lineage: Eukaryota > Metazoa > Arthropoda > Insecta > Hymenoptera > Epichrysomallidae > Sycobia > Sycobia sp. Sy_11. The sequence continues at coordinate 41,290 of JACCIC010000296.1, forward strand.
GCTACGAGAACTTTCAAGGAACACACTCAGCAATTAACAGCGATGCTGACTCGCCTTAAACAGGTCGGGCTTCAAATTAATAGAGACAAATCTGAATTTTGTTGACCGGAAGTGCGCTATTTAGGATAAATAGAACAGATAGATGGACTGCGTACCAACTCTGACAAATTACGACCTGTCACCAAATATCCAGCGACTAAAAACTGAGGACTTTTCTTGGTATGATAGGATAGTATGCCCACTTCATAAAATCTTTATCGGACGTAAATGTTACTGTGATCTTTGACAAAGCTACTAAAAAATCCATGAGATGGCACTAGAAAAATCCTAGGAAGATGCTTTCACCCAGCTGTGCATCCTGTTAACAGAAGCCCCCGTGCTAGCGCGACTCTGACAAAACAAGCCCTATATACTATAAACTGACGCTAGTAATTATGCCTTCGAATCCGTTTTGAGTCAGGACAATGAAAACTAGGAGCACCCATTGCGTATGCAAACAGGGCATTTACTAAAGTGAAGAAAAACTACGCGGTAATCGTAAAGGAATGCCTTGCTGTACTTCGGGCTGTAGAGAAATTTCGTGGCTACCTGTTGAGAGAAAAGTTCACGGTGATCACGGATTACAACAGAATGAAATGGATACACACGCTAAAAACCCCTAGGAGAAGATTACCCAGATGGATCACGATGCTACAGGCTTATAACACGCAGATAATCCATAGAAAAGGCGCATTACATAAGGTATATTCTTACGCTTAGCCCCCTTAGACGAATCACCTGTTGCTACCCTCACTAGCATAGAGTGAGACAATTATTATGAGAGCAGAATAAAGAAAATTAAAAACTGCCCAGAGAGATATCCTGACTAGTGCATAAATAACAACATACTCTACAAAACCGCCCAAATGTCTACTGAGATAAATGGATTCCGATATAGACGATTGGAAGTTAGTCGTTTCATTCAAGGACAGAGAGCGTGTAATGTTCGAATTTCATAACACAACGACTTCCGGAAATTTTGGTATCCAGAAGATGCTGAATAAAGTGATTCGGAAATACTACAGGCCAGGAATGCGCAGAGATATTTATAACTACATTAAGCATTGTCGAGAATGTCAGATTTATATGGTATTCCATAAAGTACCTGCTGACCTTTTGGCACACACTGTATTGAAGGGAATTAAAAAAATGGTATTGAACGCCCCCAAAATCCCAGAAAAGAAAGAATAGAACCATAAAGAAAGAATAGAACCATAAAGAAAAATATAAAGAGATAGCAAATGGTTCCTATGAAGAGGGTGTCTCTGTCGGTAAAAGTCACCCTGACCCCCTACCGCACGCATTTAAATCGAGCCCGTGCCACCAAGAAGACTATCGTCTAGAATATAAACATGAATTCAATCCATTTAGAATGAATATGGTTTGGAAGGGCGAGTTTGTCACCTGTCAAATAAGCAGCCCGTTTTCCGAAACCGAGAATGCGCAAAGTACAAGCCGCGAGAGTATGCGGCAAGCAAGAAGAAGGAAAGAAGAGAGAAGAAAAAAAATTCGTTCTTGATTGTCCAGTTATCGTAGGGCACGAAAGCATCGTTTTTTCTAATGCTGATCCATTTATGCTTAGCTCCACTGATCTAAAGGTAGTAGTCGTAAGAAGAAGTTTCCTTATTCAAAAAAAATTTTCTTTTCTTTCTTTTTATGCTGACCATGCAATAGCAATAGTCCTAATTTAACTAACCTAAGTAAAATAAAGCAATAATTATAACCATGTTTTTATTAATAATCTAAATAAAATAAGCAATAGTTATGAACACCATACGGTTCATTTCAATTAATATAAGAACAAACATAAAAATTCTTTCTTGATTTGATCAGCCTTTGCAGGGGCAGTGTGGCTATCACAAAATGATATACAAGTTCGAATTCCAACGAAAAGTAAATATAAGCCAAGTTCTTAAATTAATAAGTTCTTTTTTCTTTTTTTTTGTACCGCATTTCCCCCAGGCAACTTAGACTCTTATACACTAGGATATTTCACATACAATCGTACATACTAAAATATTTCTAATGCAATATTACATACTACTATATACTTCTAATCTTACATACTAAAATTTTTTTTCTTTTGTTTATTTAATTATTCCATATAGAAGAAACATAAGTAAGAATAAAACTTACATTCTTATAAATTAAATAAGTATTTTCATTTTATAACAATTATTAATAATGCATATGCGATGATCAGTTTTGTAACCAGAAAGAGTATATGAGAGAAAAAAAGAGTATCTTATCTAATGTTGACATAATAATAATAACTTGAAAGCATATAATATAATTGACAGATGTGTAAAATAAATTGTTTTTTTTTCTTAGAACTTTTACATACAACGTTTACATGAAATTTTAATAATAACTTTAACGACTTATACTAACTAACAACTTTATCCAATTACTTAGATGTAACGACATATACCATCCTCTTGTTTCTGCATCATCTTCGTTGATCACTAAACTGGAGTACTGGCTGATAGTTATACTGGATCAATGTTGTAGTTGTTAATCAAATTTGTTTCATTTCTTCCCTAACGATGTGTCCTCAATCTCTCTTATTCTTCGCATTTTTACTGTCACCTTTTTAGATTATTTTCTTTCCTGAACTTGTATTCTTAGCATTAATTTCTTCTTTGATATTTCTATCGTTTATTCTTTCTGATCATACATTTTCAAATTTCCCAGTTGTATATTTCAGATACCTTTGTAATGTTTTTATTCTGTTTGCTCATCTCTACAACTATTCATCGCTTATTTCCAAATTTCATTATTTTTATTTACCAACTATTTCTATTGTAGATTGATAGTGTCTTCGCTCGGTTATTCTTAATTATAACATTTTTTTAAATATTACACGAACTCGCTTTTTTTGGATTTATTGTTTTTTTGTAATAGGTTTAGTATTTTTTTTTCTCTTTTTCTATTATTTCAGATTTATCATTTTGATCTATGTTTCTACCTATTTACAGTTGTTTTTCCTTTTTTTTTAAGATTCATTATCTGTAACAATAGTATTTTGATTATTTATTGATGCTGCTTTAAATTAAGTAACTTCACTTATTCTATTTTTGGAATTCTTTACAGTTGCTTCATTAGTTTTTTTTTATGCATTTGGCTTACTTTTTTTTATATTATTTATATTATATTGTTCTAGATTCACTATTTGTATTTATAATATTATTCAGATTATTGGTCGCTTTTTCAGATTCATTGTCTTGATTCACAATATTTTTATTATGATTTATGGTTACTATTTCCGATATACTGGTTTTACTTGTATTTTCATTGTTATTTATTACAATTTCTTTTTCGATGCATTGTTTGTATGTATAATATTATTAAAATTATTTATGGTGGCTTTATCATATTCTCTAGCTTCATTATTAGTATTTTTATTATTATCCATTGATGTTACATTAAATTGACTAATTTTAATTAGTATACTTTTACAATTATTTACAGATACTTTTTTAGATTCATTAATTTCCTAATATCATATCCGCACTCGTATTTACCTTTTGCTTTTATTTATCTTCTTTTTCTCAATGTCTAAATTTTTCAAATTTCACCATTATTGTTTGGGTAATCTATTTAAAGTTATGGCTTTATCTACTGTGAGTAGTTTTTTTTTCTTCATTGTTCACTTTATCTTTTATTCAATTAATTTTTCGTCACTTTCTCTTTCTTATTTATTATTTTATCTTTACTTCACTTTGTCATTCTTATTTATTATTAATTTGTTTTATTGCGTGAGTGCGTTTCGGCGCTCAGTCCATGCGATGGCATTGTTAGGACCTAACCTCGTCGGCCATCAGCAGACGACTATGCGCAGCTCGTTGAGCGGGGAGGTAAAGAGATAGGAGACGGTGTCGAGCACAAGGCGCCACGGCGCGTCTTGAGGTTTTCCTCTTCGTTGGATGGCGCGCGCGTCGTCTTCTCTCTCTCTCTCTCTCTGGATAAGTCGACGCGGGCGCCTTCTGACACTCCTCACAATATATATATATATATATATATATATATATATATATATATATATGTGTGTATGTATATCCCGAACCCACGTATCTAAATGTGAATAATAAATACAATTTTTTTTTACTTAATTTATACAGTATCGTTCTTGTGTGCTCATTTAATTTCGGTTTCCCCGTTCCATCTAGCTACAATAAACAGCAAAGGTTATAAATGGCACCCGTAAGTAGAGCCCCCGAGCACAATTAGTGTTAAGTGCCGGCAGTTTCGACTTGCACACAACATCTTAGCCCCTCGCGAAATCGGTATCGCGAATAAGTTCCTCGCGATTCCAACCCGGAAAAGTGACAATAAAAGACAAAGGACGGTCTTTTTCTATCTGCGAATATTTTTCTTCCTGATGCGCCCGTTCGCCCTGTCGAGAAAAATAAGAAGTCGAAAAGTCGTGTGCATGTGACATAAACACATGAAGTGCTTATAGTATGTGACGAACTGTCTAGTACTCGCACTCCGTCTATAGGAAAAGTGAGAGTGCCGGCCAAGTTAGACCACATCTGTAAATCGTATATATATACACGTGCACGCTAGAAGTACTTGCGCGCTTCCTCCTTTTACTTTCTCTTAAGCGTATACGAATATTATGAAAATAACGCATGAGAACTTGTATACGTACACACGCACGTACATGTATTTATGTATGTATGTATTTATGTATGTATGTATGTATATATATATATATATATATATATATATATATATATATATATATATATATAGGTATGCATATGCATATTTATATATATATATATATATATATATATATCGATATTTGAAATATATATGGATATATACGATATATACGATATGTTCATTCATACGTGCTTATATTCCGTTCCAAAAAAAATTAAAGGGAAGATTATAGAAATATGAAGAATATAATAGTTCGTAATGATTTATAATAATAATAATAAAAATAATTATTATCATTATTATCCTTGCTATTCTTGTAATGATTATTAATAATATTACGAATATTTACTATACTTAACTAATAATCGAAAAAGTTCTTTAATGAAAATCTAAAACATAATATATATAAAACAATTTATTTAACTTTCCAATATGATTACTAATAATCACTTTATATTATTACTAATTTCGAGCAATTATAAATCTTGATCTCATAATCATAAAAATTAAATTAATCAATTAATTACTAGACGAACCAAAATTACTTAAACAATATATGTCAACTAAGCTATGACTATAATAATATTGGAAATATATTTGAAATTACTATTTGAAATAATTATTAAACAAAATATATGTAAACGCTTTTAAACTAACTTACTGTAGTATGTTAAACATTGTAAAACATGAGTATGTTATAAATAAATGTTATACCTTCTTTCATTTTTAAGATATAATTACAATCCAAAAACGTAAATTAATCATATTCCTCAACCATCAAGATGAACTATATAATATACTCATGGTAAATATGCGAATATGTCGAGTGGAACGCTATTATAGCGATACAGCAATATCTTGTTCATTGAAACATCGCGAATCTACGAACTTTTTGGTAGCATTCATGGTATATTGGGTTAACGCTTTCTACTGTACCCCATTATATGTCGGTACGAAAAGCCTCTGTAACTGACAAGGCGCCTTGAGCGATCTGTCAGTTCGGCGCTACGTTTCTATGTATTTCTGGTATACTATACTAAACGTCGGGCTGAGCGCTCCTAGTTGTAAGCCGACGTATACATTACAGAAAGCGAGAACTGACCTCGCCATCGGCGTTAGGCCAGTGGTACGCAGTGATCCTTCGTATTTTAGTGTTTTATTAACACGATCTCGATATACGAGGAGCCCCTTCTAACGCCAATCATATAGCCTCACCGCGTGCTGAGGACATCGCCTACCACCAGAACGGTCCGCGCCTTATAATAGTAACGTAAACTCTCTGTAAAAGAAAACTTGAATAAAATTGGAAAAGTCCATATACTGTTTATATTATTGCTAATTAATCGCCCTCTCGAGTGTTCAAGTGTGTCAATGATATGATTCGAATCTGGCTAAGGTTCTGATGAGTATTTGAGCGTTTACGCGGTAAAATATGGGTGTCACCCCAGACAGGATTCAATCATTTTTGGTTCCTACGCTCCGATCTTATAATCCGATAACAAATTTTGCATGTTAAATTCGTTGTGGGGTCATAAATAAAATTCGTGTCGCAAATATCGGCTACCTAACCCTATCCCTGCTAGTGTGCAAGAGTATAAGCTAAAAGTGGATATTTAGAGCAGATTAGATAACTTAGCCTCTGCATTATTCAAACGAAAACAGCAACGTTGCCGTGGACAGAATCGAACAATTATATCTATATATATTTATTGTCACGTCACAGCTCGCGACGTAGACAAATGCCCACACTGATTTATGCTGGAGTAGCTGTGAGGTCGTGTTGGCGCGTTAGTATAACGGTTAGATCACCTCGTTGGATCTGAAATAAAACTTATTACTACAATAAATTATATCAGAAAATTAAAAATAAAAATAACATAAAATTAATAATAAAATAAAATAAAAATAAAAATAACATAAAATTAATAATAAAATAAAATAAAAATAAAAATAAAATATTAAGTAAAATAAAAAATAAAATATAATAAAAGTACTTATTCTATGTTAGTAAATGACAGCCTGACGCCCCCACCACCTTAAATTTAGGATCACCTTCTTGTCTGACGTTTCGAAACGCTACGGTTCATCCTCAGGAACTAAACTAAAATGAAAAACCCAATATGCTACTTTATATACCCCACCCACAATCTAAATTTATTAGTATAACATTTATAGGACCCCCTTTTTTCTTTAACTTAAATGCGAAATACAAATTCTATATTAATAAGAGATGATAAGTGTTGTGTTTTTAAAATGATTAATAACCTTCACCAATGAGGTTCTACATTGTTTTTTCATATCGTTATTGCAACTAACAATACTATTTTCTACGTCAGCTATGATTTCCATAATAGGGAATTTGTTATTTGAATAAGATATTAATAATTTTAAATAAGAAAATAGATTTCAAAATTATATAAATACAACATCATACATGAATACAAAACAGCCAAGAATTTCTTAAAAGAGAACACAAATATTATATTCCAGAATGCAGATAAAGGAAATGTAATAATAGCATCTGACAAGAAAAATATATTAATACAGTTACAATGATGTTAGAGGATAACACAACTCACAAGAAAATTAAGAATCCTCATATTAATAGGCTATAAAATAAATTAAAAGAATTAGTAAAAGAATGGAAAAATAAATGTTACATTAATGAAATTACTTTTAAACACTTAAAATGCGAAAATGGAACAGTAGCCAAATGTTATGGGGTTCCCAAGATTTACAAAGAGGAATTGACCTATAGAATAATAATATCGTCAATTAATTTTCCAACATACAATATTGCAAAATTTTTATCAAATAAATTAGTTAAGATCGTTGGAAAAAACAAGTCTTGTGTTAAAGATAGTTGGAGTTTTTATGAAGCAGTCAAAGATATTAATAATATTCCAAATAATTCTAAGATGATTTCATTGGATGTAGTATCTTTATGTACAAATATACCATTAGATTTATTTAAAGAAATTATAAAAGAAAAATGGTCAGAAATTAACATACATACAAAATTAACAAAAGATGATTTTATAAAGGCAGTGAATTTGGTTTTCTATAACATAATTTTTTCTTTTCAAAATAATTTTTATGAACAAAAATATGTCTGTCTAATGGGATCATCTTTATCACCGGGGATTGCTAATTTAGTAATGGAAAAATTAGAAAATATTGCAATAAATAAGTTGAATTTTGAAACAATTATCTATAAAAGATATGCCGATGACCTTTTTACAATTGTGCCAGAAAGGTTTGTAGACGAAATGGTGGATGTTTTTAATTCCATCCATGATAGAATTAAATATAGAGGAATCAGATAATAAATTAAGTTTTTTGGACGTTAATGTTATTAGAGTTAGTAATAACAGAGAAAAATTAAATTTTACAGAAAAGCTACATGGTCAGGTAGGTTGTTAAATTTTAACTCACACGTCTTGTACGACGTTTCGATACGCTATGGTTCATCCTCAGGAACTAAACTAAATTGAAAAACCCCGCATGCTACTTTATATAGCCGACCCACACTCTAAATTTATTAGTATAACATTTATATTTTTATTTTTATTTTTATTTTTATTTTATTATTAAATTTATTTTATTTTTATTTTTAATATTCTGATATTATTTATTGTAGTAATAAGTTTTATTTCAGATTCTACGGGGGTGATCATAAACAAGGACAGTGTGACTGTCATGATTATAGCTAGTATATGATATTATAAAGACTGTAAGACCGATAAAAATATTTATTAATTTAATTCAGAACAGTCGACACAGCTACAATTTTTAATTTCAATATATATATATATATATATATATATATATATATATATATATATATATATATATAAATTTTAAGTTTATTTCAGCAAGGCCTAAGCATCAGAAGAAGAATAATATTATAAAGCATGTATCAATACATGGTAGCAATACATCATTATATACACTATTTTTAAATCTGGAGAAATGATAACTTGGGGAAAGGACAGCGTTAAATCCTAAAATTATAAAGGAGTTATCGATGAGGTAATCAGAAATACCTCAACCAATTTGAGCCAAATCCATGATCCAAATGCCATGGCCTCTCCTTCTATATATCTAAACGTTTATTAATAATAGTTTCATTTGTACATTTCAATCTCATGTGTAAATTATTCTTATGGAATTGAATGTATAAGGCACCCATCTGTATAAAAAAATATGAATGCATAAAGAAGAAAATTAGAAAAGATGTTCCTAAATTATAATTGATATAAATTAGCAATATTATTTATAAGCATTATTATTATAATTTATATCAATCATATTTAGTCTATGGTACTTATAAATTGTCATGGTTATGTCATGGTTATTTATTCCATATAGAAGAAACATACATAAGAGCAAAACTTACATTCTTATAAATTAAATAAGTAGTTTCATTTTATAACAATTATTAATAATGCATATCCGATTATGAGTTTTGCAAACAGAAAGAGTATATGGAAAAAGCAGAGTATCTTATCTAACGTTGAAATAATAAGAATAACTTGAAAGGATATAATATAATTTGACAGATGTGTAATATAAATTGTTACTATTTTGTTTAGGAAGCAAGCTTAAAAACTGTGAAGTTTTCCAATGAACTACTATTTCAATAAAGAATAAGTGCTTAAATATCAGTCAAATCATAACATATGTAGAATTGAATGTTAAAAAATGAGACTAATTATTTAATTTATAAGAATGTAAGCTTGGTTAATATTTATTTTTCTGCCTCCATATGGGATGCCAGATATAAGTAACTTCAGCTTTGATGTATGTATAAGATACCATAATCTTTAGTATATAAAATTAAATAAAAGCATACTGTTTAAAAAAATATATATATATATATATATATATATATATATATATAATAAAGATTGATGTATAAATATTCAAAAATTAATTTTTATAATAATTATGAGACTCTGACAGTCCTTATTTATAATTAGCATATTATTTACCATCTTTACTCACATAATTAATTTTATATAAAATGTTTAAATTATTCGACTGCCTGAATAGTAGATAGGCTATAGGCATTCTACTACATAGGCATTCTGGCACACCTCCCCCCCCCCTTAAAATTGTGCTATGCCCCCAACTAGGTCACGGGGGACATAGCACACTTTACACGCGAGTATACTTTTTCTCTACTAGAGAGGGGAGGGGCATATCACACTTGACAGGTGAGTAGACTTCAGGTGTAGTAGAATGCCTTTATGTGCCGTGATGCCTATAGCAAAGTCAACTACTTTTTTTTATTTTTTTTTCATTTTTCTTCTTCTTTGAATTAAGCAATATTTAAATAACCTTTCTTACATCTCCACTGATGGGATTATACTGAACTATGCGATCGTGCAAGATCAAGCAATAAGCTGTAATATTGGCTGGAAAGTTCTCTTTAGCCTCAAATTCTAAACGTACATCTACAGGAGCGCTCTTTAGAGATTCATTTTGTCGTGAGCAATCAATCACTATGAGAGGTTCATTATCGAGAAACTGTTTCTTTGAAAGTAGTGGTTGAGGTTCCCTTGTATAGTATATTTCTAGGAAATTTGCATACATATCATACAGTATTGCATATTGATTATTAGATATGTCAAGGTTTAAATTATTGTATTATGTATAATATTGAGAATTCAAAAAAAGTCTCACGTTAGTAATATTGCAATAATCAAAACGACTGGCGTTTGCGGATGCTTGATATTTTTTCTTTGTCTATAAGCCGAGAATCACATAACGTGGTTTCTCCAATTGATTGGAAGTTTTGACTGTCCACACATGCTTATTGGCGCTTGGCAGAACAGGATATTCAAATAGTTCTCATGAACGATAACACATTGGGATGGGATTATCCTTGCCAATGAAATTTAAAAGTTGGATTTTTTGTTTATCAGAAGCAATGACATAAGGCATTAACCATTCTACTTTTGTTATTTTTATGTTATATTCTTCATATGTAGTATTATTACCAACTATACTACCTTCCTGGATTATGGCATTCAGGTCAGATCTTGATCTTATCAGAATGAGTTCATGTTTCATATTAATTACAATTTTTCTGTAATCTTCTGCGAAGCCCAAAATCATACTTAGAGGAATAGAAACGTCAAAGTTTTCATGCCTATCTATCAATGTTTTCGTTGTTTCTTCATTGCCAATCCAGCCTGCATTTTCAAGCATGAGCGTCTCGTTGGTATTGAATGAAGCCCATCCTTTCATGACACTACTCAATCCAACATTTTTACTTTTGTCTATCTCAACGCCATTAATTTCGTGGCGAATTTCATCAAAAAGGTGACAAATAGCATTGTTGACGAATCTAGATTTAGTTGATGCATTTCCAGCAGTGTTTTGTAATTTTCCATAGATATGGATAGAACTACGCGATGGTAGAAGACACAGATCTTGGTGTTGGATGGAAATGCGAATTTCATCATTATGATCAAAGTTTAGTGATGTGTATGGTTGATGTGCGTGGATTTCGTAATGAGCAATTGACTCATCGAATGCGACACCTGATTGAATTTTTAGTATTTCGTCCATTTTTCAGACAGCAGCAGAAAATTATACAGCTAATTTTTTTCCACGAACTTTTAGACCTAGACTTTGTAGGAACTGAATGTTCTTCAGTGTTAACGGTTTCAAACTCTTCAATCGACTGATTGCCGATTGCCATGATGGAGTACTTATATGTGTGCTAGAATTATAAACAATCCCCATTATATAGATTTGATATGAAGTCTAACAGTAATTTCCTCTTCTCGAAAATTAACTAGATTGCCGTCCTGATCGACAATTCGAACTTGTATATTATCTATGCACTTAACACTAAGTGGTAGATATATAACATGTGATGGAATTTCTATGATTTTATATCCTGGAGGAACACTGGGAAAGAATTCATGAATAGTATGAACTTTTTGGTTGTTAATGAAAGCTCCTGCAGTAATGTTACACTCGACTCTGAGTGCATTGATTTTCAATATTTTCACTGGTAAATCAGAACGGTGTTCTATATTTTCTATGAGAGTACGAGGAGTAAAACCCAGCACTCGATCGATTGAATTTTGAGGTTTAAGGTCTAACGAAACACTGCACTTAATTTCACTTTTAAATGTATTATTGTTAGCTTTCAAGGAAAATTCAATTCCTGTTGATTTCAATGTATTAGATAAAAATTGATTTATATCATCAATCTTGTAACTACCAATGGGGATAGTAATAATTTCTCCTTTTAAATGAAGTTGATTATTTGTATTGTCAATATTTGGAATTGAATTAAAGGTTAAAAGTTCAACTAAATCTAAAACATGATTTTTATGCTTTGGTAGTTCAATGGATGGAAAGTATTGGGCTTCTAAGACAGAAGATTTTCCTGAAAGAGTCAAAGTGAAACTATCTTCCATGACTGATTGAGCGAAAATGATCAAATTTTATCTGACAAATTCTTTTTATAGATTTTCAGTTAAGAAACGAAGACAAAGATGACCGCAAATGCATGAGTCAAAATTCTGATATCTTGTATAGTTGTATTTCTCTTCTTTCAGATTGAAATATTTCATAAGATCTATGGGAGGTTTGAGGTCACCAAAGCTATCAAAGTAGTCAGATCCTCTCTTTCAATAACTGACCCGATGGGTACCTTTATTTTGCGAATCATCGAGATTAACAATGGCAGATTCGTTATTCCATGGTCAATTACGAGGAAGGCTATTTCTAATGTAAACATCTCGAAAATGTGGAATTTGTAATATATGTGCATATTTTATAAGATCAAAGTTTGTTAGTGGACGATTTGGCAAAATTAAATTGAAGTTTTTTTTTCTTTTAATTAGACCGTGTCCGACATGCGGTTTGAGAAATAATCCCATTCCACGTATATATGGTTTCAGATAGAGACCTTTACCTAAAGCAATAGCTTCCATCGTCTTATTATGTCGTTTACTTTCTTGATAATCTTTCTGCGCAGCTTTAGCATCATTTACTGCTTTAGCTATTTCAGCAGCACCTCCGGCTAAAGCACCAGTTGCACTTAGTCCTGCGAACAGTGGAATAAGGAAAGGAAGAACTCCGCCAATTTTAGACGGAAGGGGTATCATACGTGGAATGAGAACTTTTTTCTTACAATCACTATTCTTAAGAGCTTGACGAGCACCTTTTAAGGCGCACTGTATGACTTTGCGTGAATTTTTACCTGATTTCAATGATTTTTTCGCTGCTGTCACCAATTTGTTGAATTTCAGCCCCATTCCAGTTTTTGCCTTTAATTTCATAGCAATCGCAACCGCTAGAGCTGACGCTTACTCCGCATCTTTAGCTTTAATCAGTTGCCAAGCTTTATTAGCAAGATTTATATCAGCCACTTTACAATTACTGTTTTTATTAGAGTACTCAATGTCATGTTCTTTACATGCCCTATCTAGTTCATTTATTCCCGGATCACCCCTTTTTAATCGCTTTGTTAATTTAGTTCCGGAGCCACAGTATTTATAACCAGGAAGATGCATTTCGATAGGTAAATTATTGATTACTCTATCGAGCAATCCACGGCCTTCCTTTTTTGAATGCTTCCGAGTTTTATGCTCAATCATCTTTGGCAGTCAAATTATAACTGATGATCGAAAATATAAAATCAACATTTATATATTTACTTCAGTTAATGATAAACTAGACTGTGTCATATCAACATGGATTTCACTGAGCAGAACGTGAAACTCCCTGTCGCTAACTTTGATTTTGGAAAGGAAAAAAGATGGAAGCGACACGGAGAATTGCTACCAGATAGTATACGAGCAGTATTCTCCGGTCCATCAAACTGCGGAAAAACAAATAGCTTATTAGCTTTAATCATTCATCCCAATGGTCTTAGATTCGAGAATGTGTATGTTTATTCAAAATCGTTAAATCAACCAAAGTATCAATTTCTCAAAAAAGTCATAGAACCAGTCGAAGGCATCTCATATTTCCCGTTTAGTGAACATGAATCTGTAATATCACCAGATGAAGCATTGCCCAATTCAATTATGATTTTTGATGATGTAGCTTGCGAGAAGCAAGATAACGTCAGAGCATTTTTCTGTATGGGGAGACATAAAAGTGTAGACTGCTTCTACCTATGTCAGTCATATGCTTATATACCAAAACATCTTATTAGAGATAATATTAAGAGTGCTCCATACCTCTGGCGGAAGTTAAAATCGATTGAAGCGCTTGATTTTTAATATACTGTGGAAGTTTACGGAACTTGAAGTGTACAAAAAATGCTGTTCTGTTTTATCGATTGTTCTAGTATTAATCAGGGCCGTAGTAGCCCAAGTTAAATTTGTAAATTATAAATGATCCATACAAAATTTATATTTTATAATATTCTTATGAAATAAGTAGCGGAGTAGTTGATCATTTGTCACAAAAAGTTTATTATATATATATATATATAAATTTACACACATACAAACGCACAGAGAGAGAGAGAGAGAGAGAGAGATATGCATATATATGTGTATTAATTTTGATATGTATATGTATTGATATTATTATGTATTAATTTTAATTTATATTGGACTGTAACACTGATGGAAATATTTATTAATTTATGCATGCATATATATATAGTATATTTAAGTGTAGAAGATAAGGATACTAGGAGACGAGCAGTAATAAAGAAACATCAGCTCGACATCCAGCGTTTGATTGAAATACGCATATATGTATGCGTATCTACACACACATTAACATATATAATCTCCATACTCCTAATTTCTAACCAAATTACTTACTCAAAAATGTCAAGGGCCGTGGTGGTCGCAAACGATTAATATATATATATATATATATATATATATATATATATATATATATATATAGTAACTTCATATTGAGTTTATATCAAAACTTTTTTGCCAATGATTTACACAATTTTATACGAAACATTGGTTTATGGAATGTTAGAAAAAAAATGATAAAAAATTAAATGATATTAATTATCTCATTAATGAATAGAATGGGGTCTCTTAATTATGAATATTGAAATAAGTATAAAGATAACAGCGAATAATATTTTCAAATTAATTTTTTTTTCTCGAAAATTTAGATATACAAAATTGTCTGTTTAAGGTCAACAATTGTAAAATTAATTATTATACTTAATTTTTGGGATGACAAAATCCAATACACAATAGACTTTATTATTTTATAATTCTTTTAAACTGTTAGTTTATGTATTCTATTAAATTATTTTTTATTAAACAAATAACATAATAAATTATTATTCTATAAATATTAATTTCTTGCAGTATAGTAATTGAAACTTGCATTTGAAATAAAATTATTATTTATTAGACAGAAATAAAAGGACCTAGCTTATACCTTTTTCTTAATTTTACTATAACAATGTTCAAATTTTTCATTCTAAGATTTGTCTATTTTATAACCATAATAGTTCAATTATTTCTAGTTCGTAGTGACTAGATTTCAGCCTACTCAAAATTATTAGATGCCTACGAGGTGATGTATAACGCTAATTTTCGATTCTGTTCTGAAAGTTTTGAAAGTATTTGTTCAGCTTTTGTTGGTCATTCTTTGATTTGTTTCTAATTTTTTAGTATTCCTGTGAAATTCTACTTTTAATCTATTCTTGCACAATAAATTAGCCATTATAACTTCTTTTTTCTACACTTAAATTTGGAATTATTTTTTAGTACCAGGAATGTAATCTAAAGAATTTTTCTTCGTCATTTTATAGAAAACCAAGTTGACATTCTTTACACGTATAATTTTTAGATATAAAGAAATTCAATATTTTCATTTTACTGGCTTTATGTATAAAATATTAGTTTTGTTATTGCAATGCTATAATATGAAAGTAGTAAATAAAAATATTAAATTTTTATAGTTTTGCGTATTATCTAAATAAATTTGAATTTGTCAGGATTGCCGTGCACTTTTTTCTTTACAATTACATTTTTATTGTATTATATTTTTTACAATTTTATCTTATAAATCTGTATTTTTAATCTAAAATTGGAATGGTAATCTATAATTTGACAGAACCGTACTTGATTCTATCGGGTAAAGAATATAAACATACTAATTATATGGAACATAATGGCACTCTAGACTATTCTTAATATAAAATTACGTAATTTAAAAAAATAATTAAATCATTATTTGATATTTATCTAAAATATATTATTTTATTTATTGTATTAAATTATTTTTAAATTACTTATTCTAAATAAGCGTATTTTAGAAAATAATAAATTAATAAAAATTATATAATATTTGAAAACAAATTTCAATTGTTTTTATCGATTTATATAAAAAATTTAAAAAACAAATTCGAATAAAGATTGTGTCATTTGTCTGATGCAGTGTTCCAAATATAGATATATATATAGGTCTTATATAAAATCCCTTCTGAATTTTGCAACATAATATGATATAATGTTACCTGAAATTGAATCGATACTTTTAGCGGGGATACCTCCAGATTACCTAAACTTAGTCGGATGTTTTTGCTCATTGGAGTATAATTTGTTTATATTTTATATTTTAATATTTTTCATATTTAATATTTTCTGGGCATAGTTTTATGTTTTAACGTTTAGTTAAATTTTTCTCTGTTATTTCTTTTTTTACCGTTTAATTAAACTTGTTAACCATTTTTTTAAAAATAGGTTTTAAAAATTTTATTATTTATTTATGCTTAATTATTATTATTTTTTTTTAATTATACGTTAAAGAAGATCTTTGTATTAATATTTTAAGAGTCGTAGTGGATTTTTTATTATCATTTTTTCTTACTTAGTTTTTACAATAAATATTGCAATTAAAATTTCAACCTGCAACATTAAGAATGACCAAAAATTTAATTACAATACGAAAATGATACAATAACTATAAATAATAAAAATACTACGTTTAAAAACCAATTTGTATATTTCATTTATTTAAAATTAAATATGATATAGAACATTTTATAAAAAGATACATTCGCAAGTTTAGGTTCTACGTTGCTTAGTGATAAAATCACAACGTAGCCCCCATCTATGTTACGAAAATAGGACTTTTTTCGAGGAACATAAATTTTAGATTCAGAAATTTAGTCTAATAAATAATAAAAATTTATTCAATTTTTAACTACTTAAAAAATAAAACTAATGACTAAGTATACATTTATAATAAATTTTTTAAGAAAAGCAAAATAACTAGGCGAGTTTGATATGTTTTTAGAATATTAAGAACTTTCAAAAATAAATAACTTTTATTGTAAAATTTAACTTGGTTCGAAAAAAATTTCTCTTTATTGTTTTTTTCCCCTCTATCCATATGTTATTACAATATATTTCTATCGCATGTAGTGCCATTCTTTTTCGTATTAACATATTTGCGGCGTTGTTATATTTTATTTTTTACGCTGTATTAGAACTGCTTCTTTGGCTGCTTTGCTGGCAATACGATTTTCAGTGCTGTTTGAATGAGCAGATGTCCTTAAGACTTCTATTTTGATTTCTTTTCTTGATTTATTGAATTTTATGAGTTTATAATTCATTTCATTAACTTCTTAATTATTGGCGCTGAGATTGTGCAGTGAATTTAGTACACATTTTGAATATGCACATATATAAGATGAAGCTGTATCGAGTGGATTGAGCATATCTGATACCAAGAAGTATTTAGCATATATCTGAAGCAAATGCTTCAGCTGAAAAGGTAGAGAATTCGACTGTATATTGATAAAAATTTTTATCGGTCTTACAGTTTTTCTACAATAATATAATATACTAATATAATGAGTATCGGACAGTCCTTATTTATAATCACCACCGTACAATCTGAAATAGAAATTACAACTAAATAGTAAAATAAAAATTAAATTAAATAAAAAATAAATAAAAAAGTTAGATTGAAGTAAATTATATTAGAGTTTAGTCCTTGAAGATGAGCCGGATCTGTTCAAAACGTCGGAAATGAAAAGTAAATTTAAATTTAAGCTGGTGGGGGAAATCAGATTCTCCTTTATTAACATAGAATATAGATTACTTTATTTGTATTATTTTTAATTTTTAATTTTTAATTTAATTGATTTTTTATTTTATGTGTTATTAGTAATTTGTATTTTCAATTTTATGGGGGTTACTATAAACTAGGAGAGTCTAACTCTCATTCTATTAGTATAATATTTTATTGTATAAAGGCTGGAAGACCGATACAAATATTTATGAATCCACAATAAAAAAAAAATATATATATATATATATATATATATATATATACCCTTAGGTATACATATCTCAGGGTTGAGATATTTTTTAATTAACTTGTAATAATTTATAATTACTTTTTAATTTTTATCGATATATATATATATATATATATATATATATATATAATAAGGTATTATTTTCAATTAAATGAAAATTTAATTAATCATTATTTTTAATTAATACAATAGCTTGTGTTGATGAATTACTTTGTCATACTAAAACTGTAATGATCAGATAAAGGAATCATGTATTTGAGTATATGGTCAATAACTGTATTACGGGCATCACGGTCCACGTTCGCGCAAATCGTATCATTGCGCTGGCAGCTGGTGTATTCTATCAATTCGTTCGACACTGTTTCCAAAATCGTGTAAAAAGTAGTGGCAACATCGCATTATATACGATTTGATAGACAGCATGCGAGTGTTTACGATTTTATAAACGAATGAACCACAAATCTGAATAGAGTCGACCCAACCTCTCGACAAATGTCGTACAGCTGATCCGATAATATATATATAATTCAGGTATCAACATAACGATTACCTGATGAATGGAGATGGGTCTTGATACAATTCTTGGTCATGTATTCTGATGGATTATTCTTTTCTCTCCTAAAATGTTAATTATCTCCATATTTAACTTTTTGTGAATTAAAAATAATAGCTAATTAAAATTTTATTTCAATAATAATTGTAATTTAATGATTAATTAAATAAACATGTAAACAATAATTCAATAGAAATTGTTAATTATTAATGGCAAATTAATATATATATATATAATTTATATCAGTATATATTTCATTAAAAAAGTAGAGAGAGACGGTTATATACAGACGAGACATGACGGGCACCCAAAATTCAAATAAGTTCAGTTATTTTAAATTTCAATATGCAAGTGATAGATAAAAACCTATAATTTAAGGTGCTATTTTTGAAGAAAAAAATTATTAAATAAATTCATCAAAAATGTAAAGCTTTCCAAAAGACAATTTGCTTCATCTCCCCTTCCCCAGAGTGGGACACGAGGGTATGAAGTATTTATATTTATATAATAAGATTCTTATATGTAAAGAAAATAAAAATAAGGTAATAGTACAAACATATTAATTTATTACGTATTAATAATTAAACAAATCGTATAATACGTATGGCCTTCTTTATTTTTAATTTTAAAGGGTCATTTAAAGTATAAATAATTATAAAAATAATGATAAATTAAGAGTTTTGAAGGGGGCGGTTTGATTGTTCGTAAGTGATAATATTAATATTATAGATATAATCTGATGTTAATGCAACAAAGATAACTATTATTTTAGTTGCAAGATATCCAATATGCAAAATAGTGAAAAATTAGAGTGGAAAGAATATATAATTTTTACTTTAAATGAAAAATATAAAATCACCATCATCTGGGAAAGTAAGCAGAACAGTATGATTGTATATTTAATAGGATTGGTTTGTACATAGAGAGCAAGTACAGCTTCTAAATATAATGGCATGTTATATTCTACATTATAATTATTGAAAAACAATATATATATATATATATATATATATATATATATATATATATATATATATATATATGTTTTTACAAAAAATATTTCTATATTATATATCGTGATATTTTTGGCGGGAATATATGTATAATTTTTGTATTTTGACATATTGACTATTTAATTTGACATATTTATTCCAAAAAATTACAATGTATGAAATACTAAAGAAAACTTTAGCCGTACAAGAATATATTTTAAAATAAAATTTTTATAATTACCTATTGAATAGATAGTAATGAAACTATTGAAAAGATACTTATTGAAAAAGATAGTAATTTCTAATATATAAGTGCTATTGTCAAATAGTGTTACTTCATTAAAAATTATTTTAATATTTGAATCTGTAACAGTTTTCTTACAAAAACTTTCTATAAAAGCTGTTTATTATATAAATTGTATAAATTATACAAAGTGCCAATCACTGTATAATGATGTGTAATATAAGAATAAATTTAAAAATTGCTTTATATAGATAACTATATATTTAAATATTTATAATATAATATATTAATTTAGGAGTTGTACTTACTCCTTACACAAAATTCAGTACTATAAATACACAATCATGCTCTTCTACATTCCAAAATAATGATGGTTTTATGATATTTTACATTTGAATTAAAAATTATATATTCTTTTCACGTTACTTTTTCTTATCCGTTTTATATAATAGGAGTGCATATCGAAGTAATAACTCAAATGCATCAATTACACGTTGTGAATACTCAAGACTCTCATTTCCTCCTAAAATTATGAGTTTTAATTGTAGCTAAAAGACTATCCTGCAAAAAAATAAAAATGTTTGAAATTTTGGGAATTAAAGTGCTTTAGTTGTCATAAAAAACGATTATAAAAAATTTTTAGGATGTATATAAATATTAAATCTGCGTAGGCAATAATAACATTTTTGCCTACATAAATATTATATATACTTTAGATTAGGAAAAGAACAATTACTTTCCTATTATATTTTTATAGATATTTATTGGCTCAAGCTCGTACATCTTGCACCTCCCTGTAATTTCAAATTTCCGTATTACGTTACTATGTTTGCAATGTATTTGCATGCATGCATATATGCATGTGTGTATTTATGTGCATATATATATATATATATATATATATATATATATATATATATATATATTTTCTGCACCAGGCTTCATAATTCTTTATTTGATTTGTACGGCATTGAATATTTTCTTCAGCGCCACCTATTCAAAAAATCAGAAATTAAAGTTCTCACTTTTTTATCTACAGAATTGGCAACTTGCATTATAACCATAATAAAATCTTATATTTAGTTTTACTCCCTCAATTCTATGAATAGAAAGATGAAACAAAGTTCATTCGATTCATTATTCAATTCTACAGCCGGGGCTATCCCAGTTTGATCTGTACTATACGTATAAAATTTATAATATTTGTTGTTATTTAATGTTACTGCAAAGCGGCGATGTCTATAGTGCAGACGACAGTTAGATAAACATTTTCTTATTTTTTTAAAGTAACTTTGAAACATATTATGAAAGCAGTAAGGGATACCCCCAATTGTAGAATTTTTCAAAGATTCGTATAAAATTTGTTTCAACATTGTACAACGTAAAATGAGGACGCAAAACGAAATCTACGATTTACACATTTTCATTTCCGTTTTAATAGTTCATCGTAGCGCTGGGATCGCGGTATGGAGCACTCTTAATATGTTAGTAATTTATCGACAAGATGGTGTGAATTTAAAACATATTTATGATGACCATGTCAATACTGATCTGTCTTTCAACGAGTTTCGTAACTTTTGTTCTAAATGCTGGAAAAATGATAAATATGGATTTGCTGTTATGTTGAAAACTCTCCAACATGGAGAGGTTCCACGATTTCGTTTTGTTTTTAGATGGTTAGGTGTAAATAAATGAGTAGACACAATTTGAGCCACAGATTAAATTGATTTATTGGCTCTTGGGGAAAAGCCTAGAAGGCATAAAAACCCCACGAAACGTATATTTGTGTTTTGATTGAGATTTGTCTGATGCGCATAATGTGCTGTTGCACGTATTCGTATTAGGCGCTATGGCGCTACGCTTGTACCGTATTGACGGTAAGCACGGGGCCCCGGTGGACAAACAGTTGTCCTTTATAGTCGTATAATCGTATAATTATGAATTCTGAATTGTATGAATGAATGTATTGAATGAATTATGAATGATTAAATATAAAGTAAATGTTAGAATTTAACAAATAAGAAAAATGATGAAATAAGAATAAATTCTACAGCCGAAGAATTATTTTAATGAATAAATAAACAAAAAACAAACATGTTATATTTTTATTAATTTATTTATAACTATAATTTATTTATAAGTACTATATATATTGGACTAAATTATGTATAACTAAATCATATATATTTTCACTAAATTAAGTACTTAACTTAAAAGTTGTATGATGCTCCCTGGATGGCTCAACTGGACGAATCGTTTTGGCAAATAAGATAACCCCTGGAGATGATTTTCTTGCTGAGATGATGATTGCATATGATTCGAATATTTTTTATAATTTATCACACGCGTGAATAGACCTCACAGGAGGCACCAAAATGTTATGTTGAAAACTCTCCAACATGGAGAGGTTCCACGATTTCGTTTTGTTTTTAGATGGTTAGGTGTAAATAAATGAGTAGACATAATTTGAGCCACAAATTAAATTGATTTATTGGCTCTTGGGGAAAAGCCTAGAAGGCATAAAAACCCCACGAAACGTATATTTGTGTTTTGATTGAGATTTGTCTAATGCGCATAATGTGCTGTTGCACGTATTCGTATTAGGCGCTATGGCGCTACGCTTGTACCGTATTGACGGTAAGCACGGGGCCCCGGTGGACAAACAGTTGTCCTTTATAGTCGTATAATCGTATAATTATGAATTCTGAATTGTATGAATGAATGTATTGAATGA
Source organism: Sycobia sp. Sy_11 (assembly GCA_018907035.1). NCBI lineage: Eukaryota > Metazoa > Arthropoda > Insecta > Hymenoptera > Epichrysomallidae > Sycobia > Sycobia sp. Sy_11. The sequence goes on from JACCIC010000296.1 coordinate 63,820, forward strand.
ATTATGAATGATTAAATATAAAGTAAATATTAGAATTTAACAAATAAGAAAAATGATGAAATTAACGCGAACGTATTGTATTAGTATAATAATTTAAACGCGTGCAATCGCAAGTAGATCTGAACTCGACGAACGATCGCGCTGAACTGACTCTTAATTTCGACGGGCTCGATCATCACGATCACGCTCTCTTTGTGATCACATGAAATCGATATCTATAAACAAACCAAACCCGAATTCGATGAACTAAAACTTCGTCTACGGAACATTTGCTGTTATTGATAAAGATAGAACGATGGATGCTGGTAGATACAGAAAAGGTTTTGACTGTTTTGCAATAAAAAGAAATTAAAAAAATCTTAATCACTCAGTTCAATTTTACACAGCAACACGACACCATGTCGAACATTGAGAAAGAAAAGAGTATTCTTAGCGAGTTGATGCAAGCTCGTAAAGCTATTAAAAGAAAATCTGCACTATTGAAACAAGAGAGAGAGAATCTTGAAAAAGTTGTAGGAGATACATTGAAACCTGTCATTACACCACTTGAAGAGCTTGTCGAATCAAATAGTGTACAGTCTTCTAATCTCATTTCGAATGATCAGAGCATTAGAAAACCAACTAGATCCCGAAAAAAGTTGAGTTTTATGATAGATAATAATATTCGCTCAGCTTCCATGAAAGATTATGATTCCGATGATGATTTTGCCTCATTAGATAACTCAATGATGAATTCGACATTCAAATCTATGCATGAAGACAATGTTAAATCTAATATTTTGGATCAAAGCCGCAGTAAATTTGATAACATATATGAAGTAAGAAATATTGGAGGTATATACATGCTTGGCGATTCTGAAATTATATTTGATGATAATAAAATAAAAGTGAAAGACTTAACTTATCCTAAAAGTAATGGACTAATGGAGCTACTTATTAAAAAAGAACCAGGCGACACACTGATAAGTTCAGCAGATCGTGAGAATTATCGCAGTATTTTAGAAGGAACAAGTGCTCACCGGAAAAAACATAGTAAAGATGAATCTATACGCTCATCGAAGAGTAGAAAATATTTCAACATCATTGCACCAATGTTTCGCACCAGTCATACAAAAAAAAGAGGGGGAGGTCACCTACCTAAATATAAAATAGCAAAGAAAGATTCTTCAATAGAGTTAGTGTACTGGGATGATCCGAATGAGCTTGTTGAGAGACTACGATTACTAATTGCCGAACAATCAGCTGGAAATAACAATCATATCAATGAAATCCATTCAATTATTGAAGAACTGCGTGAAATAGGATATATATATTAATACACATTCGTATATTCTTCAATCAGTATCATCATGAGTCTCGACTTGTTTGGAAGAATTTTGAGAGACTCGAAAATAAGAAATAAGAAATTTGAGAGACTCGAAAGGGAGTCGAGGTCCTCCAGGCGTTGGATACAATTTCACAACAGATGGCAATTTTGATATAGAAAATAAACGTCTTTGTAATGTTGGTGAAGCTATTGAAAGTACTGATGCAGTTTGTGTAAAAACGTTATGTGTAATCTTGCAGAAGGAACTAAATACTGTATTTTCCAAAATTAATGAAATTCTAAAAGAAAATGAGAAATATTATGAACAAAATGGCTTGATAACAGCAGAGAAATTCAAAGATCTTTATCAAAAATATTATACACATAATGAAAATCGATTTAAATTGGAAGAAAGAATGAATAATTTCGATAAAAATCTTATGAAAACCAATCAGGATAAATCAGAACTGGAATCGAAACTGAAAACTCTTAGTGACTCACATACTCGTTTAAAAGATACTATGACACAATCGGTTTCGAATTTGAATGCTATTATAATAGATTTTAACAGGAAAACAAATGCACCGACAAGATCAGCAAAGGTAAAGTCAGCAGGAAATAAAAAAGGGTTTCGTTACTTACTCACTGTTATAGATTTATTTTCGAAGTATGCTTGGGCTAAACCAGTAAAGTCAAAGAATGGTAACGATGTTACTCTCGCTATGAATACGATATTGAAACATGAAAGAGTACCATCAAATCTACAAACTGATCAAGGAAAAGAATTTTACAATGCACACTTCCAAAACCTCATGAAAAAGTATAAGATAAATTTATACTCTTCACACAGTAATCTTCATGCAAGTATTTGTGAACGATTTAATAGAACCTTAAAAAATGCAATGTGGATACAATTCAGCAAACAAGGAAACTACAAATGAATAGGTATCCTACCGGATTTACTGAATGCTAACAATTAAAGAAAACATCGAACAATAGGAATTGAGCCTGAAAATGTAAGCCAAGAAAACGAAAGGGAAGTGAAAAAGCGTTTTTCAATTGAGATGATAACAAGGAAAAAACCGTAATACAATGTCGGAGATAATGTACGAATAAGTAAAATAAAACATATTTTTGAAAAAGGCTATACACCTAATTGGTCCACTGAAATTTTTACAATATCAAGAATTGTAAAAACTGATCCAGTAACTTATCACGTTAAAGATTATTACGATAAGCCTGTGTCTGGGGGTTTTTATGAAACTGAAATTCAAAAGACTAACTATCCCGAAATTTATCTTGTAGAAAAAGTGCTAAAACGGAGTGGTAACCGCGTATATGTTAAATGGTTAGGATTCAATAGTTAGGATAATAGTTGGATAAATAAAAAAGAAATTAATTGAATACAAGATATAATATAAGTAACATACATGGATAGATGTAAGGACACTAATTTCAAAGTAAATAAGAAAGACATTGTATTATGATTATAATATTTATTTATATAATTAAGATATACATGTTTTTTATTTTTGACAAATAAATAATAAAAAGAAATTAAACAATGTGTTTTATTATTATTACTTAAGAAGTAGAAGTATTAAACTTAAAACAACTACCACCCCGATACTCTATAAATAAACAAAGCTTATTTGCTTTATTAGCTATATTTATGAAAAATTCTTCATCTTTTAATATGGCTGACGATATCTTTTGCGGTAAGAATATTTGAAAGTTTTCATCTATCTCCGCAACTACTTTCGTACCATATTTTGTGGAGACTTGCTTTAGAACAGTCACCATGTACTGATGATTTTTCTCCAATTCCGTACATTTCTTCCTCGGCAAGAAGTCGCTTTCCGAAATTTTATTCAGAGTGGCTAAATCCATTCTAAAAAAAAAAGAAATATTTTATAAATTCTATCATATTTTTTTTCTAAGAGAAAATTAACTATGAATCTTACCTTACTAGAATAGTTTTTTTTCTTTGAAGAAGGACGACAATTCTCAAACTGTTCAACTGCTCGAATGAGTTCTTCATCATCCTCATGCTGTTCATATAGCTGATTCCCCACCACAATTTCGGCCCCTTCCATTGCCTCATGGAGTACATCCCTTCTCTCGACTTCAACTGAGCTTACCCCTTCCAATATTTCCAATATTTCTATAGGATTCCATTCATGTAATAGTTCATCCGATGTATTATACTCCACGCTTATTGGTTCACCTTCACTGCTATAAAGCGTCATCCTCTCTCGTGCAGCTTGATATTCATTGGTTGCTTTATGGCCTCTCTCTTGTTCTGCGTGTACATCTACCGTGACTCGAATCTCATTGGTGATTTTATTCTCCCTCTCTTCTTCCTTAGTAGCTGCATGTACTTGAGCTACTCTTCCATTAGTCTCGTAGTATCCCCTCTCATTACCATTCCCCTCCTCTATTTGATGACTTTTACTTTCCATTATTTCCCTCTCAACCTGACTTGCAGCTTGCGACATTTGCTCTTCTAGGATTTTATAGTGACCCCAAGGTAATGTGTTTGTAGTATTGGGCAATAAGTATCTTTTATCATCAAATGGACTGAGGGCAATTTTTTCTGTTTTTCTGTATTCACTATGTGTAATTTTGAGTGAATGTTACACTGCTCTCGCTGTATAATCACGAGATCTTCCAAACATCTTCGATAATCTTCAAACGTGATTGATGTTTTTACAACGTTCGATTTTATTCCTTTAGCTTTTTTCACTATCCCTCCTCCATCTACTAAAATACTGTACATTTTACTCCGTAAACCGATAAATTCCATCATAATCTTTTCATTACATTCATCTTTCATGAGTCCAGGAACTTTTTTATTTTGTCGTGGAATACCATACTGATTATTTTCGTCATAATCAGAAGTATCAAATCCATGAATATCTTGTTTCATTACTTGATACATATCAATATCCTCTACTTCATATATTAAGCTATCAGTATGAGTATACAAAAGCTTACACTTTTCGCCCACTCGACGTTTCATGTAAAAATAGTGAAAATCATACACTAATGTCTTTGATAGATCGAGGATACAAAGCCCAACGTATATCGGCTTTTTGATTGTTACACTTGATTTCTTAAGCTGAATGGCGACTAAATTTTCATCGAAAATTGCACAGCTATGATAATTAGGTAGGGCTATGCGTGACTCTGCTCCATATCGACCAGTGAATTTATTTACTAAACGTACATCAACGCGAGATCGCTCTCGCTCAATGCATTTTCCATATACAGCATTAATTAATAATTTATAAAAAAGTTTTTCAAACTCATTCTTTGCATGCTTTGGTTTTTCAGTATTTAGTTCGACATATGGTTTCAGCCAGAGTTTCGGTTTAAAACTCAAAATTCTATGTACTTTTTTCAATCGAAGACCATTGTCAAGCGCTTGCTTAAGAGCACGATAATGAATTATATACCTTTTTTATCGTTCAATATAGTTAGCAGTTTCTTCTGTTTTGAACCAGGTGGTGTACGATGCTCAGCACAGAAAGGTAAATCACGATGTTGGTCATGTATTTCCTCAGGTTACTCCAAATCTACTTCAGCAATATAGCCGATATCAGAATCTGATGGTGTATTGAAAAAGTTACGAGTTGATTCATAATCAACCTACTTAAATTTTCCAATCGGTAAATGCTGTACCATCGCCCAACCATATAGATTATTAATATCGTAATATAAAAGTGTCTTTATTTTATTTTTTTCATCATATCGCGATCCCATATATGGATTATTTGCCTTTGAATATCGATTGCAGCACTGACTTATTCCACCCCGAATGCCTTATTCAATAAATAATAACATATCAATATCAGTCAGGAGCTCTAATTCTACCTTTGTCATTTTTAGAGCTGCTGAAAATGTTAATCCTGGAGTAGTGTAAAAGTGTGCTGAACATAAGCTGTAAGCCTTAATAGATGTATTTCGAAAACTTTCGAAGACATCTGCTAAGAGGAGAATATCCGTTTTTAAGTATAAGTCTAAATACTCTCCTAATGTCTTTATTTTAAAACTTTCCCATACTTGAACAGCGTGCTTATAATCTTCTTCAGTAATATCTGAATCTGTTAATTTATTATAAAATTCATTTTTCGACGGCAGTTTTGTAGTTAATTATTTATCGAGTCCATCTACAAAATCGTATAAGAATCTATAAATCTAAAATTTACATCACAGTCATCCATATACTTCGTAAATGAAATAATTTTTCCTTGTTATGAGGTATTAGAGTAATTCGTCCATTCATCATTGTAGATGTTCCAAGTTCTTTTAAAATAAAATGTGTGTCATAATTGAGGTTATGAAAAAGTACGGGAATAAATTTTGAGTCTTTATAGTTCAAATTGCATGAATTATGAGCAGCACCTCTGAACCTAAAGAGAAAAAACAAATTAATCAAATTAATTATCAGATAAAATTATTTATTTTGTTTATCTAAAAAAAACTTACCTTCCTGTAAAATGACACTGATCTCGTACTGCCAGTTGCCCATCTAGAAATGGTTTGCGACATATATGGCAATCGGTCGACTATTGAAAAGATAATTCTTCAAGGTCTGTGAGTTTCATTGGTTTTGGATTTTTATAGAGATAATCAATCTGCTCACCAATTGATTTCAGTTCACGAACAAACCATTGTGCAAGCGTCTCGTCATATGGACTTTTCTGTCTATATGCTTTGTAAGCGAATAATTTGTCGTCAAAGCTACATTTTAAATAGAAACCTATACTGTACGCTGCATGTAATTGAAAAGCAATCTCGTTTTCTGTCGGTTTTAATAAACATTCAAAATCTGCATAAATTACAAAAGGTACTTTTTCACTTTTACTATAATCTTCAAATTTCAAAATGTTATTCGATGCGTTTGGTAAATTGATTCTACAATCGTTAATGTTTTTACAAAGATTTTCATGATTTTGTAGCCCTTCCTCACTATAAAAATGTTGTAAGCATCGTTCACAATGGTATAATTTTTTATGAGCTTTACTCACTTGCGATCCTAAAAGTCTGGACATACTTTTAATCGAAACATAATGGAATTTAGGTACACTTCCATTATCGTCCGGAATATTATTTTCTTCGTACTCGTCTATATAGAAATCTTGAATCAGGAGAATATTTGCATGTTTCTCTTTCTTATTTAATGAAATATGACAAGGTGATACTTCACATTTCGAACCGTACTTCCTAAGCATATAAACATTTACTGAAATTTTCATTTCAGTAAATGTTTCAAAAATTAGTAGTTCAGTAAAAATTCAAAAATTATTCAATTTTCAAATTTCGAAATATCCTTCAGTTTTACAGGAAATTCTATATCACCAAAGTTCAATTCGTTTGCAAATTTATCATAATTATGAACTCTTTGAGGATTTTTTTCATTTGGATGTAATGCTGAAAGAATAGCATATTTGAAGCATTGATTATCAATGTTATGAACGTTGATACATGCTCTTTTTGATGCTATGAATTTAGGGAGAGGAATGTATGATCTTCCCTTGTGAGGTGAAAATTTTTTCATATTTATGCACAAACTAATAATACTTTTTAATGTCCATCCAGAATCTTTATCCTGAAATTCTTCTAGATGTGTAAGAAGTGGTTCCTTAATATGCTCCACATACCATTTTTCTAAATCAGTAGACATGTATATTGTAGCACTCACAGTTGTGAAATATTTAATGTCTGTTGTTTCCTCTCCATTTTTCTGCATGGAAAGCTCTGATATAAAATCAGAATTTACTTTTATTGCTGTATATTCTTTTAAGCAAGCTCTAACTTTATCTTCAAAGAGCTTCTGTGCGTCAACCAAGAAACTTAGAATGTCCACATGTTCTAAATTAACAACAACGCCTGTTTTTATTCGATTTTTAAAAGCAGAATGTATATCTCGCCACTCTACTTTAGCTGATACGTTAGAGATTAGACTACCTCCCACTGACACTTCACTATCAAGATGATAACGAAATCTTGCTTGTAAACATGAAAGATGAGTCAGACATGTTAAACATTTTTGATTTTCTGCTCGAGAGAGGCCTTGTTTTTTGCCAAATGTCCTCAGCTTTATTATATCCTGTTCCGTTATTGATAGGTAATTCTCGAGTTCGATTATGTTTCATTCACTGATACGTTCGTAAATATCACGAAGTTGTTTCACTTTAAACTCAACAGACGAAAGAAAAGCCATCTTACTTTATGTTTTTTTACTTTAACTAATAAAATATATTGAGGTAAATAATTAATATTACTTCTTTATCTACACAAAAACACTGTTTTGAATACAAAACACTTGTATAGTTGACACTGGAAAAATAAGAAATATAAAAACTGAACTTATTTGACTGTGGTAAAGAAACTGTGTTCCTCCCAGAAATTGTCTCGCTTTTAAAGGAAAATGAAAAATAAGGAGAAGGGGAAACAGAAGTGGAAGGAGAATATCAAGCCTGCAATAGAAACCATTCAATAGTGTGTTAGAAAGAGAAGAAATTATCTATTGTCTGAGTAGAACCAATCAAAATATCATGCTTTTACTATTTCATCTCCTTTCTCCTTGAACGACCAATCATAAACGTCATTTCCTATAGGAGGGAGGAGACGAGCATCGTCTTAGGATAATCTGAATATCTACGGTTACGCTCTTTTCAATCATACAAATGCTTTTCTTCGTGTTAATTATGCGTACATGGATAGAAGATTATTTCAGTGAGAAATATGGACGAGATGAAACTGGTTAAAAAAAAATGAATATAAATGTAATTTTAAAAAATTATATTAATAAAAAAAATTTAATCTTAAAACAGTCTTTTTTATTTCTACTTTAACAGAAAAAAAATTACAAGTATAAAGGAATTTTAAATTAAAAGAAATTTTATAAATTTTCAATTAAAAGAAAAAAATTCTAGGAAATATGAAATTCCGAGAATTTCCTGAAAATTCCTAGAATTTTGGTAAATTCCTGGAATTATCCGAAATTTTTGGCGTTGGGTGCCTTATAGGGGGGGGGGGCGAAGCCAAGCGCTGCTTGTGCAGCAAGTCATAGCAGCACAGTCGTGGATGATAACGAAAAAGCCCTCATCGACTCCATACAAAATTTGTTTAAAATGACGATGAAGTCGATGAAAAGGCAAAAAAATGTTAACAACATAATAAAGGAGGGGCTTCAGGCTTTACAAAGCCAATTCGAGGAGCTTGTAAGTAGAAGGCGCCTCAGAGCACGGCGCCTACATACACCCGAAGTTGCAGAGATAATAGAAGGACAAAAGAGACATTCTTCTACCTCTCTAACGGAATTACCTGAGGGGGGGGCGAAAGAAGAAGAGAAAAAAAAGAAATGAAGGTCCAAGAATCGATGAAGATGCGGCTGCCAAACCGAACCGTGGGAACGAGCCACAGCCTGAGCAAGGTTGGAAGAAAGTCCCCACCAGGCTGGACAAGAGAGCAGCCAAAAAAAAGAAAAAGGAACAAAGAAGTCTAATACAAAGGGGGCTACCAAATCTGAAGAGGGCCCCACCAAACCGAAAGGTGGAGTAGGAAGAAGGGCAAGGCCTGAGGCGCTGCTCCTCAAGCCCGCGGAGGGGAAGACCTACGCAGAGATCCTTGGAGGGATCCGCCATAAGGTCGACATCTCGCAACATGGACTCACAATCAGAGACATTCGCCGAACATTAAACGGCGATGTCGTGATTGAGTTTAAGAAGGCTTCAGCGGAGGGCAAGGAGGGCTTTAGGAATGCCCTCAAAGAGGTCGTTGGACCAAATGCGGCACTTCGCGCTCTGACCCCCAAGATTACCTTGGAGATCAGAGACGTGGACGGCTGCGCAACACGCGACGAGGTTAAGACAGCCCTCCATGGCATTTTGCGGGACTATACCGGCCCCCTAGAGGTGAGGCATACGAGGGAGAATAAAGTCGGGAAACAACTAGCCCTCGTGAGCCTCTCTGAAGAGGCTGGCCAGTGGCTATTGGAGGTTGGAAAGGTGGCCATTGGATGGGTCTTTTGCAGCCTGCGGCGGCGGGTCCAAGTCGAGCGCTGTTACAGATGTCTCGGCTATGGACACCGCGATTCGGGTTGCGATGGCCCAGACAGGAGCACCGCCTGCTTCCGGTGCGGGCTGCAGGGACACAAGGCGTCTGACTGTAGAACGGCTCCACAGTGTTTCCTCTTACCGGGGACCATGCCCGCAGCGTTAACTCACGTTACGGGGTCTGGGGCTTGTATGGTATTCCGCGAAGCCCTTACTAGATCTCGCAAAAATGGTTAAAGTCCTGCAGGCGAACCTGAATAGGAGTCGGACGGCGAGCGACCTCCTTTCGCAGATCTGTCTTGAGAAGGAGGCTGATGTCGTCATCGTCAACAAACAATATCGAGATGGAGATGCGGGAGTCTGGTATCGCGACGACCTTAGTACTGCGGCGATTGGGATTTTTAACCCGCACCGCTTACGGGTGGAGCGCCACGGATCCGGCCGCGGCTTCGTCTGGATGAGGGGCAACAACGTAAATTACGTTAGCTGCTATCTCACCCCGAATGAGGCCATTGAGGGTTTCCAGTCTAAACTGGATGCCCTTGAGTATGTGGTAAGTGAAATGGAGGGGGAGCTGGTAGTGGTTGGGAATTTGAACAGCAAAGCTCTCAAGTGGGGGGAACCCTTGCCAGACTCTAGGGGAAAACGAGTAATGGATATGGCATGCAGACTAGGTCTGGTTGTCTTGAATTCCAGATCTAAGTCGACCTTTCGGAGACTTGGCTACAGGGAGGCGATCCCTGATGTATCCTTTGCGCCGGAGATTCTGGCCGCACGAGTGCGGGACTAGCGGGTGATCGAAGACTATACAGCCAGCGATCACCAGTACATCACCTTCCGCGTTGGTGATACCACGCAAGTCAGGGCGACAGTTGAACGTCACCCAGCCAGGTGGATCGTCACGAGGATGGATCACGAGAAGTTTTCCCAGGCACTAACAGGCGGTAACAGAAGCTACAATGCATCTGATCCGCCAAGCCTGCAAGCAAGCGATACCGAGGAAACTCGGGGGTCGTGCTCGCCGCCCGACTTATTGGTGGACGGACGAAATTGCGGAGCTCCGGCGGCAATGCCTGCGGCTGCGCCACGTAGCCCAAAGGGCTTAAAGGCGCTACCGGGATGCCGCTCTGAGGATCGCACAACATCTAACGGCGAAGAAGACTCTAAAGCGAGCTATCAAAGCTAGTAAACGCGGGTGCTGGAAAAAGCTGGGAGAGGATCTGAACAACGGTCCATGGGGATTGGGGCATAAAATCATAGCCCGAAAATTAGGCATATTCCGTAAAAGCATACCTATGGGCGCGGAAGTGATGGACAGTATCGTCCATGCCCTATTCCCTACTCATCCCAAACGAAGGAATTAGCTTCTGGTTCCCGAGGGTCCTGAGGCACCGCCTTTCACAAGGGCGGAGCTAGAGAGAGCAGTGCGCTCTCTGAAGAACAAAAAGGCACCAGGACCTGACGGACTTCTGGCGGAAGTGTTGAAAGCCGCGGTACAGAGCCATCTTGCTTGGTATGTACAACTCGTGCCTTCGCGCAGGAATATTTTATCCTTGCTGGAAGGAGGCGAGACTTGTGCTGATAAGCAAGGGCAAAGGATCATCTAGTGCTCCGTCAGCGTGCCGACCCTTATGCATGCTAGACACCGCCGGGATACTCCTGAAAAAGTTGTTGAGACCCGCCTCCAGGCGGCACTTTTAACATCTGGTGACCTTTCCGAGGGGCAGTATGGCTTTCGGAGAGGGCGGTCAACCAGAGATGCTATTCAGGAGGTAGTGGAGGCGGCCAGGACTACGGAGCGGGGGAATCACTTTTCCCGACCCGTGTGTCTTCTGGTGACACTCGATGTCAAAAACGCCTTCAACTCGGTTAGGTGGACAGACGTGCTGGGGGCACTGAAGAAGGACTTCAATGTACCTAAGTACCTACTCCAGATCATCGGAGATTATTCGAAGGACAGATCCATTTTGCACGAAAGGGCAGAGGGCTCTAAGCGATAAGAGTTAACGTATGGCGCGGTCCAAGGCTCCATCCTGGGTCCCGATCTATGGAATGTTTCCTATGACGGGATCCTTCGGTTGGACATACCGGAAGACTCCTCGCTGGTCGGGTATGTGGATAATGTGACAGCTGTTATTATTGCGCGCAATATGACACTCGCACAGACGCGCCTTGATCAGACCATGCGCAGAATTCGCCATTGGATGGGTGATCACGGGCTGGAACTAGTGGAGGCGAAAACTGAGATTGTGCTCCTTACGAAGAAGCGCGTCCCCAGAGTGCAGCCGCTAATTATTGGGGAGATTTCGGTCCTGGCCAAGGCATCTGTCAAGTACCTGGGGGTGATGCTAGATACGAAGCTCACCTTCTGGGAACAGATTCGGAGGTCAGCGGACAAGGCGGCGGTAGTGGCGGCCTCCCTTTGCAGGGTCATGGTGAAAGTAGGAGCACCACGCCCCTGCATCAGGCGACTGCTACTGCGAGCTGCTGAGTCCGTCATGCTTTACGGTGCTGAAGTCTGGGCCGGTGCTCTGCAACACGAAAAGTATCGCAGGCGCATGGCGGCTGTACAGAGGAGATACGCCCTTCGTGTAGCGTGCTCGTATCGCACGGTCTCGGAGGCCGCCACCCTAGTGGTTGCCGGGGTGATCCCGGTAGACCTCCTGGCCCAGAAGCGGAAGTTCGTCCACCATATGAACAGGACACTCCGCCAAGCCGAAGGGAAGCAGCAAGCCAGATAGCGTTCGCTGGCTTGATAGCAGAATAGGTGGGAGCAACATACGGTGGCAGCATGGGGAGGTAAATTACTATCTCACCCAGATGCTGACCGGCCATGGGTACTTCCGCGCATACTTGCACAAGATGGGCAAAGTCGCGGATCCAGGTTGTATATACTGTGGATCCGCAAAAGACGATGCCCATCATACATTTTTTGTGTGCGGGCAGTGGGAGCAGAAGAGGGAGCTATTGGGGGAGGATGCCGGAAGGGCTACCCCGGAAGGCATCATCCCTCTGATGCTCTCCAGCCAAGAGGAATGGGGAAGGGTTGCCTATTTCGTCGAGGATATCCTCAGACGGAAGGCGGACCTTCCCTAGATCCTTCTATTTTGCTTGGATATGGTGGCGTCCGAAGGCGAACAACCTGGTTTCCTTCCCGACGTAATGCCTAACGGCGGTTTTCGGGGTGGGGAGTGGAGTCAGGGAAAGGAGTTCTCCTCGGTGTACGTACGCCAGTCGACTCCGGCTTGCAGCTATTTTCAGAGCTGCAGGAAGCAGTCGGGGGAATGCACCGAGGAGGTAGTTTTTTAGTGGGTATACCTTTCAGTTGGTGATTCCCACATATCCGGGGACCGGACCCCGGGATCCATAAAGGATTTTTCTCCTCCTCTATAAAAAAAAAAAAATATATAATATTATTATTAATGCTAAATAACAGAATTGAAAGCATTATTATGATTTTGATTTAAAAAAACTATTTCAAAATAATTAATTATATTAATAAATGAATTAATTTATGCACGCATTTATTTATTTATTTGTTGATTTATTAATTAATAAATAAAACGAAAATATATTTATTGGTTGGTACATATTCGATATAATTGTCATTTTATTGAAGTATATAATTATTAATCAAAATTTGAATTAATATTGTTTATTAAATAATTAATGTGAATATAATTATGTGAATATAATTTAATTTATTTTTTTGAGGAGGAAAAAAATCCTTTATGGATCCCGGGGACCGGTCCCCCGGTATGTAGGACTCACCTATGAAGGCATATCCACTAAAAAATTACCTCCTAAATGCATTCCCCTCGACTGCTTCCCACAGCACTGAAAAGAGCCGCGAGTCGGTGTCGGCAGGCATGCACAGAGGAGACCTCCTCACGATGGCGTAAATACAGCCCAGGAACTGTCTATAAGGACATTACATCTGGGCTGCGCCATCCTGTTCACCCTTACAGGCTTACATGCCTTCTTCGATTCTTCGTTTGTGATCCAGGATGGCCTTGCAAAAATTGCAAATCTTGAACTACTTCTCCGAGCTCTCCAGCATCACCCGGATGATATTTTCCGGCTCACATGGTCCTATATCTCTCCAGAGGCACTCCCTTTCCAGGCAAAACACCTCGCACTGGAAAAACTTGTCCGTCAATCGGCCACGCAGATCCCTCTCCCAGCGCTTCTGCGATTCGGTCATCGTGGTAGCTCTGGCCCGTGCAGTTGCCTCTATTCTGCCGAGAATGTTTTTATCCCGGTGGACAACTTTTTTTTCCTGCGCTTGGAGATTAATGGTAATAACACATGCGATTACCAGCACCGCCGACTCGGAGACCGTAAGGTAGGAGCTCGCGATGCGTAGCGCCCGTCTATGCTGCACTGCCGCCATGCTTTTCCTATATTTTTGGGCCATCAGTGCATCAGCCCACACCTTCGCGCCATATAGCATGATGATTTCAGCTGTCCTTATGAGCAGACGCCGCTTGCAGGGTGCAGGGCCACCGACATTGGCCATCAACCTGTCAAGTTGCGCTGTCACTCGGGTAGCTCTATCCGCCACTGTTTTTATTTGGTCCCAGAAGGTCAGCTTGGATTCAAGCGTCACCCCCAGGTACCTTACGGCTGCTTTGGTACTCACCGTAGTGTTTCCAATCTGCATAAGGCGTATCTTTGGGATACGTTTCTTAGTCAGGAAAACGATCTCCGTTTTCGCCGCCGCCAGTGCTAATCCATTGCTCTCCATCCATCCCTCCATGCGATGCATTACTTGATTGAGTCGCATCTGTGCAGTGTCATAATCCCTAGCGATGATGACAGCTGCTACATCATCTGCGTATCCAACCAGAAAGGTATCCTCAGACATCTGTATCCGGAGTATTCCGTCATATGAGATATTCCACATGTCGGCTCCGAGCATAGACCCCTGAGCCACCCCGGCACTATGTTTGATCCTCAAGGTAGTCACCCAATATACAAAGTATAGAAGGCGGCACCCGAAAGTCTCGATCCATGGCCATTAAGACATTTGCCGATCCAACAGAATTGGAGGCATTCCGAACGTCAAGGGTAGCCAGGAGGCAGACAGGTCGGGAGTAGTGATTACCACTCCCTGTGTGCCTCGCCACATCAACAACCTCGAGGATTGCGTACACCGTTGCCCTGCTTCCCCGGAATCCGTACTGTCTGTCAGCCAAGTCGCCGGTAGCAGCAACAGCCCTGAGGATTCGTGGCTTCAATAGTCGCTCCATCAGCTTTCCAGCGGTATCCAACATACATAGAGGTCGATACGACGAGGGCACCTCTGGCGGACCCTTGTCCTTGTCGATAAGCACAAGCTTTGCCATCTTCCAACTGGAATACCATAAACCAGCTTTCAGGCACGTATGGTACGTCGACAGAAGGAGTTCTGGGTACACCTCAACTACTATTTTCAGCACCTCTCCTGGAATTCCATCAAGTCCTCAAGCCCTCTATTTCGCATTCTTCTGACGGCTTTATCGAGCTCCTCTTAGTTGAAAAGAGGGACCTCCAATTCTCGTTCCGGTGGTGCTGGGTCAGACCTATCAGGGTCGGTAGGAAACAGTGTATCTACGATGTTCTGCATTGTGCCGGAGACCAAGGTGCCCATGTTTCCATGACCTCCCAGTTTTCCAGCAACTACCCTTTATCCCAGTCCCCATGGATCCCCACCTATGTCCTCACATAGCACCTTCCAGCATCGGCGTTTGCTGGCCTCGATCGCTCGTCGAAGGGCTTTCTCGGATAGCTTGTATTCAGCCCTCTTCAATGTGATGTCATCTCCGTGTTTACGAGTTCTCTGTAATATTCGTCGTAGATGTAAACACCTACGCCTCATATCAGCTATCCCAGCCGTCCACCAGTAAATAGAACGTCTTTTCCGACCAACTGCTTTGCACGGCATCGACTCTTCGCAAGCCCGGCGTAGAATGCGCATTGTGGCGCTAGTCAACTCCTTTACTTGTTTAATTGTCGATGATCCATTTGGAATCCTAACAAGGCTTTGCTGACCGCGTTCAATGGCCTGTGAGAATTTCTCTCTATTTATCCCTGCAAGGTTCCATCTAGGAGGCCCTCCCGAATTGTGTCCAGTGAAACCTAGCGTTATATCACATACGCGGAATGTGATGTACTCGTGATCGCTGGCTGTGTAGTCCTCGATCACCTGCCAGTCTTGGATTCGAGAGGCCAGACGTTCAGTCGCAAAGGTCGCATCAGGTATAGTTTCGGCAGAGCCTGGTCTCCTAAAGGTCGAAATCTTGCCAGTCTTTAAAACTACTAGACCTAGTCTGGACACTAGTTCCATGACTCTTCGACCCCTGAACTCGGGCCCGCCATGTCCCATTCTAGGGCCCTTGCATTAAAGTCACCTGCCATCACCGGCTCACCTTTTATTTCTCTGACGGTGTCTTCCAGGTCATCAACTATGTGCTCTCTCTGTCCGTAACGATAACAACAGGCGGTACGGCCAGAGCCTTTACAGCTATGGCTTTAGTGACCATAGCCTAGGCACCTGTAGTACCTCGTCATTATTTCGTGGCGGCGTACTCGACAATTCATGAGACCCGCTCACAAAAGCCCGGTCTTCAGCAGCTGCGTGGCAGCAACCTCCTCCAACACTACGATGGCAGCACGCTCTTCCACAGTGTTGGTTTTGGTCACTGTAAGCTGCAACTCGCCACGAAAATCAGGCAGTTTGCTTTTGAGGGCCTCACACACGTCATCCTCCATCGTGCAGCCATCCAGGTCTCTAACCTCTAGACTTCCTCTAGGGGTCAGCTCCCTGACACAGCCGCTCTGGGCTTCCTTGAGCACTTCAGCAAGTGCCTTCCGGCCTTCGGGTTTGGAATGTTCGAGTTCAATCAGCACCTAACCCGATTTGGTTTTCCGAACGGACCTCACATCCGTGCCCAAGTCCTCCGGTTTGACCGCTCGGATGGACCTCATCACCTCAGCGTAGGATTTCCCCTGCGCTGCTTTGATGGCGATCGTATCGAGCTTTGGCCTTTTTTTTATTTCATTTATTTTCTTCTTCATTTGCTGAGATTGTTCCTCAGCATTCTGTTCTTCATGCTTCTTCTTTATCTTTTATTTAACTAAATTCCAGCCTTCTTTCTATTTTTTGTTCCCCTGCTCTACCTTCTTCTTTTTCTCCTTAGTAAGGAAGATATCCGGAGGACTTGATGCTAGTCTCTTCGGGGTTATCCCTTCTTTCTTGCGCCTAGTTGTTGGGAAGAAGCTCCCCGGTACCCTCTTGCCTTGTAGTTTATGCTGAAGAGCATCTACAAGCTCCTCAAATTTTGGAAGGCCATACTTAATATCTTTTTTGATATTAGGTTGGCTCTTCATCGCTTTAATCATATCTTTGTACAGCCGAGCAAGTTGGAGAATAATCTCCAGTTCACTCGACTGGTCAACACATTTAATCCCGGACTCAGCCGGCTCTCTCTCCCCCGCCACAAAGTGATCTCTTTGTTGCTTTAGGCAATCTATGTATCTGTTTTGTTGCTTCATTCCTACAAATGGTCGGCCTCCTGGACCCTTAAACGTTGAGCTCGATGAGGCAGCCCCCTAACACGTGCCTATAAGGGCTGACCCATCACGAACCATTGTGCAGGAATGTAGCACGCTCTGGTGCTCTATTCCGCCTCTGTCCTCTCGAGCTTCGCACCCCAACATCAAGATGTTTCACTCTCCGGAGAAACATCGCAGGAAATCTCGCACCGAACGCACTCGTCACCTCCAATGCTTGAAGCTCACGCATGCATCTATATTCACTCTGCTAAGATCCGTTTTACAGGATCGTTCGCTGACGCTCCACGTGTGTTTTAACTCCTCAGCAGATACCCGTTTATAGAGTCCCTGAGCGAGTGTGCCTTCCTTCGTCTCTGTATAACTGACCAAGGTCTGTTTATAGGACCTGTAGCTTCGATCATGGTCGGCATGAAAGACCCTAGTCAGTTACCCTTTCAGGTCTTCCAGCACATCACCGCTCCGTGCGTTAACTCATTTACTCTGAGAGATCCTTATTAGGGGATATCTGCTCGCTCCTAAAATGGCAGCTATTTTACTATCATTTCACCCTTCCATTCATTGGTAGTTGGAGGTACTCTTTTAAGCCAATCACCCGATCAGCTGAGAGATGGTGAAACAGCTGATCTTCTTCAAGGTACAGACAACGGATAAGAAATCTTATTTAATAAATGGAATACATATATTAATAATATTCTACTCGATTTAGAATATAATATTAGAAGTTATATATTCACCATGAATATATAACATTGCACCTTTTTATTATACACATTAAGTACAATTTAATGTAAAATTTAACAATAATTTATAAAAGCGTTATTATTATACATTAATTATTTAATACATACTAACCCATATTATAAACAATATTTATTATTAATTCAATAAAAGTAAAATTATTCCGTTGTTAACAATAAAGTAATAACAAAAAACTAACAATTAATTAAGTTAGTAAAAAAAATGTAAAAACGAGACCCGTGGAGGGATTTCTGGATCATCTATCAAACGACGCCAAAACAAATTTCAGACTGATTGATAGGTTAGTTTCGAGTTTTAAATTGGCTGTGAAAAAAATGTCAGCCCGATGGCTGACGCAATTGCTGATGGTAGACAACAAGCAGATGCGCCTATTACCTTAGAAGCAATGTTTGGAACAATTTAAGCGAGTTGTGAAGAACTCTTTGCGTCGAGTTGTCATTGTTGATGAAATCTAGATTCATCATTACACATTAGAAACTAAGCAACAATCAAAACAATGGATTTCTTGCGGCGAAACTGCTTCAATGAATGCGAAAACAGTCCCATCGGCTAGGAAAGGTCATGGCGACGATTTTTTTGAATGCAAAGGGAATCATCCTGATGGACTTTTTAGAAAAAGGAAGAACAATCACTAAACACTACTACAGTGAGTTATTAAACCACTTCGATAAAAAATTAAAGAAGATACGGCCACATTTGATGAACAAAAGGTGTCGTTTCATCACGAGAATGCACCAGTACATTCATCTGGAGTTGTCGCCACCAACATGAATTGCGCTATCAAATGCAGCCGCACCCCCGGTATTCACCCAATCTGACTTCCTGCGATTTCTTCTTGTTTCCTAAGATGAAGAAATAGCTCGCGGGAAAAAAATTTTGCTCAATTGAAGAAGTCATCGCTGAGACAAAGGCTTATTTTCGAAAGTTCGAAAAATCTTGGTTTTTTGGAGGGGTTAAAAAATTGTTCAGAACGTTGGGAGAACCGTATTTTTTTAAAAAGGGACCATGTTAGTAATAAAAAAAATTTTTTGAATAAATGGTGTCTTCATTTTAACACGGGTACTTATTGAACCGCCCTCGTATATTTCGAACGTATCTCGTTTCCGAGATATGTTCAAAAGACTATGTATTTATAGGTTTTGACATGAACATTAAGTTTCTATCAAACGCAAGTACGACACTTTGAATCAGCATTTTTAAAAAATTCACAAATTGGTTATGTTCGTTTTCGGAAGTACATCCAGTGTCTCCGTTATGATACCCACATAGCAAGTTTGATTGTAGAGTGCTTGCAGTGAGCACGTATTTCGATTGCCGCATGATCGTAGCAGCCTTGGGGCAAGACTACAGGATCATACCATGCGCGCGACATTTACATAGTAGCGGTTTACTGTTTACTGCAGCATACACTCTTCAAAAAAATGTAAAAAACTAATTGTGAAACTACTGAAATATATTCTAAAATTATAAGTTTTGATATATATGTTTATATATTAGCACCCGCCATCTCGGCTACATTCGAAACAGTAATATAAGCGATTTAAACAGTTAAATAATATCTATGCAAACAATTCTCTATCTATAAATCTTTATTCCTGTAGATAATTTTATCCTTTGAGAATATTCCATCTTGATGTCCCTACTTATTAAACCGCCCTCATATATTTTTAATTCTATTATATTCCTCACTACTAGCCGTATTTCTCGACAAAAATGTATATGAAGGTACCTGTATGGAGTATTCCCGGGAAACCATTCAGGATACTCCGAGCCGGAATTGTTGAACTTTTATCCAGACATATTTTTTGCACTGGACTTATAGAACAAAAAATATATATTTTAATGAGCTCTATGATTTTGGTTTTAAATACTTTCCAACTTTTTTATTTGCTAAGAGAAATTCAGCAAACTATGAACTTTATAGAGATTTCATGAGATTAGGAATAAATATTCAATTTTTGTCTAAAGCTATTACAATATTCCTAATTAGCTCCCCAAAGATCATAAATATTCAGAAAAATAGGGCGGGGAACTATTTCAGAGCTGACTGAGTACAGGCATGCCACTGATAATGTTTCCGGAGACGCTGAGCAAGGATTAATGGCTCTTTTACAGAAATATTATCGTATATAAAATGATCTATAGGCAATGAATTTTTATATATAGGGTGTAATATATGTATATAATAAATATATGTATTTTTATACATATATTTTTATACGCAGGGTGCAATAAAAGATGAGCAGCTTATACTGGCAGCGACCAAAAAGAAACTTTAATAACACACGCACACACACACATATCCAGTGTGAAGTTTTCTTGCTTTCTTCCATCTGGCGCCTCCCCATATTGCGGATAGGGGATGGCTCGCTACAATTTGTAGAAGGCACTGAGGAAATAAAATACTCAGGGTGGACAGAAAAAGCTAATAGGGAGGGCCTCTCGAATTTAAGGCCAATTATGATTAATGTTTGGTATAAACAAGGATATATCCCAGGGAGTAACTCCGGCAAGACCGGTCAATCTCCTCACCGATTCCGACAGAGTGCAAGCCTCTATGGTCGGTGGTAGCCCCTCGGATTCTGGGGAGGGCAAATCAAACATCATCATAGACAGTACATTGAATACTAAGGGACATGTCATAACAGATCAAGAAATGACGGATCGAGGAATTATTATCACGCGCACAAACAATCATCTGGAGCGACTTGGTGAGAAGATCAGCCAACTGTTGGATTTCTTGAAAGATAGGCATAACGTGTACAAGATCATTAAGGATCTTACTCGTTCTATTAATGTTTCATACAAATGCATCAGTATGGCAGAGGATGATCTGTTGCAGTATCACCGTCCCGGTACTCATGAATTGGTGACTCAGACTACGGCGAGTCTACACTCTGATACCAAACGAAGCGCAGCCAAAGGGATGGAGTCCACTCCTAAAACAGTAGATAGCAAAAAGACGAAATAAAGACGAAAGAAGCACAAAGGTAAAGATAAAAAGTGGTCTTAGTGGACGAAATAGACCTAATTCCATCTTGATTAAGGCCAATCAAGGAGTTACATACGCGGAGGTACCCTGGTACTTCAGTTAGAACGGACAGCCAAAAATGCACATGAGTTGGCTCGCATAGGTGAAACTAAGGTTGGCCACAGCGTATCCACTTCGGTCCTGGCCAATCCTATTACATTAGAGATTAAAGATATAGATAAGGTTACTATAAAGGATGAAGTCTTAGAGGCTCTGAAATCACACCTCGAACTAGAGGAGACTAACATGCTAATCGCTCGTTCCTTGCGGCAAGCATATGGGGGTATTTACTACGGGGGTATTACTACGTGCAGGACATGTTCGCATCGGATGGGTCACCTGCTGAGTTCGAAAAAAAAGAGAAATAAGGCGTTGCTTCAGGTGATGGCAGACTGGTCATTTAGCGGCCGTGTGTTCAGGCCCTGACAGAACTAATCTTTGCAGGCACTGTGGAGAAAAAGACCATCTATTCAAGCTGTGTGTAAACGAATCCCTGCTGCTTACACTGTAAATGTAAAGGAAAAAAGGAGATTAACCATCCAGCATACAGCTACAAGCGCCCTATCACTCTGGAGTTTTTAAACAGACATAAAACGTGAGAATACTCCAACTGAATACTAACCATTGCGTAACGGTCCATGACCTGCTAAAACAGACAATAAAGGAGCTAAGAATAAACATTGCTGTAATCTCCGTACCATATTGTGATAGGGACAGACCACAGCGCTGGATAAGTGATACAAGCAATAGAGCGGCCCTCTGGATTGGTCAAAATAGGCAGGTACTAAAGCAATCTAGTCATCGGAGCGAATTGATATCCAGGGCTAAAATACAAGAAATATACGTATTTAGTGGATGTGCTACTCATTACTTGACGGACGAGCAGTTTAAAGCTCTTCTAGCTAAATTAGTTGATGAGGCCATGGATAAGAAACCATTATTAAACGCTGGCGATTTTAACGCGTGGTCCATAGATGGGAAAGCGCTTCAACAAATAACAGAGGTAGTATGCTGCTTGATGGCCTTAATTCTCTTCAACTTCACGTGGTTGATAAGGGATTTGAATCCACTTTCATTATGGGAAATAAACAATCAGTCATTGATGTAACATTCGCCAGTGATGACCTGATTCAGCGGATCCTTAATTGCAGAGTAAGCAACCTTTACACTCACAGTGCTCACAGGGCGATCTTGTACGAGATTCCAGAGAAGAAGGTGAAGAACAAGTGCAATGAGTGGATGTCCACACGGAAATGGAACATAAGATTGCTAGACCGTGAAGCGTTCGCCACTATCATATCAGAAGAGCGTTTAGAATATGGTGCACCAGGCCATCTGGCAAATGCACTCATGAAGCATATCTCTGAAGCATATGATGCGTCGATAACCAGGACTAAGAGCGGATTTAAACATCGTCAATCTGTCTACTGGTGGAAAATGAAATTGCAGAATTGCGCAAGCAATGTCATCGCACACGTATACCTGCCCAAAGTGCCCGCATCCATCGTGATACGTTTAATAGTTTATTTAAAGAAGCACACAGAGCGCTTGTCAAGGCCATTAGGGCCAGCAAGCGTCGATGCTGGCTTAAACTGTACGCAGAGGCCAACAATGACTTATGGGGACGACCATACAAAACAGTCATGGCACGATTGAGTAGGGCATCAATGCAACCCACTAGCACGGTATTGATTGATAAGATTGTTTCCGCTCCCTTTCCCAATGACACCCAAGGGATTGTACTGCGCACGCAACACTCTGACGATATACCTCCTATAGCAGAAATGCGGCTACATAATGCCTACGCTAAGATTAAAGACAGTGCTGCCCCTGGCCCTGATGGTATCCCTAATGCTGCAATTAATTTGGCGATACAAAAAAACCCATCTATATTTCTAAAAGTATATAATGATTTCTTGAGGGTATTTTTCCTGATTGTTGGAAAACACAAAGGTTAGTTCTGTAACTTAAGGGCAATAAGCCACTTGCTGATCAGTCATCATACAGGTCATTGTCTATGCTCGATTCGGTAGGTAAAATATTTGAAAAAATAATATGTAGCCGACTGGAAGCATTCACTGAAGGATTGCACGGCTTATCCTCACGCCAATTTGGATTTCGGAAATCAAAATCAACAGTCGATGCTATTAAACTGGTAGTGTGTACTGCAAGAAATGCAGTCAGTGGTAAGAGATGGAAAGGTGGCACTAAACAGTATTGTGTCATTGTCACTCTAGATGTCAAGAATGCCTTCAACTCAGCGCGCTGGTCTTCTATTATGAATTTTCATTAAAGAGTTCGGAGTACCTGGTTATCTACAGAATGTTGTAGCCAACTACTTTGAGAATAGGTTAATATTATACCGAACGGACGAAGGCATTGTATCGCATAAGGTTACCGCGGGAGTCCCCCAGGACTCGGTTATGGGACCTATATTGTGGAATATTATGTATGATGGCGTGTTGAGGATTCCACAACCGCCTGGTTCAATAACAGTAGGCTACGCCGACGATATCGCACTACTAGTGATGGCTAAGACGCTTGCAGAACTCACTGAAAATGCCAATGAGGCAATCAGCAACGTCAGTAGATGGATTAAGTCGGCTGGTCTACAATTAGCGGAGCTCAAGACAGAAGTAGTTCTTGTCAGCAGTCTTAAAAAGGTAGATAATATTACTCTTAAAGTTGGTAGCTACCGCATTAGTTCTGCACCATCGTTACGATACTTGGGTGTACAGCTTGATGGCAGGTTAAACTTCAAAGAGCATCTAAAGATATCTGGCGAAAAAGGACAACGAGTTGCAGTTGCCTTGTGTCGGCTCATGCCTAACATTGGTGGCCAACACCCACTCCAGAGGAAGTTATTAGCTTATGTTGTTAATTCTGTCAGCATGAATCCAGCGCCAATCCGGCATCATGCATATGGAATTAAATCGTATTGTGAGCTGACTATTGCGGCCCGTCGCCGCTCTTGTATACGTATTATTAGTGGTTACAAGACAGTATTCACCGACACTGCTGAGGTACTTGCGGGAATTCTTCCTTTCAATTTAGCTGCAGATGAACTGACTAGGCTGCACAACATATGTAAGACCATAGTGGATAATCTACAAGGTGCTAAAAACGTGGAACGTCATCATTCTATAGAAATATGGCAAAAACGATGGAACGAGTCCAACAAAGGCCCATTGACTTATCGTATTCTTCCAGACATACAAAGATGGATCAACAGGAAACACGGAGAACTAGATTTCCACCTAACCAAGTTGCTGACTGGATATGGTTATTTTAGGTTCTATTTCAACCGTTTTCACCTGGATGATAATGATTTTTGCCCCATCTTTCCGACATTGGTTGAGGATCCGAGCACATATTAGTGAGCTGCCCTGTTTTAGAACACAACGTGAGCACTTGATGAACACCATTAATAAGCCAATAAGACCAGAGAGCATTATATCAATAATGTTGGAATCTCCTGAAATCTGGAAGGCAGTAGCCAGTTTCGCAAAAGAGGTGATGACCAAACTTAGAAATGCCGATAGAATTAGGCAAATGGCTTAGGATGAATTAGGCTAGCTGATTCTATTTTAAGTTGCAGAGGACGAACACCGAACTCCTGATCTCTTTTGTGGATGGGGGAGGTAGGATAATGTCTTAGAAAGAGTAGTCTTATAGGCTAACTAACAGCCCCGCCGAAGTAATATTCTCTGATAGTTCCAGCGGTATGCTGGTTTCGAAAGGCCACTTGTGTAGAGCTTGCTCTGCCTATCCCTATTACAAACACACACACAACACATACACACACACACACACACACACTATATATATATATATATATATATATAGATATACGAGGGTGGATTCATAAGTTTCCGGTCTGACTAAGAGATGACGTCACTAGGTGGTCGGTGATTTAGTACATGGGATTTCCCTCATATTATTTCTGAAATCGCTTAAATAGCCCTTTTTACTTAGAAAGAATATATCTAGAGAGGATATGTAATTTCTAAAGTGAATTTAAATTATTTTATTGTCGAAACGTGCTTTTAACTAAACATTAGGTTTTTAGTCGTATTTTAAGTTTTAATTTATTACGACAAGAACTTCACTCTTTATAACAGGGATGCAAGAGGTATTATATACATTGATTACCTTGAAAAGGGTAAAACTATCACTGGTCAATACTACGCAGACTTATTGCAACGTTTGAGACACGAAGTGAAAATTAAACGACATTGTCTGGCGAAGAAAAAAAGCTTGTTTCATCACGATAACGCACCAGCGCACACGTCAATCTTTGCAATGGCTAAAATCATCGATCTGAAGTTTGAATTGATGCCGCACCCTTCATACTCTCCAGACCTAGCCTCGAGTGACTATTATCTGTTTCCTAACCTCAAAAAATGGCTTGGCAGCAAGAGATTTGCGGACAATGAAGAAGTAATCGAAGCTGCAAATGGGTATTTTGAGGAGCTCGACGAATCAGTCTATAGAGATGGCATTACTAGACTAGAACACCGCTATGAGAAACGTATCATCCTTGGAGGAGATTCTCTTGAGAAAGAAAAAGAAAATTCTTAAAAATGTTGTTTTTCTTGCTCAGGCTGGAAACTTATCAATCCACCCTCGTATATAGAGCAGCTAGCAAGCAGCTCGACGTTTTCAAACCTGCGGCAACATTAAGGAAATCTGGCTATTTCGTAAAAGTATATTTATTTCAGTCCAACAAATATTCATTTAAATTCTATTTACATGAAACAACAACATACATATTTAAAACGAACGAATGTTTTGTAATTTTGAAAGAATCATCTATTTCAAATTAACAGTTAGGATTATTTGAAGAGCAAAAAAATACTTGCAGATGTAGATGCAGAATACGTTACAGATACTTTTAAATGATTAAAATTTCTAATACACCATAATTGCCTTATTTTATACTTTTGTATAAAGTAAATTTCAAGTATGTTTTAGTTGTCTAAGTAATTTTTAAAATTAAGACTTTTAGTGCTCATGAGTACATGTAACTGACTTATTAACCAGTTAAACACTCTCTATTTATTAGGATTTAATCCTAATAATAACCCTAATTAACATTCTGATCGGGATGTCTAAATCTTGAACGGAAGATTATTTGCGTTGAACATTTACTTAATATATTAAATATATTAAATACAATATATATAATACAATAAAAATGATGGGAAAAATGTAAATATAGTTAGTATTTATTGCAATATAATATAGAGTACGTTTGCATCATTGAAGATTACGAAAATGACAGCCTAATAAGTTAAGATACTACAGTTGAATTTTATATTTTGTTTAAATTCTCAGTTGTCATCTATCAAAAGAATATTTACTCTATTTGAAGAAACATTCAGTACTTTAAATGTATAAATTACTTATTTTGAATAAATGGTTAATTAATGATATAAGAATCAACCCTTTATTTAAATCTATAAAATTTTTTTCAGTATAGACTTATTTCTACGACATATTTTGTTACTTCTTCATGCTTGTTATAAATAATAAATAGAAGAAAATGCTCCGAAAAACTAAATGTGATTAATTTGTTTATTAATTGAAAATGATAAAAATAAATAAATGTTCGTAGATGGCATTAATACTATTATATTTTTCAATATATCCCAAAAAATCCTGTACTTTTCACTAATGCACACCTTTTCAGAAACAAAATTAATTGGAAGCATTAATAAGTCCATAACTTTTATCCTTCAAATATTTGGAACTAAAAAAATGTGTGTTTGATTTAATTTTATAATGTTTCTTTTTAATTTAATTTAATTTCTCTATTTAACGAAAATAATTAAGTTGCCACAAAATATATGTATGTTTTAAGAAAATTAACTTAACATTGAGATAATATTCATGGCCATTGTCAGTAATTGATCTATGTTTATGGATTTAATAGATCTCGAAAAAGCTGCTAATTATTGACTGTAAACTTTTCCAAAAATTATAGGATAGCTTTTTAAATTTTTGGAGTATCATATCAGAATCCTATATAATCATATTTGACACATAACTACCTTGTATGAAGGAGACAGAGAAAGAAGAAAAGAGAGAAAGAGAGAGAGAGAGAAAGAGAGAGTGAATGATTGAGCGAGAGGGGGGGGGAAAGAAAAATCGAAGGGGATTAACATGGATTACTCGATGGCGGAGGGTGTTGCCATACCATATACCCGCGAGTTTCCTCTAGTATACTGTTTCGTCTCTTTCTCTCACCTGCTCTCACTGTTTATTACCTGTCCATCTGCACGCATGTTGTACCAAGCCTAGCAGGCAGTCTATCGATATACATGGAATTAGCTATGTTGCAATCAGTTTGTTTTATTTTGTTAAATGTGCAATAAAAAATATCTTATGATCTAATACTGTCCGTATAGAATACGTATTCAAAATGTGAAGGCGATCAGTTTATTCTTAGGAGTTTTGACACCTATAAATCGCTGGCAATGGTCACCATGATTATCTCAATGTTAAGTTAATGTTATGAAAGCGATTTTGTTGTAATATAAATGTTTTTGTTAAATATAGAATCATTACATATTAAATATAATACATTAACTATTTTAAGTAAGAAGTAAAAAGTCAAATAAACTTATGCATTCAAAATACATAAACATATAGTGATTGCAATTAGACTATCTAGACCATAAAATATACATTTTTTTTAGTTCTATATATTTAAAATATAAAAGTTATTTAATTATGAACTGCAGACAAAGAACACGTTCAATTAATTTTATTTCTGAAAACGTGCACATTAGTGAAACATACAGGATTATTTAGAACATTCTTAAACATAATGGTATTAATAACTGATGCAAATATCTTATTTATTTTTATAATTTTCAATTAATAAATAAATTGATCGATTGTTTCTCTGGAGATTTTATATAATTTATGATACAATGTTATACATTTAAATATAAATTTTTTTAATTATACAAACGGTTTATTCATATACCATTAGTAAACCTTTTATTCAAAATGAGTAATTTATATATTAAAAATACTGAAATATTTAAATGCAATAAAAATTTTTTAGATGTATGAAAACTAAAAATTTGTTTTAAAAAATTCGATACTTCGTTTGAAAAATATTTATTTGCTTTAAAGAACTATTTTTTAAACATAACTTTTTTAAATTTCATATAATTCAAACAAAATATAAAATAAAACTGTAGTATCTTAACTTATTAGACCGTCATTTTCATAATCTTCAACTATCTCAATGTACACTATATATTATATTGCAATACAGAATAAATATATTTAAATATTTTTCTTATATATTATATATATTAACACTTCTAATAGTATAATAGATATTGATGGTTTCACGATTCATTATTTACATTTTTTTTAACAGTTCATGCTTGCTGTGAGATCGCTGTGATGTAGATGTCGCGGAGATTTCTTAATAATGCAGCCTTGCTCTAAGGCTGCTGCAATCATGCGAAAATCTAGATGCGTACTCGCAGCAAGCTTGCTACGATAAAAATTGCTATATAAGTATCATAACGGCGATCGTGGATAAACTTTCGAAAAACGACCATAATCGATTCGTTGATTTTTTTGGTTGCTGATTATAATAATCGTAGTGGCATTTGATGGAAATTTAATTTTCATGTCAAAAACTATAAATACATAGTCTTTCTAACAACATGTATTACATATTTATATTATAGATTTTACTTCTTTCTAATTACATTATCATATCGTTCAATTTTCTGAAGAATATTATTTACACTGTATTACACACTGAAAAAAGTCTGAATGCAAATGAATCAATTTCGTAAAGCGTATTTATTTTAATCCATCAAATATTTCTTTAAATTTTATTTATTTGAAACAAAAATATACATATTTCAAACGAGTAAAGATTTTATGATTTTGACTAAACTATATTTTTGACACCAACAATTAGGTTTATTTGAATAGAAAAAAACATTTATTACATTACACTAAATCAATTACAAATAAGAAATACTTCTTGACTTTTTCTAAATAGAACTATATACACGTGAAATATTAAATTAAATAAATAGATATTCGCAACTACTAATAAAAAATATATAAAAGAAATATATTCAATTTTTTAAAAAACCATTTACTCGAAAGAAATAGTTTTCTCAAAGCGTGGATTAGATATATTTGATTATTCCCTGTCAGTTGTAAAATCTAATAAATATTCAATTGATTTTATTAAATGAAGCACAAAGATATAAATATTAAATTTAATAAATAAATAGTAACAACTACAAAATGTATATATAAATCAAAAAAATATTTTCTATTTTTGAAAAAATTATTTACTTATAACATATAAATAGTTTTATTAAAAGATGAATTCCTTTAAATTTAATATTTAAATCTTTGTGCTTCGTTTAATAAAATCGAAAAAATGTTTATTAGTTTTTAACAACTCGTTGGATATAATCAAATAAATATATTTCACCTTTTAATAAAGCTATTTAATTGTTCATATTGAATAGCTTTTCCAATAATTGAATATATTTGTTACATTTGAGTATATATATATATATAGATTTTCAAATATTTATTTATTTAACTTTATTTTTTACGTATAAATATTTATTACTTTTAATTAATTTATTTAGTGTAATATAATAAATATATGTTCGCTATTCAAATAAACTTACTTGTTTGTTTCAAATATATGGTTTACTCCAAATTCAAAATATTCATTCGTGTTAAATATATATGTTTCTGTTTTAAACATAAATTTAAATAAATATTTGTTGTATTCTAATAAATATTGAATTAATTTTAATGAATGCATGATATAATGTAAATAGCAATGAAATAAAGTTTATTATATAAAAATTTAATGAATGTTATTATATAAATAATATACAGAAAGTATAATTTTTTATATCAAATTATTTTTATTATTAAGATCAACGCAGTCTGATTATCAAGTTTTAAATTCAAAATTTTAAGAAGGTACGTATATATATATATATATATATATATATATATATATATATATATATATATATATACACCTATTTTCTTAAAAATTTGGCAGCGGGGTGTAGTAAATGGATTTCACTGATGTCGACGAAGAAATTCTTTAAGTTCGTATACCAAGGTATACCTTTTCGTAGCCTTGATTATCGCCACGCAGTGAATTTAAAATTTTAAATTGCCGTAGGTTTCAAAACTTCGAGCTGCTTACTAGCTGCTGCGATTATATATATATATATATATATATATATATATATATATGTATATACTGAAAAAAAATAATTTCTAATATCAATCTTATTGTTTCTCAACAGCAGAACACAAATATTGGGAATTAAATGAATATTTTTTATTTTGAGAAAATATATCCTCAAACCAATAGATTCAAATTTAATATCAGGAAAATAAATTCCTCGATTAATTAAATATCTGCTATATTGTAGTCCAGATTTTCTAGAAAATGGGTGGCTGAAATTAGAAATTAAATTAATATTTTCTTATCGAAAGAAAGTATTTTCTTGAATCAATAATTTCAAATTAAAAATCAGGAAAATAAATTCTTGGATTAATTAAATATCTCCTAGATTTTTGTTAAGATTTTCTAGAAAATGGGTGGCTGAAATTGGGAATTAAATAAAAATTTTTTAAAGAAACTATTTTCTTGAACCCATAACTGAAGATTTTGAATAAAAAAATTTAGTTATTTGGTTCAAGCCGACAAAATTAAGTGAATATATATTTGGATTTAGAATTTCAATACTTCACTCGAGAAATTGAATTTAAAATGAAGAATTCGTTTCCTATCTTTAAAACCATAATTACTTGGAATATGTTTTTATTTTTTAGAAACATGAAAATTGAAGTATGCTAAATGTTCAGTATGTAAATATTTGAAGTATGTAAATATTTTTTAGAAACATGAAAATGGAAGTATGCTAAAAGATGTGCATAGTTTCTTGATTCAAAGCATTATTTTCTTGACTTTAAAAATCAAAAGTTTAAACTAAGCGAATAATTTCTTAAATTCTTTTACAATTTATACGTAAATTTACTTCTATTCCAATTATTTCAAAACTTCGACCGAACCGCGATTCTATCCGCAGACCTTTGGATTCGCAAACTAACACCTTAGTAATTAGGCTATCGCAGTACGATGTGTACAATTATAAAAATCTTATATATCAATTTCAGATCTCTTATAGTTATATATTATGAAATTAAATTATGGATTTCAATGAATAGTATATGCATTTATATATAATATATTCTTATATTATAACAATTTCTATAACGTTTTGATTTTAAAACATGATTTTCGACATCCAGATAATATTTTCTTAAATTGAATCATATACGTATATGAAATCGAAAAATAATTAATTTTTGTATTTATATCACAGAATAAAATGGTTCTCATATCAAAACAATATTTCTGTGTAATTAAAAAACTTAATTTAAAAATTTTTTTAAAAATATAACATGTATATTTAGAAATTAATTATGCTTTACGTAGACACATACTATATACATGATTAGAGAATATTAAAAAAAATTATAGAAGAAATTCCTTATTGAAGAACTTATTCGCTTCAATTCAAAATTACAGGAGAACCCAGTTTTCAATATTACCCTTTTGTGTACTATATTGTACAACTCAAGATTATTATATTGTGAAATTTTGAAACCAATGTCTTGATATAAGGAATTGAGTTCTTGAGAGAAGTTAATTAAGAAGCAATCAGTTTCTTGCAATCTAAAAATATTAGGTATAATTAGTAAATATTGATTAAACAATAATTAATAAAATTCTCTGCGTCCGAATATTAAATAAATATATTCTTATATTTATATATAAGTGATATTTTATATTTATATTTGATCTTTTATATTATATTTAACATTTTCCATTATAAAGTGAAGAGTAGTAAATTTGTTTTTTACAGTAATAAAAGGAAGGTTATTATTTTCTTAATTTATGAAACGAATATCTCATTGTAAGAAATTAAGATCTTGAATGTAGTTATTTATCCAATTAATCGTTGAACTAAAAAAATACTAGACAAATATTAGTAAATATTGATTAAAATGTAGTAAATAAATTTTTGTGACTATATATTAAATAAATATTTTTTAGATTGTGAAATAAGTTGCTTCAAATAAGAAAACCAGCATTTACAAAGTTCCTTCATCAAGGACTTGTTCGCTTGAATTCAAATGATATAAGATTGATATTTTACTATATGAGCTAAAAAATAGGAAATTTATTTTAGGGTGATAAATAATCTCTATTTTTAAGAAAATAATTTTTGCGTGAAATTCAGCAATAAGAAAAAATATGAGGTAATCTAGGTAAGTAATTTCTTACTTTTTAGCTAATTTCGAGAAATCCATAACTCATTCGGTTTAGTTGAACGCATTTTATAAAAT
This sequence comes from Sycobia sp. Sy_11, assembly GCA_018907035.1. Classification (NCBI taxonomy): domain Eukaryota; kingdom Metazoa; phylum Arthropoda; class Insecta; order Hymenoptera; family Epichrysomallidae; genus Sycobia; species Sycobia sp. Sy_11. The sequence goes on from JACCIC010000296.1 coordinate 95,987, forward strand.
ATCTAGGTTATATCGTTTTAATCCAAGCGAATAAGTTCTTGATGAAGGAATTTTTTAGATTCTTGTTTTCCTATTTTAAGCAACTTCATTCGCAATCTAAGAAAATATTTGTTTTAATTTTAATTTAAGAAATAATTCTTTATATACTACAAGGCACATAAATATTTACTTGATATTGGCAGATATTTTTTCAGTGCTATAGAGTAATACACAAAAGAATTATTTTTCAGCTTCATATACCTAAGAAAAATACATTTAAGAAAATATTATCTAGATATGGGAAATAAAATATTATAACCAAAACGATATATAAATTGTTATAGTATAAGTATATATTATATATAAATGCATATACTATTCATTGGAATCCATAAATTAATTTCATAATGTATAACTATAAGAGATCTAAAATTGATATATAAGATTTTTATAATTATCCACAGCGTACTGCGATAGCGTAATTAATAAGGTGTTAGCTTGCGAATCCAAAGGTCTGCGGATAGAATCCCCGTTAGGTCGAAGTTTTGAAATAAATATCATAAAAGTAAATTAACATATAAATTGTAAAAGAATTTAAGAAATTATTCGTTTAGTTTAAACTTTTGAGTTTTAAATTCAAGAAAATAATGCTTTGAATTGTAGACATAGAATTTTCAATTCCGGGGGAAATAGGCAATTAGGCGGGGAAAACCTCGAAGGACAAGAGGTGCATCGAAAGTACCGTTAGCCGTCCCGAACAGCCGAAACGGTAAGCTAGCGAATATATATAATAGGGCGATCGAAGAATTTCGGCATTCCTTCAGAAACTTAGATTATTGCAGGTGTCGAAAGTTTTCCGATTCCGTTTGTATTGTATTGACTACTGTTTGTAGTACTTGTATTGAATTCATATAGTTTCATTGATAATAAATATCAGTAATACTCAGTTTTTTCCTTTCTTTAAAACCAACTGCCTACCCTGACAAACTCTCCTTCAGAATCAAGGAATTATGCACTACTTTTAAACATTTAACATACTTGAATGTTCATGTTTTTGAAAATAAAAACGTATTTCAAGTAATTATTGTTTTAAAGATAGGAATCGAGTTCTTCATTTTAAATTAAATTTCTTGAGTGAAATATTGAAATTCTTAATCCAAGTATTTATTTACTTAATTGTGTAGACTTTAATCAAATAACTAAATTTTTTTATTCAAAATCTTCAGTTATTGGTTGAAGAAAATATATTCCTGAGATAAGAAAATATTAATTTAATTCCAATATTTGTGTTTAGAATATCCAATATCTGCTGTTTAGAAAATATAAGCTGTATTTTAGTAACTACTTACTTGGTTAAAGTTTATGCGATTACATGGTTAAATAAAATATTTACTTAGTACAGAACAATTGCATAAATTTGTTGAATTAAGTAATATTTACTTTATATTAGAATTTTTGCAAAATATAATTTTAATGAATTATTTCGAAAAATCTATTTCTTAAACTAAGAAAATTTTTATTTAATTAATTCGATAACATTGTTCTTTTGATAGTATAGTATTTTGATCATTTGCAATTCTACCTATTAGATATTCTGAAATCGATGCATTCCTTTTTTTTTTTAATATAATAATCTTCTGATTCAAAATTTCATTTTCTTAGATTAAGAACATAATTATTTATTTATGTTTTTTTTTTTTTTATGTTATTAAACGTCGCTCTATATTTATTTATGTATTGCGTAACTCTGTTCTATATATACTGTGTAAAAACAATGAAATACTAATTTCTAGAAAATATTTGGTTGATTCTGTAAAGCTTTTTTTAGAGAATCAAAAGTATTGTGTTCAGGTATATGATTACTAAATTTAAGAAACTCAGGTTTTCCATTTTAATTTTGATCCGCTTGTTTTAAAGAAACGTTGTCTTGAAAATGAAAATGCTTATTTTCAGATTATGATTCGCTAAATTTAAGTAATTATAACATTATAATTAAATAAATATTTACTTGACTGGATTTTCTGGTTTTAAGAAAATCTATTCTTTTGTTTTAAGAAAGTTATGTTTTAATTCTTAGAATTTTTTCCTGAATTTAAGTAATTCAAATTTCTCAGATGAAACAAATATTTTCTGAAAACAAGAAATATTATCTTTATTTTAATATTTCAATACTTTGGATCAAGTAACTCGGTAAATAGTACATCGATTTTCTTGAATCAAGAAATTATTTTTTTCAGTGCACAAAAAATTTTTATGTTTTGCTCGTATTTTCGTTTTCTGAATAATTCTTGAAATTTTTACGAATGACATGTACAATATTGAAGTCTTTTTAATTTAGTATAATTTAATGAGTTATTATATAATATATTATATAAGTTTATATATTAAGTTTATATATATATATATATATATATATATATATATATATATAAGTTATAATATATTATATAAATTATATAAGTTTAATGAGTTAAAATTGCATCTCTAAGCAAAATATTTACATCTATAAAATTAGAACATCTATATAAAAGCTGCATTGTGATAAATAAGATATATTACAGATACTATACAAAAAGTATTTGCAATTCATCCGTATTCATTGACATTGCTCTTTCTATTACATTTATAGAAATGTTCTTATAGGCAAAAGCTATAATACGAATTTATAGACGATATAAGCCCATCAGTCTATAAGTGAATAGGCGGTAACTAAGCACTATATGCGTTACTATGTATAGTACTCCCTAATTTTCAAAGCACGCTTTAGAAAATCGATCGCGGCTTATCAATATATGCATAAAGATAGCCGCACATTATTTATTCGCATCATAAAGAAATATATAAATATATATATATATATATATATATATATATATACCTAAATCTATTAAAAATAATATAATAATATATTGTCTCCTTTCTTCTGCTCGCACTCCAGGCACATTCCAGTATCCGTCGCGTGTCTACAGGCTGATCCACCTGCCCCTTGGCCTGCTGGTGGTGCTGGTCGGACTCGTCTGCTACTCAAACTCAAAAGTATTGTGTTCAGGTATATGATTACTAAATTTAAGAAACCCAGGTTTTCCATTTGAATTTTGATCAGCTTGTTTTAAAGAAACGTTTTCTAGAAAATGGAAATGCTTATTTTCAGATTATGATGAGCTAAATTTAAGTAATTAGAACAGTATAATTAAATAAATATTTACTTATTGGATTTTCGTTCTTAAGAAATTCTATTCTCTTGGTTTAAGGAAATCATATTTTAATTCTTAGAAATTTTTCCTGAATGTAAGTTAATATTTCGAGCGCCTTCAAATTTTGAATACGTATTCTATACGGTCAGGATTAGATAATAGGGTATTTTTTACTGCAAATTTAACAAAAAAATAAAACAAAATGATTGCAACATAGCTAATTCCATGTATATCGGTAGACTACCTGCTAGACTTCATACCACATGTGTGCAGATGGACAGGTAATAAACAGTGAGAGCAGGTGAGAGAAAGAAACAAAACAGTACAGAGGAAACTCGCGGATACATGCAGGTACATGATATGGCAACACCCAACAACATCGAATAATCCATGTTAATTCCCTTGAATTGTTCTTTTCTTCCCTCCCCCTCTCGCTCTCTCTCTCTCTCTCTCTCTCTCTCTCTCTCTCTCTCTCTCTCTCTCTCTCTCTCTCTCTTTCTCTGCCTTCTCCATACAAGGTGTCAAATATGATTAATAAATATTAGATCAACAAAAAAATATTTATTAATTTGTATATAAGCAGTCGACAAAAGTACAATTAAATTATGTCAAATATTATTATATAGAATTCTGATATGATACTCCAAAAATATAAAAAGCAATCAAATAATTTTTGGTAAAGTTTACAGTCCATAATTAGCAACTTTTTCGAGATCTATCGCATTCGTAAACATACATCATTTGCTGAGAATGGCCATGAATATTGTCTTAATGTTAAGTTAATTTTTTTAAAGCGTACATATATTTTGTTGCAACTTAATTATTTTAGTTCAATAGAGAAACATTATAAAATTAACTCAAACATACATTGTTTTAGTTCCAAATAAAACGTATGTCATAGACATAAGTCTATACTGAAAAAAAATTTTATAGATTTAAATAAAGGGTTGATTCTTATATCATTAATTAACCATTTATTCAAAATAAGTAATTTATACATTTAAAATACTGAATGTTTAGTTAAATACAGTAAATATTTTTTTGATATATGAGAACTGAGAATTTAAACAAAATATAAAATTCAACTGTAGTATCTTAACATATTAGACCGTCATTTTGGTAACCTTCAACGATGTAAACGTACACTATATATTACAATAAATACTAACTATATTTACATATTTTTCCATCATTTTTATTTTAATATATATATTTGTATTGTACGAAACGCAATGGTAGTGAATGTTCAACGCACACAATCTGTCTTTCAAGATTTAGGCATCCCGATCAGAATGTTAATTAGGGTTATTATTAGAACTAAATCCTAATAAATAGAGAGGGTTTAAATGGTTAATAAGTCAGTTACATGTACTCTTCAGCACTAAAAATCTTAATTTTAAAAATTACTTACACAACTAAAACATACTTTAAATTTATTTTATACAAACGTATAGAATAAGGCAAATATGGTGTATTAGAAATTCTAATCATTTTTCTGTACCAAGAGTTCCCAAAAAAATATATTCAAACTAACGAAGGATATAGAATAATCAATGAGAATATTACGGTGAAGTGCATTGTTATTAAGAAAAAACGTTTAAAGAAAAATTTATATAGATTAAAAAATATGTATTTTGATGAGATTTTGAACTTTTAGTTAAATCATCTAATGGAATTTTTTTATTTTACGAGATACGTTAGAAAAACAATATTTTGACTGGGTTTTAATGTGATTTATTATAAAATTGAAATTATCACCAAGTTTTACTACCATATATATAATCAGAATCCTAAAAAACGTATATATAAAAATTTTAATAAAAATCGCATTAGTCGACTAATTAAAAAATTTGGTAGCTCTTTGCTATAAGAGATTTTCTCAGCTTTGATGTTTGCCAGTTTTTCTTAAAAAGTTGCCATAGGTTTCAAAACTTCGAGCTTCTTGCTAGCTGCTGCGATTATATATATATATATATATATATTATACACAAGTACATTAATTTCTAAACGCTCGATGTTATACACGAAACATCGTTCGTTATCAAAGCTTCTTATTGCAGGAATATATTTCATTGATTGCTCTGTCGTGAGTAGTTGCGAGTTAAATGTAGCATCTGAAAGTTGGACAATAAGTTGCCAGTACGTACATATGGCAATGTTGTAATGCATTTTTGTCATTTTTAATAACTTTTCTGATTACATAAATTAATATTCAAGGCGATGTATATTACTAATATAGTAATGATAATTACAAATTATTCCTTAATATATATATATATATATATATATATATATATATATATATATATATATATATATATATATTTATACATATAGCAATAAAATTTCTTTTTGGTCAGTATAAGCTACTCATCTTTTATTGCATTCCCTGCTGCCAGCCAATTGTCTCGACAAGCTTTCCCTCTGCCCGCGCCGAAGACAGTTGTCTCCCCCCTCGATCGCACCATCGCACGAGCTGGAAAAACAAAATCTGGAATATCACACGAAACGGTCAGCACCTCGCTTTGGCCACTAGAGGCCCTCGTTTTCAGTCGAAAATTTTTACTACAGTCTGGCCCATAAGCGTCGTCGATCTCCCCTTATTATCTCTGCTTTTGGTCAATTGTGGACGCTTCTGGCCGATAGCCTACTTCAAGCGGTCCAGTTGTTCACAGTAGATTGTAGAATTCAACGTCTAGCCATATGGGAGCAGCTCATAGTGGATGATTCTCTTCCAATCCCACCAAACACACAGCAAAACCTTCCTGGCCGTCAATCCCGGCTTGACCACTGTTTGGGACGGTCCGCCGGCCTTGGGCCACGACCGTTTTCGCTTGATATTGTCATATGTGATCTATTTGTCATCGCCAGTCACCATCCGCTTCAAAAATGAGTCGAGTTCGTTCCCTTTCAGCAGTACATCGCAGACGTTAATTCGGTCCAGAAGGTTTTTTTTCGTCAAATCATGCGGCACCCAAACATCAAGCTTTTTTTGTATCCAGCCTTCTGCAGATAGTTTAAAATGGTTTGGTGACTATCTCTCACCTCCTGGGCAATGTCACGAGATGCCACATGCCGGTGTAACTCGATAATTTCCATGATTTGATCGGCATTCGTCGTCACAAGTCTTCCGGCGGCTGGCTTATCCATGGTATCGTTTTCACCGGCTCTGAATCGTCGAAATCATTTCTCTGCGGTTCGAAGTGATAGCGTGCCATCCCCCAAAACACCATTAATCTCACGAAAGGTTTCTCTAGCGGATTTGCCTTTGACGAAGGAAAACTTTAAAATAGTAAACTCCATGCTTACTCGTTTATAACTTTTGAACGCAGTATCCAAACTAATTATGGATAGCGTCGTTTTGTGCGTTATGTTAAAACCTTTCAAATGATGTATAGTATTGCCAGATACGAGCTCTGTAGCGCTTTGTACATAGCCGCGAAATTCATAAGACAAAAAGGCGGAAGGGAGATATTTGACAATCTAATATATATTTTTATAACATTGTTTTAATATCCTAAATTAAAAATTGTAGAACTTTTAGAAATAATTTTTAAATCATATATAAGCAAAAATCTGACTTTTTCACAAATTGAAAATAGTAATCATTTGATTGATTAAGTAGTACATATATGCTTTAATGCTGTGTATAAATTTCTATTATATGTATTCCTGTAGACAAGGCTTTAAAAACAAAATTTTGTTATTATGTGTGGTTTGCTATTCATTCGGTTCGTAAAAGAAGTTATGTGACAATTTAAGTACTTCTCAAGATATATTTATTTTCTTTGCATATTCTTTCTGAAGATTTGATTAATCTATTCCAAATGAATTCTAATTTAAAGTAAATAATTAATGAAAAGTAAACAATTTTCATTATGATTATGTACGTTTACCTGAGAGTCTATATATTTAAGTTATTTAAAATTATATTATTTCAGAGTTAGAGTATATATATTTTAGTTCAATATTGTATTTGTTCACCTATATACTTTGTGGAAACGGGCCTGGCAAAATCACAACTACTTTTTTTAATAATAATGACTTATCAGAAAAAATAGCACAAGAATGTTTACCTAAAAACATCGATGATTCAAGATATTTAACTCTTTTCGATGTGTCCAGGCGTGGACCAAATGATGTGAAAATAGACTCAGATATTGGAAAATGATCGCATTTCTGTATTAAGCTGCATTTCCGTTAAAACTATATATTAATTATTAATTTTTAGTGTTTTAGATTTACTTGTGTAAACACGATGTTATATATAGGGATACATATAAAATGCACTTAGCCATTTGTTTTAACGATCCAATGTTTTAAGACATTATTGTATGTATTTTTGTCTTAATATATTACTGAATTTAGAAAAATTTTATATAAATATTTTATAAAATACACGACAAGATGTATTTAAAATTTTTACTATGCTACGACATATCAAACTCGCGTAACTATTTTACATTTGTTAACATAAAATAGAAGTTTTATTTTATTAATTAATGCCGTAATTACTATTATTTTAACTAATAATAATACATTGGTTCATTTTGAATCATTAAACAAAAAACATTTTTATATGTAAATCTTCTCGTAGAAAAGCAAAAACAAATGCTCGTATATAAGAACAATATTTATATAAAATATCTTTCGAGAATATTCCGAAATAGCTTAACAAAAAATACGTTATATAAGGAAGTTACAGCTGACAACATTAGGCCATTAAAACAGATGGCTAAGTTCATTTTATATATAGCTATACCCATAAATAATAACATGTATAGTTTATACAGAGATAATACAGAGCTTATTATATGGTAGTAGTCTATCAATATTTTGTATTTTTTACCCTTTTTTAACTAATTTTCTTTCAATCTATTTTTCTGAAATCGGTTTTATTAAAAAAATTTTTTTAAATTATTTTAAGAATTTTTTTCTGGATTTTTTAAATGTTTTTTTAAACTGCTTTGATTTTTATAAATTCCTTTTTTTCTCACAAATTGTTTTTTACCAAATTTTTTTTCTGCAATTTCTTTTTCAATCGATGTTTGTATGCGGTTTTATTTTTTTTTTTAGAGTAAAATTGCACGGAAAATAAGTATTATATTTTGATATGATCTTTACATTTTTATTCAATTTGTTCTAAAAATTTTTTTGATATCAATTTCTCTAATATTTTTAATCAAGTGACTCCAAATATATACGTAATCTACCTATCTAGAATTATTATCAGTTTTTTATATAAATTTGATAAGTTTCTCGAAACAGCCCTGTATTCAATTACATATATTAAATAATATATATTTAATCTTATAAACGATTTATTATATAGTCTTTCAAATTTTATACTATAATTTTCAGAATTGAATAAATTATTGCAATTACTCTATAATATACATAAGTAAATCAGAGAGTGTATTTTTAACAGTTGTTTCAATAGATAATTTTATCATAGGTGAGGTTATCTCCAACAATCATTATAATATTATAAATAAACAAACAGAATAATATCGTGATTAGTTTATACAAAAAATGACTCGATGCTTTAGATCAATCTTTCTGTTAAATCGGAAAGACACGAATTGTTTAATATATCAATAAGTAACAATACAGAGCAGATTAAAATAAATATAAATGAAAAGTATACTGTTTGAATGTAAAAGAAACTAGGAATAATGTACGTGATTTATAAATTATATTTAATATGTAGTGTCAGAGACATGGGTTGATCAACTATAATGACATTAAAATCTAAGTCATAGACGTATTTTTTGAAAATATATTTAAGCTCGTGTCATAACTTATAATTATTTAAAATATTTATACATTTTTTATTGATAATACATATTGTAGAAAATACAAAACTGCAAATTCTATTCTATTCTAAAACGTTGTAAAATCTTATTTATTTACAAATTTTGAATATCTTGTATTTATAATTTAGATAACGTGTAACATTTAACTTTTATTTTATTTTATTTTAGCACTTAATTGCAAGAATTTAATTTTCTATTTTTGATTTATATTATTATTTATTATTATTAATATTTCAGACAATTTTTTTTTCTGTTTTTCTCTTTCTGATTTTTCTGATTTTCTCTTTCTATTCCTACAATATTATATAAGCACTAAATATTAAAAATAAATTTTTTCAACTAATTATGGAATATCCATTTTAGCACAAAATCATAAGATTCAATTTGAAATTTCTACACTGGAAGAAAGGAAAGTCTTGATTTTATGCAGAATGAAAAATTCGTCTGCATTATGAAGCTGGCATTGGACTTTAGGTCAGAATTGCTTTCTGATGCTCGTGCACATATTAGATATGTTTTGGCTTAGCTCCTGTATGATACAAATGAAAACAATAATGTCGCATTGGACATAATAGTACAGCTATATCTATATATATTGATTGTCTACGTCACAGCTCGTGACGTAGGCAAATGCGCATACTAATTTATGCTGACGTAGCTGTGACGTCGCGTTGGTGCGTTTGTGTAGCAGACACGAAACTCTCCGTACAAGCAGAGATAGAAGTCGTTCCAAGACAGTGAATATCGTATTCTACAGGGTGAGCACGAAACTATAATATTGCTTCGTAGAATTACTATGCGATAAATAAATAAATAAATAAATAAATATATATATATATATATATATATATATATATATATATATATGTTTGTACACATATATGGTATATTTTCATATTTTAAACTAAATGCGGCGAATATTTAGTTAGGTGCCAACTTAAACTGCAACAAAAAAATACTCTGCGAAATAGCACCTTTTTGAAGACAACATTTACATAGCGCCTTTTTATACAGAAGGACCCATATGTGTATAGATATTTCATTTTTTTTTTCTTTTTTTTTTCTGTTATTTAGCGTCGCTCTATTTATGCTTCATTACAGCGGTGCCTGTGTCAATCGGTCGAGACCGGGATTCGAACTCGGATCACCAAGTTACTATTCCTTCGCTCTAGCGATCGAGCCATCGTAGACTTCATATTTCATATTTTGAACTACCAAGCAATTTGTTCAGTAACTTTTTTTGGTATACCAATACAATCACGGTTTGACAAATATATATATGTATATATATTTATCAATCATATCATATCATGTCATATATCATATACTAATTTATGACGACAAAGTGTGTTTTTATTTGTACACGATAATCGAAAAAAAACTACTCAACCGATTGTTCTGAAATTTGACACATAGATTCTATAGTATCTTGGGAAGAGCATAGGCTATGTTTTTTTTATTGAAAATCATTTTACTTTCATCAATAAATTAAATTAAGGTTATAGCAGTCAATTTCGCCAGCGGCCAGTAGGTGGCGTCTTGAATCACGAATATCAATTGAAAGTAGTCCCCTTAGACTATTAATATCAGGCAAGCTCAGTTGAATGGCTATTTCCAACTTTGGGATTCGTATCCTAAAGAAGGTGTGTCATTAGTCGGTATTATCCTTTTTGATCTCCAGGTTAATCTGATACTACGCTCACACCGTATGGATATCTTTTGATGTTTGTCAATTGTATTTTCTTTTACATGGGAGAATCTGTCATCCTCTCGTTCTCTCTGTCTTTCGTTCTCCTTCTCTTATAAAATGGATCTGTATGCAAAATCATACTGAATATAGTTCGTGATGATAAATTATATTTTCGTTTTTATACGTCATATTAACTTCAGAATTGTGAGAAAAGACTATGTTTTTTTTAGTTCGAACAAGAGAGATGATGGTAAAATCGGGTTCTTTACCAACAATCTCGAAAATATATATATATAAAGGCAATATCCATCGCCTGCTTAAAAAATATGCTATTCACATACCAACATTTTGCTCTTGAATTTCAGTTTGCATCACTATGAAAATATTCACAATATATTATTGACAAAACGGAAATATACGAATTATATATATATATATATATATATATATATATATATATATATTGTATGTATATTATATTATACATATTATATATACACATTTTAAATACGGTTTCTACTGAGAAATATTGTATTGGAGTGTACGGGCGGTGGATTACGAGTTCCCCTTGCCTCAAGACGCATTCTATAGGCGGTTGTGTGTTCGGATCATAGAATGCGATGTCCAGGTGTCTCTGGGCGATTTCTACGGGAAATATTGTATTTACTTGATAGAAAACGACATCCAGGTATGAGGAAAACAACTTCTATGGGAAGATTCGCGCTGGGACGGTAAAATACAATATCTAGGTTTTTTCAAACGACTTCTACAGGGAATATTGTGTTTAGTTGTTAGCAAGTGATACTAGCTTTCTTGGGACGACTTCTACTGGGATTATCCTGTTTAGTTGGTAGAAAACGATGTTTAAGTATGTCGGACAACTTCTACGTGGAGTTTCGTGTTCGTATTCTTCTTGATAATAATGATCTAACCTCGACGGGTACAAATTTTTCTTTTATGAAACTAATCAATGATCCCGAATCTAACGCAGCACTTAACGTAAATTTACACATTTCACTATTTTTATCCCTTACCGTATAACTCATTGTCAAAAGATAGGGTGGCAAAACTATTGGCTGGACAACATTCGTAGATGTTGTCGAAGTTGGCTCCATCCTTGTTCTGCGATCGGCTTGCTGCATAGGTCTTAGTTTCGGTCAGTCCCTTCATTTTTGCGTTGTCGAACCGCATTCGTAACATGAGCCATATTGCCTCTTCGGTTTCGGGCAGTCCGATGCATAATGTCCGCTTTCCTGGCAATTAAAGCATATCAAGGGCTTTTCCTTATTTTCCATTTTCTCTGCTGTATAACTGCTTCTTTGATATGGTTTCCTACCTATATCAAAACTTTTCCTCGGACGAATCGTAATTTTCTCGAACGCTTTTAATAATTTTGATATTTCCGTAAACTGCATAATGCGCGCTTGATCACGCAGCTGCGGATCAGGTATCCCGTCAATCACATACTCTATTAGTTCATCCTGTGATATCGGAACTTGGTTTGCCAATACTATTTTATTGTGTATATATTCGCTAAACTTTTCATCACTTTTCCAGATACGGTTTTCGAATTCCCTTTTCAAAGATAATTGGCTCGGTTGATGGTCATACATGCCCTCCATTTCTTTTAAAAGTGTTGCATAATCCATAGTGATATGTTCCGCTTTTGAATGAAACCACTTCGCCGCTAGCCCTTTTAATTTCGAACTAATTAAAATTGTTGCTTTTTTGTCATCGAGCTCATAAGTTGCTGATAATAACTGCACTTGCTGACGCCATTTCCAAAAAGTCTTACTACGGCCATCAAAATCACTTAACAAGTGACTCAGGCCACGTATATTGTAATCACTCAATGATGAAGCGCTACTGTTCGATCGTATTGTAGCTGGTGATTGTAAATTTATGCTTCTTTCACGTTGTAGCATCTCAACTTCTCTTTTTAATAAATCTCTCTCTCTCTTCTCACAATTTCGAGCTCTCTGGCCATAAAATTATTCTCTTGCTCCCGGTGTCGCTATTGCCGTTCGAAATCCTGTTGCCGCTGCTGTCCTCTTAGTTCTTCCTGCAACTGTTGCTCTTGGTTTTCTGCTTCAATTTCCGCCCAGATATTTGCACTAAAGCTTTCCAATGGTAAAATAAGCTCGTTTTTTGTTCCCGTCATAGGCAGATCACGTACACGTAAAAAATCTTTTAGTTCGGCCACGGTGTAGTGGGTAGACATTTTCACTGTCCCTTTAGCAGATTCAACAACAAATCAAAACACTGAATCTCCTTGTCAAAACAAAAACAAAACAAAATATGACACAACAATTATCCAATTCACAATACAAAAGAAAAAAAATTCCTTAAATTTCAAATACGTCGTGTGCTTGTTAACACAGAACCTGTATCTTATTTAGTGATCCCACTTCTGAGTTGTAAGAAGAGTCAGGATGGAGATGGAAAATAAATTTTTATTTCTCAAAAATCGTATGTAAATCACTGAAGTTTATTGACTCGTGGATACAAATAAGCTTACAAGTAACTCGCACTACAAACGACGCAAGACTGCTATAACAACCTTCTCGCTCGGTGTCCAAACAAAATCTGTCTTCTGTTTTGTAACAGGTATACATCATTAACTAATCTAACGGTACTTAAGGTATAGTTGCGTTACAGTCGAGTCTGAGCGCGAATGATCCCTAACGGTACCTTTGACAGGTCCAGACGCATATAGGTAATGAGCCTGCCTTGGTAGATACAATACTTAGGGATTTTCCGGTAATAAATATAATCATTAATGCATACGCACCATATACAGTCTACAATTGATTTCTGTAAATTTTTTTTTCTCTTGCGTAGGAAAACCTCTCTCTCTCTCTCTCTCTTTCTTTGTCATCTCTTATAAAATCTTATAAAATGGTTGTGTATGCTAAATCATATTGAACATAGTTTGTTACGACAAATATTTCTTTTGTTTTTATACGTTATACTAAATTCAAAAGCGATAAGACTGATTTTGTAGTTTGAATGAAAGGCAAAATAGGGTACCTTACCAACAAACTCGAAACTGTATACATTATATATATATATATATATATATATATATATATATATATCGATAACATCGCCACTTCTGCATAAATAGGTAATATCGATCGTCCGCTTAAAAAATTTGTCATTCACAGACAATCATTTTGTTTGAATTTCAGTTGGAACCACACTAAAATCTTCACGGTATTTAATTTAAAAAACAGAAAGATACGGTATATATATATATATATATATATATATATATATATATATATATACATACATTTTCAATAGGGCTTCTACGGAGAAATATTGTATTAGCATGTAGGTGCGGTTTATTGTTTGATATCCCGGTGCCTCAGGACGATTTCAATTCAACTCACATTCCCTCTCTCCTCTCCCTCTCTCTCACACACACTTTCCTTCGATCACTCACTCACTCTCTCTTCCTCTCATCTCTTTCATAAATCAGTACGTTGCTTCATAAAAGAGAGAGAGCGAGAAGGCGTGATAGGGGGAGGAGGGAGCGTGATAGCAGAAAGAAAGGACAAAACTGAAACAAGGAGGGTAATTTGACATAGGGAAAGAAGTTACTGAAGAACAAAGAATAGTAAAAAATTATAATGTTAAAAGAATGTTATCTGGTCTAAGAAGTCGCGTGAGTGCGTGTATTAGGGAGGGTGAGAGAGAGAGGAGGTGGATAGAGAAAGAGATTAGAATATAAAAAAAGCCTTTGAAATGTCCACATAAAAGGGAAGGAATAAAAATGTAAAAGGCACGCTTATTGTGAAAAAATATTCAGCAAAGTACTCGCGCAACTGCCAGCCGATTAGTCCAACTTACCCATTCGCTTTTTATAATTTGATTTCTTCAAAAGTATTGTCGTCCTATACATATCGTTGTCTTGCTTACTAGTCTCTTCGCTCTCGTTTTTTAATAATATTTACTCGCAAAAATTTTTGCTGCAAAATTAATAGCCTTCCATATATAGAAAATTTATAAAATTAAATAATAATAATAGCAACAATAACAACAATAACAACAATAATAATAATAATAATGGACGCGAACTGCTGGGGGTTAATCGCAAATAACTTTATGAAAGTTTTACAGAGCAAAAGAGTAGATGGTTGTTGGAAAGGATGAGAAAATGTGTAGATGACTGAACAAAGTTGATAGTGAATGAAATCACAATATAAAAAGAATGGGAATGCAAAAATATCATGGAAAGACTGCCACCTAGGCTGAAGTAATGTGTTTAACAGTTTTATATACTAGCTGTTTTCCAAGATTAATCTTGTTGAACGGTTTTTGGAAATGCATAAAGAGCACTCACAGATTTCAAAAAACAAAAAGATATAATAGTAGTAATAATAATAGTTTTATAGATTTTCGCGTTGCTGATGTGGACGAGAGTTCCTATGTGGTCACTGTCCTATAGGCATTCATATGAAAAATGGTATTATTTGTGCTTCCAGTTAAATTAAATTTGAAGACAAAATAAATAATATATCTCACAGTCGCACACATAAATGATTGAAACGAGTTAAAACGAGTTATAACCGTGACAAGTCCTATAAAAAAGCGTAGTAAAAGACGGAGGGGAACACAAGTAAAGAGCAGGAGAGACAAAATAGACAGATTGCTCGTAAAATCGTGATCCGAAAAGCGAAAGGCGCAAAATGGTGGTATGAGCCCTGTCGAAGCGGCGCAGCAGCCCTCACGTGTTACATTCCGTTACCGCGACAGTTGATCCGCAGTTCGCGTCTCGCACAGGGCTGCTGAAAGTTCGAACATAGATTGTGTATCGTTGCAACGGTGCACGTGTGCTCGCGCCCGAAAATCGAAATGAAATGTTAAAAGGGGAGTAGGACGCTGTACCGGCGCAACTTACAGGTGATATGATCCACTATGAGGACTTTCCCACAGCATCCGCAAGTGCGAGCATCAACCCTCTCATGAGCCACGGGACCCCTAGTCTGCTGACATCTCTTGCGCGGCATTATAATAGGTAATGGGGATGCGAAACGGTTGGGAATTCGTAGCTCTATAGTATAAAGAAGACGCGGGAAGGGTTCAGCCGACCATTGTTCCAGTACAAGTAGAAGCTGACAATGCGGGGCCGCCGCGGGAATGGTCGTCCTCACCTGCTTGGAGGCTGGAGCGGTCCTACAACAGTCCAAGGATGCGACGAGAATGTCCAAAGCGCCAATGCAAACTTTGCATAATTCTTGAGAACTGTGATGATATCGACGAAACAGAGAACGGATTGTCAAGGGGGCCGTGCTCAGTGCTCTCCAACCTTCCTGTCTGAGCACCTGCCTCTGAATTGACGAACTATTCATTTTTTGCGATTGTTTCTTGTTTTTTTCCATCGCTTGATAAGAAACCTTTGTTCCAGATGCTAAATGATTAAAAATGGGTGTGTCGCGCGATACACGACAGAACTTAATACTACTTAGGCCAAATAAAAATTATGTGTTATCTGATTCTCTCTCTCTTTCTTTCTCTCTTTCTCTCTCTCTATACATAGTATTATATATCGGGATGAGAGGATTCTGTTTTCTTAATCCTAGAATTTTTTCTGCAACAATGTTTTTAAAGAACTCACAATAAACAATAAACAATACGGAGTAAATATATATATAGAAATATAAGAAATATCAGGTTTCATTTTAATCCAAAAATTTTATTTACAGATTTATTAAAGTTATATATAGTATTTTCGAATATCTATTTATTTAATTTCACTTTTCACGTATATATATATATATATATATATATATATATATATATAAATATATATATATATATATATATATATATATATATATAGTTCTGTTTAGTAAAATTCAAGAAATGTTTATTATTGACTGAGCAATGTAATAAAATGGATTTCTTTATTCAAATCAACATATTGTTGAATTCAAATAAATATACTTTTCCAAAAATTAATTTATATGAATTTACCCATTTTTTTCATAGTGGTATTAAATGTAAATTATATTCTTTAGTAAATTGCATTATATTATAATTTAAATAATAATTAAATAAAACTTATTATATAAATATGTAATAAATGTGATTACATAATTAATTTACGCAAAGTGGAATTGTTTATATCAACTTATAGTCGTATTATTAAGTTTTGAACAGAAATTACAGTAAATTATAATGTATCTATTACTACCTACATGAATCTGCTCACATAATAACACATAACAATAAAGAAAATACAAATTTTTTCTTAAAAATTTTTTGAAGTAATTAATTTTGAAAAATTATAGCTTCGTATTCCATTACAACTAATAAAAACTTCTAATGATCAAAATTATAATATTCTGTAAGCTTCAAATGAATTTTTCTTAATAGTTTATGCGTAAGTCAACTATTGTTTTAA
This sequence comes from Sycobia sp. Sy_11, assembly GCA_018907035.1. Classification (NCBI taxonomy): domain Eukaryota; kingdom Metazoa; phylum Arthropoda; class Insecta; order Hymenoptera; family Epichrysomallidae; genus Sycobia; species Sycobia sp. Sy_11. The sequence goes on from JACCIC010000296.1 coordinate 113,078, forward strand.
TTAAAGTGATCTTCATAAATCATCCTTAATAGTACTAGTTTTAAAAGATGGTAAAACTTCAAAACTATATAAGAATCAAATTTTGGTTCATAATTTACAATGTAAAAATACAATTTACAAATACAAATTTTTTCTTTCAATGAGAATTATTATTAAGACATTCCAATTTTACAAAATTGTGCTAAAAATGTAAAAATTGGTTTTAAAAAACGATATCTCATTATAATAAATTATAGAATATATTAAAACATTATTAAAAATAATTTTCTATTAACTTTTCCTCAGGTTAAATACCATTCAAATTCAAAATATTATTCAAATAATGTTAATGCCATCCGTTTTAATAATACTTCCATATTGTATTTTTGGAATAAATTGTACTGTTTTAATTCGGTATAGATCTCTAGAAGAGTTTCGTAGATTAATTTTTTAAAATTATTTTCCATTATTCATTAATAATATTTACAATATTCATAATATTTTTCTAATATTCATCTATTTGTTACTGCCCGAAGGTTTTTATTTTTAGGCTTTTACAAAAATTTAATTTTATACAATCTTTGGCAAAGGATGTATTCTTTTAAGTATTATTTTATTACTGACTGGAAAATCTATTTTCATTTTCAATTGAAATATTTAAGAATGTAACTGTATGTTATATTAGTTGCATTACTCCACTATGTTGAAAAATTGATTATTTTTGTTTTATGGAATGCTTATTATAAATATAATGGTCAAAATTGAAGGACATAGTTTAGTTCACTCGAAGCATTTCATGTTCTAAGCATATATATATATATATATATATGTATACTTATCGGGCGAGGGCTAGGTTCGGCTCGCCTTTTATATATATTATATTATATTATATTATATTATATTATATTATATTATATTATAATATATTATATATATATATATATATATATATATATATATATATATATATATATAATACTCATGAAAGATAGAGAGGTAGAACGATCAGTGACATTCCGAAAGATTCAGTGTCCTTACTCGTTTATTAATTGTCTTTAATGAATATCAACAAGAAAAATATTGAATATGGCCAGGACGAGTCAAGTATATCTTTTTAACATTAGGGTTTGAGTGCTTTCGGTTGTAAAGCAAGGTGAAAACGCGAGCCGAAACTAGCCCTCGCCTATATATATATATTATAGGCCTGATATTAATAGTTTAAGCGGACTGCTGCGAAAAAAGTAAAATGATTTTTAATAAAAAACATAGCCTATGTCCTTCCCAAGATAATATAGTATCTATGTGTCTAATTTCAGAGCAATCGGTTCAGTAGTTTTTTCGGATATCGTGTATAAATAAAAACACGCTTCGTCTTTATAAATTAGTATGATGTGATATGATATGATATGATGATATGATATATAAATATATATATATTTAAATATATAATTTAAATATTGAAAATTGCTAAATGTTCTTATACAAAACCATGAAGCATAAAAATAATAATGTATAAAATCCAAAGATATGAAAACAATAGTGGATTTTTTTATGTTAAAATATAGTAACGATAATTAACAATTATTCTATATATATATATATATATATATATATACATACAATACATACATACATATATGTTCTAAAAATTTGAAAATCAATCAAATAATTTTTGGAAATAATGTTTTGTTTATATTTACCTGATTTTTGTAGATCTAAACAAATCGTAAACATAGATCAATTGCTGACAATATTGATTATGATAATCTCAAGGTTAATTTTTTAAGCGTATCCCGATTTTGTTGCCATATAATTGTTCTTGTTAATATAAGAATCATTAGAAATTACATATAATTCTTTAAATATTTTACATAAGAGATATTAATATTAATATTTACATCAAAAAAACCAAAAAAATTATTTATTCAAAATATATAAACATATAGTTATTGTAATCAAATTATCAAATATATATTTTTTTTCAAACATTTGAAAAATGGAAATTACGAGCATGTATGTAAATGAACAAAATTTTAAATTAAAAAAAAAATATACATAGAAACTAAATATAGCACAACCGATTAATGTATTTATTAATTGAAAATTATAAAAATAAATAATATTTTTTCATCTGATATTAATGCTATGATGTTCCGAATGTGTCCTGAAGAATCATGCATTTTTCAATAATGTGCACCTTCTCCGAAACAAAATTAATTGAAAGCGTTCTTTGTCTCAAGTTAACAATTACATAATTTCTTCCTACGTGCTGTTTTAATTAAACAAATGGTGTATTCATTTCATTTAGTGAATTGAAATATTTTTTTATTGGACAATTAGTAATTTTTTTTTTAATTAAAAAAATTTCGTATGAACTAAATCAATTAAGTTATTTAAATTTATATTTTTATAGTGAGCAACAGTTATTTATATTAACGAAATATTTCGTTCTTTGGCTTTGAAGAAATGTATTGATCTACAATTATCAAATTTTGTTTCAGTGTACTTAAAATTACAAAAAATGTTTCAGACAATAATTGTATATCTTATCAAAATACATTTTATTATACCATACGTTGATGTTCTACAATCAACATTTCTCGAGAATAATGTATTCGAAAGTATTGCTCATTCGTATAAACGTAGAATTATTCAGAGGATCACGAGACGGAACTTTTAAAGTTTTCTACAAAAATATAGTTTGTACAAGAAAAATTCCTGGAATAAAAAAATATGTATTTTGATATTCTCTATGATTTTGCTTTTAATTTTTTTACAACATTATTTTCCAAAATAAATTCGAAAACCACGATTTTTCTAGAGTTTTCATGAATTTGGGAATAAATATTTAATTTCCGTCTACAATTTTTTTGATGTTCGTAAGCCGCGGTCCAAAAAATATAAGTATAAAAAATTATCTGAAAAATAGGGTGAGAGGACTAATTCAATTGGGGAATGTGGGACATGTTGGACACCCTTTTTTCATTCACATTTTAAAAAATTCTATATACTTTTTTAAATAAAAAAACACAGCTTGAGAGTTGAGTAACTAAAGATACTTAGATATTTTTATTATGTTGCAGTGCCTTTGACGGCGAAGCATTTGTGTTTTGAAAATTACATAAGTTCGCATCGGACTCTGTCAAATAATAGATTTATAAAACATTTTCTAACAAATTATTCGAATGAAAAATACAGCTCCTGACCCGACGAGAGTGCACTGAGTGACATATCCATAGTGTTACAATTTCCCGAATGTGTGCACTTTGTTTGCAGACATTATAATGTAGTTGCCATTCACTTTTGTATCCAAATCTTTTGGCATGGCAATACCCCTGGTAGAATTACGATCAATGAAAACCCATAAAAAATGGGCAAGTAAAATGGATAAATCTAAAAAATTCTGCAAGAAAATATAGAATGTAGAATATCTATCCCGAGCTTATAAAATTTTAATGAAAACTAATAATCTTATCGCAGTAAAAAAAATTATTGTTAGATTATTTTAACCTTCTATAAATAATAAAGCAAAAAATACGTGAAACTAAATATTAGACGGTATCGTAAAAGGATGTAAACATATGTGTCCACTGAGTCTTATTACGATCTGCGTCTTTGCTGCCCTGCGCGGCAAATAATTTATGAGCTTATTGTTTAGATGCCTGATGTTTTATTTAGGTTTTAAGTTTCTCACAAAGGCTTGCAGAGTTTTCAATTTCAAGTACTGTAGTGAGTCTTGCGTCGTCCTTTTGTTTGAACAGACGTATTTTCTTTCCTCGTTTGAAATAAAGTTCATGTTATTACATATTCTGAATTTGATCTATTGCACGTACTTAATGAGCAAGTCCCTGCAGTAATGGCAGAAGAGTGGAAAAAGTCTGAATACATAGCAAAAGTTTTGCAGTCTTCATATGGCTTTTCAATTTGGCAGAGATAATCACCTTATGGAGGATCGCAGATTCTATACGAAAAATCAAAAGCAGTATTCAGGAGATAATAATACTTGACAGTTGCACTTAAAAGAGGTATCTTGAATATTACCAGCAAGGAAGGATTAAAGGTGTTCTGGAGGACGTCTATGTTGTTCGGAGGTGCTGCAAAATTTACTATCTGTCAGCAAGATGCAAAAAGCACAGATGAGTATTCACTTCAATCCAAATAGGGTTGAAGTTACTAAAAATGAAAACATAATTTTTGTCGGTAAGTCCATAAATAATTTGATTCATATAGAATTAATTATTAATAAATTGTATAATAAAAAGTTTCTAATGCGATAAACAGTAATTATGGCATCAAAGACTTGGATATATGGGCAAATCGAAATTTATTGAAATGAAAAATAATAAGATGGTCGATGGTATTAAATTCATTGATAATATTCTACTAAATTATTATATTTGAAAAGCTTGTATTTTTGGCAAACAAACAAGATTATCTTTTTAGAAAAACAAAAATAAAAATCATATAAAAAGACCACTTTTTATTATTCATTTAGATGTTTGCGGACCAATCACTCCTTCGACCATAGATGCTAAAAATTGTTTTGTATTGTTTGCAGATGAATTTACGCACTATTGCGTTACATATTTAATATCATTCAAATCAGATGTATTTTCGGTTTTCTAAGACTTTATAAAAAAAATTCAAACTCATTTTAATTTCAAATTAGTAAATTTATATTGTGATAATGGTAGACAGTATTTATCGAATAAAATGAAGGTCTATTGCAAAGATAATGGAAACAGCTATCATTTAACAGTTCCTCATACTCTATTATTAAATGGAGAAAGAATGATTAGAACAATTTCTGAAAAAGTACTACCTTGATAAGTGGGGTAAACTGAACAAAGTATTTTGGTGAGAAGCAGTTTTAACTGCTACGTATTTAAAAAATGGAATCCCTAATAATTCTTTAAACAGTATAAATACCATATGATTTACGGCATGGTAAAAAGCCTCAAATAAAATATTTAAAAGTTTTCGGTAGTATAATAAATTTGCATAATAAAATAAGAAAAACAAAATTTAAAATTTTTAAGATAAATCTTGGAAAGGTATTTTAGTTGGTTACATTTTAATTTCCTATAAAATATGGGATGTAGAATCAGAAAAAATTATTGTAGCAAGGGATGTGATAGCTGATGAAATAAATTTTTGAATTACAGACCAGAAATGAGGCTTGAGGGAAATGTAATAAAAAATTCCAAGAAAACTGATGAACGTGATTTTCGTAACAAATCAGTAGAGCCTCAGAAATCTGATAATGGAAAATCAGAAAAATTTCTTGAAGGAATTGTAATATTAAATTCCAAGAAAACTGATAAACGTGATGTTCGTAATAAATCAGTAGAGCCTAAAAAATCTGATAATGAAAAATCAGAAAAATTTCTGGAAAACCAATCTGAGAAAAATGAATCAGATGAACCAGATTCGAAAATAGACAGAAATTCAAATAAAAATTTGAACAAGTCTAATAAATCTATAATAGAAATAGGTAATTCCAATCAGTCAGAATTTCAAAATAATAGATATAATACAAAGAAAGTAATTACAAATCTAAGAAGGAGTGATACAGTCAATGATAAATTAAGAATTTCTTAAGGAGAAATAAATTACGTTTTGTGTGCACAATCAGTAAATTGTAAAATTCCCAATCATTTCAAGGATTTTCAAAATAATATCCATATATACAAATGGGAACAAACAATTAAAGATTAATTAAATTCACATTTGTTGAATAAAACTTGGACACTAGTATCCAAGCTACAAAACAAAAATATTATAGATTGCAAATCGGTATTCACTATTAAAAATGATGAACATGGAAATCCATCTAAATATAAAGCGCGTCTTATTGCTCATGGTTTTAATCAAAAATATTTATTTGATTATAAGGAGACATTTGCTCTTGTAGCAAAAATGACAAATTTTAGATTAATTATAGTGTTTGCAAATCAATATAATTTATATATAATTCACCATATGAAGGTAAAAACTGCATTTTTAAATGGTTCATTACAGGAGGAAATTTACATGAAAAATTCTTGAATGAATTAAATACGAAACAAATCAAGTTTGTAAATTAAATAAAGTTATATATGGATTGAAACAAGCAGTAACATGTTGGTTTGAAACTTTTGATAAAACATTAGTAGACGGTTTATAAACATTATAAACATTTAAACATTAGTAGATGTTTTTAAAAATTCATTAGTTGATCGTTGTATATATATTTTAAATAAAGGATAAATATCTAAGAATATATATGTTGTACTCTACGTTGATGACTTAGTAATCGTTACAACCGATATTCACACAATGAATAATTTTAAAAATTATTTAATGAATAAATTCAGAATGATAGATTTAAAAGAAACTATTTCTTGGAATAAAAATTATCATATGATGTAATTACGATGTACTATAATAAAAGAATGAAATAATGAAATAATGATGTACTTATTCTTAATTAGAGTTCATGTATAAAAACGATTTTAAATAAATTTAACACGAGTGATTGTGATGCTGTAAGCACGCCTCTTGAAAATAATATAAATTATATTGATATAAATTCAGATAACAACTACAACGCCCCTTGCAAAATTCTTATCGGATGCTTAATATATGTAATGGTGTACGCGGCCAGATTCGAGTACAACAATAAATATTCTAAGTAGATATTCAAATAAAAATAATACAGAACTATGGAAATACCTAAAAAGAGTTTTAAGATATTTGACTAGTTCGATGATTTTAAAATTAACTTATACAAAAGGCAACAGCGAAAATATTTTAACTGGTTATGTTGATTCTGATTGGGCTGGTCATAAATGTACTGACAGAAAAAGTACTACAGGCTACTTATTTAAGTTATTTGAAAAATGCACAATTTGCTGGATTACTAAGAGACAAGCATCTGTAGCAGCTTCTTCAACAGAAACAGAATATATAGCTTTACTTGAAGGTGTTAAAGAAGCATTATGGCTAAAGTCTTTAATAAATAGTGTAGAAATTCAAATCATGAAACCGATTATCATTTATGAAGACAATAACGGTTGTATAAGTATAGCGAATAACCCAAATAATCATAGGCGATAAAAACTTATAAATATTAAATATCATTTCTCGAGAGAGCAAATAAAGGAAAATCTAATTGAATATTAATACATATTAATTTAATACAATATTATATATAAATACAATATTAAAAAATATTTCCACAGCGGAGCAGATTGCTGATGTACTAACAAAGCCATTGCCAACTGGGAAATTTCTTGAACTCAAAAAAGGAATGAGCATGGATAAAGAATAAAATATAATTCATATTGTTTTCATAAATATATTTTATATTAGTAATAGAAACGGTTTGAATAGGTTTTGCTAGGTTTCCCTATTCCTTGCAACAAATGTTGGACCGTGTGTAATTTCCCAGGACAAACGAGGAAAGAATATAGACTGAAAGGAACTATCGTATATCTAATATTAGGTTTTATTTTATTATATATTTTATATAATTTTATTATATATAATTTTATTTACTCAAGAAATTTTTTAGGGGGCGTATTAGATTATTTTAGCCTTCTATAAATAATAAAGCAAAAAATACTTGAAACTAAATATTGGACGGTATTGTAAAAGGATGTAAACATGTGTCCACTGGGTCTTATTACAATCTGTGTCTTCGCTGCCCTTCGCGGCAAATGATTTATGAGTTTATTGTTTAGATGCCTGATGTTTTTTATAGGTTTTAAGCTTCTCACAAAGGCTTGCAGAATTTTCAATTTCGAGTACTGTAGTTAGTCTTGTGTCGTCCTTTCGTTTGAACAGACGTCTTTTCTTTCCTCTTTTGAAATAAAGTTTATGTTAAAAGATTATTTCGTGTATCTTTATTTTAATATTCCAGTTACTATATTTAATAAAAATTCAAAAATTGGTTCTCAGGCAGTCAATCAGAAAGTTATCCTCTGATTCGCAGTCTAAAGCCTTAGCCACTAATGTACTATGTATAGTTCGTGATATAGCTAAACTTTCTTCGGAATCATGGGTAACAATAATTGTTAATCTTATAAGCTTCAATGTTATGCTGTCTTTTAACTTTCTCTATCAATTTATTGTGGGCATTACAATTCTATTTTTTTAAAGATTGTATAAATGAATGAGTTTTTGAATAATTTTATTGATTATTATTATATGAATAAAATTTTTAAAATAATACATATATATACTCAGTCGTTCATTACAAATACCATACAAAAATGTTGCGATACGAAGAATTTAATCACGAAAAAAATGAAGGAATCGTATCTTTTATTTTCAACAGAATATATCAAATAACTATTGTAAATTTTACTAATGTTAATTGTAAAATTTTTCTACTTTTACTATTACACATACTTTATTTATTACATATTTTTTATGAAAATATTATTTCCCGATGCTAAATGGTAAATAAGAAAAATTGTTTTTTTACTGAGATAAGATTATCGGTTTATATTAAAATTTTCTAAGCTCAGGATGGACATTCTAGATTCTATATATTCTTGCAGAATTTTTTAGAAATTAATGTACTTGTGTATAATATATATATATATATATATATATATATATATATATATATATATATATATATACATATATATATTAAGGAATAATTTGTAATTATCATTACTATATTAGTAATATACATCGCCTTGAATATTAATTTATGTAATCAGAAAAGTTATTAAAAATGACAAAAATGCATTACAACATTGCCATATGTACGTACTGGCAACTTATTGTCCAACTTTCAGATGCTACATTTAACTCGCAACTACTCACGACAAAGCAATCAATGAAATATGTTCCTGCAATAAGAAGCTTTGATAACGAACGATGTTTCGTGTATAACATCGAGCGTTTCATATATGTAGTATATGCATATATATATATATATATATATATATATATATATATGCATATGTATGATAAGAAGTTATTTGTATAATTTTCATCGTGGATTCGTTCCTGGAATGTCGGTAGTGCAGAACATTGATTTTAGTTCGCCCACATGACGCAAAATTTTTCTCTATGAGGCACAAAGATCGTTTCGGATTTCCGGTAAACGTGAGGAGCACTCTTAAGAGTGCTACATACCCCGATCGAAACGCCACGCTGAACTACCAGAACGGTAGTGAATTTACTTCAACGTCTCATTCCTTCAATTTTGATTGTAGAAAGTTAAAAAAAAAATTGTATAAATTTTTAGATGTACCTACAAGTGGCGAAATTTTCTTAGATTTAATAACATTTCTCTAAGTAGGTTAAAAAAAATAAAGAAATTTCGTACAAATTTATCTTCTGCTTCACGTGGTGCTAGTGTTTTTAAAGAAAGTATTTATTATAAATTTTCTATGCCATTTACATACATAATTCAATATTCGCCAGTTGTAGGGTAAAATAATAAATCAAATGAAATTTGTTTCACCGTTCTACGTATTGTATAAACAAAATGAGACGTCGAAATAAATTTATAATGCACGAAATCCCCTGCAACTGTGAATCACTATTATTGTAGAGAAAAAAGAGAGAAATTTAGTTTTGGCATATTCAAAGAAATATCGCAACAAACAATAGTTAGTATCGTACATATATTATCGAAATAAAAAGAACCCAAATGCTTATTGTAATATTTTAAATTCATATTTTACGTAAGTAATTTAAAAGAAAATTAGGCGGCACAACTAAATATTTATAGACAATATTTTACCTTATGCATTTTACTTTAGTTTTTATATATAAAAAAGATTTTATTTTGCAAAAAAACATCAAGCGTGTAAGTTCGCATTCATGTATATATACTCGTACAATATAAAGCGATCCATGAGTGAATCGAGCCTTTCTGCGTGCACTTTCTTATCTAAGTCTCATCTATTAGCTGTAGTACATCCGAGTGAGAGAGAAGAAAACTAAGATGTTCGCTAAATCTTGTTTTATTGCTTTTACTCTCTGCTCCAACAAACTCGATTTATTATATGCTTTATATTTGTGTCGTGAAGGCCCTTGGGTAAAAGCAGACATGAATAGAGATTGCCTGAAGGGGACATAGGCGCATCTGGTGTGATTGATGGGATCCTCTCTGGTCTTATTGGCTTATTGATGGTGTTCATCGAGTACTCACGTTGTGTTCTAAAACGAGGGCAGCTCACTAATATGTGCTCTGCATCCTCAACCAACGTCGGACAGATGGGGCAGAAATCATTATTATCCACGTCAAAACGGTGGAAATAAAACCTAAAACAACCATGTCCAGTCAGCAACTGGGTTAGGTGGAAATCTAGTTCCCTATGTTTCCTGTTGATCCATCTTTGTATGTCTGGAAGGATACGATAAGTCCATCGGCCTTTGTTGGAATCGTTCCATCGTTTTTGCCATATTTCTATAGAACGATGACGTTCCACGTTTTTAGCACCTTGTAGAGAATCCACTATGGTCTTACATATGTTGTGCAGCCTAGTCAGTTCATCTACAGCTAAATCGACAGGAAGAATTCCCGCAAGTACCTCAGCAGTGTCGGTGAATACTGTCCTGTAACCACTAATAATACGTATACAGGAGCGGCGACGGATCGCAATGGTCAGCTCACAATACGATTTAATTCCACATGCATGATGCCAGATTGGCGCTGCATACATGATGACAGAATTAACAACATAAGCTAATAACTACCTCTGGAGTGGGTGTTGGCCACCAATGTTAGGCATGAGCCGACACAAGGCGACTACAACTCGTTGCCCTTTTTCACCAGATATCTTTAGATACTCTGTGAAGTTTAACCTGCCATCTAGCTGTACACCCAAGTATCGTAAAGATGGCGCAGAACTAATACATCTACTGACGTTGCTGATTGCCTCATTGGCATTTTCAGTGAGTTCTGCAAGGGTCTTAGCCATCACTTCTAGTGCGATATCGTCGGCGTAGCCTACTGTTATTGAACCAGGCGGTTGTGGAATCCTCAACACGCCATCATACATAATATTCCACAATATAGGTCCCATAACCGAGTCCTGGGGGACTCCCGCGGTAACCTTATGCGATACAATGCCTTCGTCCGTTCGGTATAATATTAACCTATTCTCAAAGTAGTTGGCTACAACATTCTGTAGATAACCAGGTACTCCGAACTCTTTAATGAAAATTCATAATAGAAGACCAGCGCGCTGAGTTGAAGGCATTCTTGACATCTAGAGTGACAATGACACAATACTGTTTAGCGCCACCTTTCCATCTCTTACGACTGACTGCATTTCTGACGGTACACACTACCAGTTTAATAGCATCGACTGTTGATTTTGATTTCCGAAATCCAAATTGGCGTGAGGATAAGCCGTGCAATCCTTCAGTGAATGCTTCCAGTTGGCTAAATATTATTTTTTCAAATATTTTACCTACCGAATCGAGCATAGACAATGACCTGTATGATGACTGATCATCAAGTGGCTTATTGCCCTTAAGTAACAGAACTAACCTTTGTGTTTTCCAGCAATCAGGAAAAATACCCTCAAGAAGACAAGCATTACATACTTTTAGAAATATAGATGGGTCCTGTATCGCCAACTTAATTGCAGCATTAGGGATACCATCAGGGCCAGGGGCAGCACTGTCTTTAATCTTAGCGTAGGCATTATGTAGCCGCATTTCTGTTATAGGAGGTATATCGTCAGAATGTTGCGTGCGCAGTACAATCCCTTGGGTGTCATTGGGAAAGGTAGCGGAAACAATCTTATCAATCAATACCGTGCTAGTGGGTTGCATTGATGCCCTATTCAATCGTGCCATGACTGTTTTGTATGGTCGTCCCCATAAGTCATTGTTGGCCTCTGCGCACAGTTTAAGCTAGCATCGACGCTTGCTGGCCCTAATGGCCTTGACAAGCGCTCTGTGTGCTTCATTAAATAAACTATTAAACGTATCACGATGGATGCGGGCACTTTGGGCAGGTATACGTGCGCGATGACATTGCTTGCGCAATTCTGCAATTTCATTTGTCCACCAGTAGACAGATTGACGATGTTTAAATCCGCTCGTAGTCCTAGTTATCGACGCATCACATGCTTCAGAGATATGCTTCTTGAGTGCATTTGCCAGATGGCCTGGTGCACCATATTCTAAACGCTCTTCTGATATGATAGTGGCGAACGCTTCACGGTCTAGCAATCTTATGTTCCATTTCCGTGTGGACATCCACTCATTGCACTTGTTCTTCACCTTCTTCTCTGGAATCTCGTACAAGATCGCCCTGTGAGCACTGTGAGTGTAAAGGTTGCTTACTCTCCAATTAAGGATCCGCTGAATCAGGTCATCACTGGCGAATGTTACATCAATGACTGATTGTTTATTTCCCCTAATGAAAGTGGATTCAAATCCCTTATCAACCACGTGAAGTTGAAGAGAATTAAGGCCATCAAGCAGCATAATACCTCTGTTATTTGTTGAAGCACTTTCCCAGCTGTGGACCACGCGTTAAAATCGCCAGCGTTTAATAATGGTTTCTTATCCATGGCCTCATCAACTAATTTAGATAGAAGAACTTTAAACTGCTCGTCCATCAAGTAATGAGTAGCACATCCACTAAAGACGTATATTTCTTGTATTTTAGCCCTGGATATCAATTCGCTCCGATGACTAGATTGCTTTAGTACCTGCCTCTTTTGATCAATCCAGAGGGCCGCTCTATTGCTTGTATCACTTATCCAGCGCTGTGGTCTGTCCCTATCACAATATGGTACGGAGATTACAGCAATGTTTATTCTTAGCTCCTTTATTGTCTGTTTCAGCAGGTCATGGGCCGTTACGCAATGGTTAGTATTCAGTTGGAGTATTCTCACGTTTTATGTCTGTTTAAAAACTCCAGAGTGATCGGGCGCTTGTAGCTGTATGCTGGATGGTTAATCTCCTTTTTTTCCTTTACATTTACAGTGTAAGCAGCAGGGATTCGTTTACACACAGCTTGAGTAGATGGTCTTTTCTACCACAGTGCCTGCCAAGATTATTTCTGTTAGGGCCCGAGCACACGGCCGCTAAATGGCTCGTCTGCCAACACCTGAAGAAAAGCCTTATTTCTATTTTTTTTCGAACTCAGCAGGTGACTCATCCGATGCGAACATGCCCTGCACGTAGTAACTCAGCTGCGTGGCTATATGTTACATACACCACCGCCGTCTGAGTACCCCCATAAGCTTGCCGCAAGGAACGAGCGATTAGTATATTAGTCTCCTTTAGTTCGAGGAGTGATTTCAGAGCCTCTAAGACTTCATCCTTGGTAGTAACTTCATCTATATCTTTAATCTCCAATGTAATAAGATTAGTCAGGACCGACGTGGATGCGCTATAGCCAACCTTAGTTTCAACAATATGAGCTAACTCATGTGCATTTTTGGCTGACGGTTCTAACTGAAGTACCAGGGCACCGCTTGCATTTCTGCGTATCCTGTTAACTTCATTCTTCATTGGCCGTAATCAAGATGGAATTAGGTCTATTTCGTCCACTAAGCCTGCGTGCACTAGGTAATTCTTTATCTTTACCTTTGGGCTTCTTGTGCTTGATGGTCTGCCATTAATTTTCCTTGGCCTCAGACATCCTTATAGGTACTCTAACTGCTTCTGATGGTCTCCTTAAGCCCAGTGATAACAGAGCGTAGACTCGAGCATAGATCTTCTCACCAAGTCACCGCAGATGATTGTTTCTGCGCGTGATTTCTTGATCATGTGTTCAGTGATCATGGATCAGGGACAGTCCCTGATGAGGAGCCGTAGCGAATTCGAAACGTTGGACAAGTCTTCAATTAGGTAAGGGTGTTGGGGACAGTCAGACTGCATTTTACTAACAAAGAATTTTTTCAGCTAATATTTTATTTTCAGATTAGTCTACGGGGGTGAATGTAAACAAGGACAGTCTGACTGTCATTATAATTTTAATTTAATTTTTAATTTAATTTTTATTTTTAATTTTTATTTTTTATTTTATTTTTATTATTTTTTATTTTTATTTCTTATTTTAATTTTTATTATTATTTTTATTTTTTATTTTTATTTTTATCTTATTTTTATTTTTATTTTATTTTATTTTTGGATGGAATTGATTGGACTGTAAGACCAATAAAAAAATATTTATTAATTTATGATGATGTTTGATTTGCCCTCCCCAGAATCCGAGGGGGTACCACTGACCATAGAGGCTTGCACTCTATCGCAATAGGTGAGGAAATTGATCGGTCTTGCCGGAGTTACTCACTGGGGTATATCCTTGTTTATACCAAACATTAATCATAAGTGGCCTTAAATTCGGGAGGCCCTCCCTATTAGCTTTTTGTGTCCGCCCTGAGTATTTTATTTCCTCAGAGCCCTCTACAAATTGTAGCGCGCCATCCCCTATGCGCAACCTGGGGAGGCGCCAGATGGGAGAAAGCAACAAAACTCCACACTGGATGTGTGTGTGTGTGTGTGTGTGTGTGTGTATACGAAACCAAGCTCACGAATATGTGTATTTATTATAGTTATTTCAGGTATTGAAAGAATAATTTAAATTAATATTAATTAATTTTAATTAGATACAGATACAGATATTTTTAATTATATATAAAATATTAAGAATAATTCTACTTCGAATATGAGTAAGATATTTCAAGAAAATTCCAATATTATTACACAACTTATTCATGTTTTATAACACCCTTTTTCAGCATAATTGAACGAAAATAAAAAAGTCTGAGTGGTCCTATATAATAAATAAATCTTTTTGCAAGAATTATTTTAAAAATAAACGGATATGATCGTTTATAATTTAAACCATAGAAAAATTGAAATCAATTTTTACATAGTCAGGTATATGTAAATATTTATGAGTATCAATTACTGTAAGTTTTAAAATTATTTCTTATAATTATTCAATAAAATTTGCTTATTGAAAGTGTGTCTATGCATTCACTTATTTATAACATGAGAATACAGTACTATAAAATATAATTTAAAAATTATTTTAACATGTACTTGCGGGCATGCATTTGAAAAGTTTATGGTAATTTAAATGTTAAACAACATTGAGGACTAGTAATCTTTTACCAACTTTTACTGAACACTACGCAAAATAAACTATTGTTCCCAGTCCAACGAATAAATTAAAATTATTGAATGGTAGATTGAATATCTAGGAATGCTTCTTATCAGCGTAAATACTTCATTTTATCAATGAAACTTAATCTAGTACAACATATGTTAGTAATCTACTATAGTATAATCTACTCCGGTACCAATTTAATAGCAAAAACGATTTATCTATATATATATATATATATATATATATATATATATATATATATATATATATATATATACATACATATATATACATACATATATACATACATATATACATACATATATATACAGACATACATACATCCATTCATATATATATATACATTCATACTTGTATGTGTGCGTGTGTGCGTGCGTGCGCGCACGTGTGTGTGTGGGTGTGTCTACGCATATACACATATATACCCCACCCCTCCTCTTTTTTGCTACGCGCACTAGGTGGATTTTTAGATACAAATATAAATTTTAAAATATTTGTATATATGTATATATTTGTATATATACATATATTTTAATGTTTTAAAATTTATATTTCTACCTCAAAATCCACCTGGTGCGCGTCGTAAATAAGCGGAGGGGCGGATTGAGATAGGCGGAGAAGAACAACGCCAGCAAAAGGGAATTTACTGTTCGAATTGGGTCTTCATATATATGCATATATGTGGGGATCCAAGCGGAGAGGCCAAGCTATAGCACAAAAACCTTCCGCGTCAGAAGCCAATCGCACTGACCATCAAGCTCCTCCGGTCCAATGCGCCAATGCCACCGAACTGGACCGCGGCGATTGGCCTGCAGCTAAGAGTGGGGGGACAGTAGGGACTATTGTATAAATTAGTATAAATATGGAGCAGGAGAGTGGATCAGGACTTTTTGGCTGGCATCAGTTCTGGCGGAGAGGTCGCTCCAACGTATTGAACAAACTTTTCGTTCTTGCATTAATTGCAAATATAGCCTACTTATAATCTTATCGAAATAAAGATTGTATTTCTTTCTTAATAAATTCTTTCCCTATATTTACCATTCCTTTTGTCCATATTCCTACAATTTTGGGGGCTCAGCCGGCATACAGGCTTAGTAAGGAGTCGTTGCGGAAAAACTAATACGGAGCAACTAGAATATTAGCAGGCGGCTAAGCGAGCAAGGCCAGAACGGAGAGAAAATTGGCAGGCGTGCCACACGGACGAAGGATACAGCCTGCAAGAGCGGCCAAGAAGTCTGTGAAAACTCGATCAGCTCACAGAGCAGTCGTGTGGGAGAGAAGGAGACTCTTCTCTAGAATGTACGACGTGCACGTAGCAAACGCCCATCAGGCATCTGATGCGAACGCCAACAACAGATCGCTGAATTGCGAGCAGCAAAAGAGCAGGCGGAACGAGCTATGATGCAACTGGAGGCATCAGGGCAACATGAGGAAAGGCTCCGCCGGCAGGCAGAAGTTGCCAGAGAATTAGAAGGAAAACGATACAAAGAGGAGCTAATGCATCTACAGGAGCAGATGCAACGACTACAAGCGGCGGCTACTCGGCAGTTCACGGCACGCAGTTTTGTCGTGGATGCTACTGGAGTAGAGACCGACACGCTAGCGAGCAGATCATGGCCAGAACAGCAAGTTCGGAACGCGTAGACAAACCAGACGCCACCGATAAGCGTCGCAGCTCCAACGACGCCTCAACAGCAGCCGACGGAAGGAAACAGTGATCAACGTCTCATTCAGCAGCTGTTGATCGCACTGCGCCAGGAGAGAGCAGTTCGTCCGCGAGTATCGTTTAAGGACGAGGCAGAAGCTCTGGCGAAATTTTCCGGCCTGACGATACACAACCTATAACTGCCTGGACAGCTATGATCGAGGAAGTAGCTGTGGTAAACAGGTCGACGGAGCAAGAAATGTGTCTCGCGGCGAAGCTATCGCTCATCGACCCGGCCGAAAAGTGGATGGCCACACAATGGAGAGCACGCACGTAGGAAGAACTTAAGGATTGTTTGAGGAGCGCATTTGAGTTCAAATTGGAAGAGCATTGAGTGTTGGAAAAGCTGCGTCAGGGGCGACCGGAACGTGACGAGCCGCTCAGCCAATATGCGCTCCGTATGAGGACGATTGGCAATCGAGGAGATGTTTCGGAGAAATTAATAATAAAGTACCTCGTTGATGGTATCCCCGGCGAAGTTTTGCAAAAAGTGTCGTTGTACGCATGCCAAAGTTTTGAAGAGTTGAAAGTGGCCATAGCGACGTACGAAGAGAGGAAGCTTCGCTGAAGCCGTCTGCTGCGAATGAAGGGAACAGTTGGCGGCAGAAACAGAGCAAATGTTTCAACTGCGGAAAACCTGGTCATATAGGGAAGCAGTGCTTTTTGGCAGGCATCAGTTCTGGCGGAGAGGTCGTTCCAACGTATCGAACAAACTTTTTGTTCTTGCATTAATTGCAAATATAGCCTACTTATAATCTTATCGGAATAAAGCTTGTATTTCTTTCTTAATAAATACTTTCCCTGTATTTACCATTCCTTTTGTCCATATTCCTACATAAATATATATATATATATATATATATATATATATATATATATATATATATATATATATACATATCTTTAAAATTACTTTCTACAAAAGTATGTGAAATAAAGCAAGTATGGTGTGTTGGATATTCTAATCATTTAAAAGCTCTTCTCTAGAATGCATTGTATTTATATATATGATATTTCTATATGTAATATTAATATATGTAATTTTTTCCTAATTAGACTTCACAATCACACGTAAATATTCCTCATAGTGATCTTAGAAATGATAGATTACATCCACTAGAAGATAGTGAAATACAAACGTTAAAATAAATAATGTAAAGTTATCTACTGAAAAATTGATATATATTTAGAAAAGTTCATGACATATTATATATATCATATCATATCATATCATTTCATACTTCATATCATAGCATATCATAGCATATCATTTCATATCATATCACATCGTATCATATCATATCATATCATATCATACTAATTTATAAAGACAAAGCATGTTTTTGTTTGTACACGATAACCGAAAAAACAACTAAACCGATCGTTCTGAAATTTGACATATAGATTCAATATTATCTTGGGAAGGACATAGGCTATGTTTTTTAGTGAAAATTATTATACTTTCATCAATAACTTAAGTTAATGGTTTTAACAATCAGTTTCACCAGCGGCCACTAGGTGGCGTCTTGAATCACGAACATCAAGTCAAAGTAGTTCGCTTAAAGTATTAATACCAGGCCAGTTCAAACGAATTTATATAATTTATAAATTATAAGTTTGTAAGAAACTCTTAAAACTTTTGAAAACTAACCTCGAAAAATGTTAATTTAAAATATAATTTTTAAAATTTGAATTTTTTAAATTTAATATTAATTTTTGAATTTAATTTTAATTTTAATTTTAATTTTAATTAAATTTTAACTTTCAACTTGATCTTAATGTTAACTTATTTCTTAACTCTTAATTTCTCATTTAAAGATATCTTAGATTTTCAACTCAAACTAACCTCTCTTAAATTAAACTTATATAATTTATATATGACTTATCTCATACCAAATTTTAACTAATTCTATAACTAATATATATATATATATATTTATTTATTTAAAATTTAATCAATCATACATATATTTATATTCATATTCAAATATTTACATATTTATATCAACATTTCTTCATAGCTATAATCTCCGACACTCCACATTTCCCTCTACCTTTATCCCCCCCCCCCTCAATCATAAACTGGAGGCAATTACCTTCCTCCACTCATTCGTAAGTCCGACTCCGTAGGCATGGACACCGGGCTTACCACTGACCTCGACGGTCTTCCCCCCTCCAAAAGCTGATAGAAATTATCATAGGCCTCCAAGATCACATTGACCGCCTACAAAATATAATATCCACCACCACTACAGACCTAACCTCCACTCAATCGGTGGCAACATCACGCCTCACCACCGGAATTTCTACATCTTCCTCGTCCACCATGGATTTCTTTCAGTAGGCAGCAATTTTCTACACCCCCGCTACGAAAATAACCGTCTCTGAATCAACTCCGATCTTCGAAGAAGCTGAGTTCATAAAGCAAGGCTGTAAACGCATCCGCGTTGCCAAATCCGCGCCAACCCTCTCCGATCTGGATTCTGATACAGAAAAAGAATTCTCCATCGCTGTTCGACCCCCCCCCCGCTACCATCATCATCCGCCAAAAATGATTTGGTCACGGCTAAAGATCGGCATAGAGAAGGCTGGAATCTACGTTCGCCGGGCCGTGAACACCTCCGACTCGGTTAAGTTGTACGCGGCAATGGTAGACGGCTTCAGGCATCTAACGCAAACACTCAAATACAATATGCCACCAACCAACTCCCCAAGGAACGGGACTTGGTTGTAGTCATTCGTGTATTAACGAAGCCATCCAAGACGAAGACATTTTGGATGAACTAAACTCGAAAGGTTACACCCCACGACGCATTCACCGAATACGTACCGGTGAAAAAATCTGTCCCCTAGTGGCTGTTCACCTCGACCCCTCCTCACCCGCCGCTAAGTCAATCTTCGACTTAAGCACCATCGGTGGCCTCAATATAAAAGTGGAGGCAAAGAGGAAGTCGAAAGTCATGCCGCAGTGCCGGCGTTGCCTCAAATATAATCACACGGCAAACTACTGCCACACTGCATGGGCCTGCGCTTTTTACAGCAAAAGTCATGCCACCCCGGCTTGTCCTCTAAAAGACAATAAAAACGCACACTCCACCTGCGCCAACTGCAAAGGAGAGCACAGGGCAACTTACAGGGGCTGCCCCAAAGCCCCAAAGAAGGTCAAGCCCCCCCAAAAACAAGTGAACCCTCTAAATGTCCCCAAAACACACACCCCCCACCCCAGTTCACACAGAAAAAGAGTATCACCCCCAATCTTCATAAAAATCGGACAAACCCCATCCGCATCACATATGCGAGCATAGTGAGCAACAGACCAGCATCAGCGGCACCGTTGCAAATCAACTCGCTTCCCATTGCCTCCGAATTGCAAAACATCATAATGCAGTTCGTCACGAACATTACCGCCGCTCTCTGCAGACCCAATAATAGCTAATCCCGAGATAAAGATCCTCAACTGGAACGCCAACGGCATCCTCTGCAGAAATAGATCCCTAGAACTCCTCCAACTCTTGGAGGAGGAAAACATCGGTATTGTCTGCATCATAGAGGCTCACCTCAACCCATCCCACAAACTCTTCCTTCCAAACTACATCACATATAGGAAGGGCAGAGAGCACTCTAATGGTGGGGGTTGGCAATCCTGGTCCACAAATCCTACCGCCACCGTGGAATTACAACTATCTCCATCTTCGAGACAATAGGGGTCGACATCACCCATCTCTCCCCCGTCACACACAGAACACATGGACTGGCTGCCTCTCAAATTCAACCTAGAGACCTCAGCGTTTCGATGCAGACCCATATTATCGATCCCTCAAATCGATGAAGAGATCACATCCCTGTCCAATGACATCACCCACGCTGTTAGACTCGCTACATCCTCCGGTCGCCACAAGGCACTAACAATAACCTTCCCGACAGTATTCTGAAGCCAATTAAGCAAAAGAATAGAATCCGGAACAAATGGCAACATCTTAGATCTCCACTTCTCTAAACCCAACTCAACTCCTTACAAAGGAACATCCAATCTCGGGTAAACGAGCTCAGAAATAGCGGCTTCGACGATTTCATCACTGAAGCCGAAACGCACTCCAAAAACATCTTGTGATAAAATCTATACGAAGCAGTCGCCCCTGCTTCCCACCACTTAAGCAAAATGGCCAAACCTTCTCATTCGATGAAGCAAAGGCCGAGATCTTCGCATCATCTCTCAGCAATTAGTGTTCATCTCTTCCCAGCCCACCAGAACTCTCGCCCTTTCATGAGCATGTCTCCCAGACAGCTCAACACTTCCTCCCTTGAAACAGGGATATCACCCCTACCTCCCCCAAAGAGATAAGCGACATCATTCGCAGTCTCAAAAACAAGAAAGCCGCTGGCGCTGACAAAATCAACGATTACGCGAATACATTCGTCAAAAATCTGAGAAACTCAATTAAACAGCACCCGAACTCAAGAATCGAATCCCTGAGCAGTATCCTTCCTAAATCGACGGAATGCTACGGAGGCCTTGCCACCTGCTCAACGATCCGTAACCCCATCAGCCACCACCGGCCCGCCAGTGCTTCGTTTTCGTACGTAAGCCTCTGCCCCCATGAAGGCAGAGCCACTAAACTCACCAATTCCTCCCTTTTCCCACATCCCACTCCTGCTCCCCCACCTGTACACCGTTCCATTAATAATTTTTATCCCAACAGATAAAGGGAATGATACCTCCGGATAGGAATCCCTACGGGGAGGGATTTTAGTCGGTAGGCATGCGAGCAAAGGCTCCATGAATCCGACACTACCACTCTTCGAGTGGTGTCTTTAGAAGATGTCCCCTCTCCACGTGAACAGAAAAAAAACAAAAAGAAACAAAAAATACAAATGTTCATATCCAACTTTGGGATTCGTATTTTAAAGGAGGTGTAACGTTAGTCGGTATTATCATTCTTGTTCATCAGGTTAATCTGTCATTATTCTCACACCTTACTGATATCTTTTCATTTTTGTAAATTTTATTTTCTCTTACGTGGGAAAATCTCTCTCTCTCTCTCTCTCTCTCTCTCTCTCTCTCTGTCTTTCTTTTTCCTTCTCTTATAAAATGGTTCTGTATGCCAAATCATAATTAATATAGTTTGTGACGACAAATTATGTTTTTATTTTTATACATTATATTAAGTTCTGAATTGTGACAAGAGCCTATGTTTGTTTTAGTCTGAACAAAAGAAATAATGGCAAAATAGGGTTCTTTACCAACAATCTCGAAACTATCTATATATAAAAAAAATATATCGTCACCTCTGCATAAAAAGGCAATATCCATCATCATCCAATATTTTGCTTGAATTTCAGTTGGCATCACTACGAAAATATTCATGGTATTTAATTGAAAAAACGAAAATATACGAAATATGTATATATGTGTATGTATATATATATATATATATATAGTATGTATATTATATTGTAGTTATATTATATATATATATATATATATATATATATATATATATTTTTTAAATACGGTTTCTACTGAGAAATATTGTATTGGCATATAGTATACGAGCGGTTGATTACGATATGTCTAGGTGTCGCGGGGCGATTTCTACGGGGAATATTGTATTTAGTTGCTAGAAAACTATGTCCAAGTATGAGCAAATCAACTTCTATGAGAAGATTTGTGTTGGGACGGTAAAATACTATGTTTAGTGTTTACTTGGTAGAAAACGATGTCCAGATATGACGGAACGAGTTCTACGGGGAATTTCATGTTGGAAAGTTCGAATACGATGTCGGGATGTTTTGAAACGACTTTTACGGGAAATCTTTAAGAGACTTCTATAAAGACATTCATTTTCAATCATTCGAACACGCACACTCAGTAAAAATCGTCCCGGGATACTTGGACGTCGTGTTCTACCTCCCCAAAAGAAAACTTTCTATAACAGTTGTCCCGAGACATGTTCTATATTCCGAACATGACACTCTTTATAAACGTTATTTCTAGACACTTGAACGTCTTTTTCTACTGCCCGAACTCGAAAGTACAATTTTCCCCATAGAATCCGTATGTAATATGCATATATGTGTGTATTAAATTCGGTTGTACATTCTGTATATACATACTGTATATACAAAAGCGACGATACGTAAATTACGATAAATTATTTATAGTCATATAGATTTTTATATATGGAGTACTTTTTACTTACATATTATTGAATTGCTTATGAAATCCGTTAAATTATTATTTCGGGCGAAGCCGAGACGAGGGATGCTAGTTTATTTATATATGTGTAGCGTAACTCTGTGCTATATATTCTGTATAAAAAACAATTAAATACTAATTTCTAGAAAATATTAGTTTGATTCTGTAAAGCCTTTTTTAGAGATTCAAAAGTATTGTATTCAGGTATATGATTACTAAATTTAAGAAACTCAGGTTTTCCATTTTAATTTTGATCAGCTTGTTTTAGAGAAACGTTTTCTAGAAAATGAAAATGCTTATTTTCAGATTATGATTCGCTAAATTTTAGTAATTAGAACATTATAATTAAATAAATATTTACTTGACTGGATTTTTGTTCTTAAGAAATTCTATTCTCTTGGTTTAAGAAAATCATATTTTAATTCTTAGAAATTTTTCGTGAATGTAATTTAATATTTCAATCTCCTTCAAATTTGGGATACGTATTCTATACGGTCTGGATTTGATGATAGGATATTTTTTACTGCAAATTTAACAAAAAAATAAAACAAAATAATTGCAACATAACTAATTCCATGTATATCGATAGACTGCCTGCTAGGCTTCTTACAACATGTGTGCAGATGGACAGGTAATAAACAGTGAGAGCAGGTGAGAGAAGAGACAAAACATTATAGAGGAAATTCGCACGTACATGTAGGTACATGGTATGGCAACACCCACCAACATCGAGTAATCCATGTTAATCCCCTTGGATTTTTCTATTCTCCCCTCCCCCTCTCGCTCTCACATTCTCTCACCCTCTCTCTCTCTCTCTCTCTGTCTGCATTCGTAAACATAAATCAATTGCTGACAATGGCCATGAATATTGTCTCAATGTTAAGTTAATTTTTTTAAAGCATACATATATTTTGTTGCAACTTAATTATTTTAGTTCAATAGAGAAACATTACAAAATTAGATCAAACATACATTATTTTAGTTCCAAGTAAAACGTATGTCATAGAAATAAGTCTATACTGAAAAAAAATTTTATAGATTTAAATAAAGGGTTGATTCGTATACCATTAATTAATCATTTACTCAAAATAAATCATTTATACATTTAAAATACTGGATGTTTAGTTAAATAGAATAAATATTTTTTTCATATATGAGAACTAAGAATTTGAACAAAATATAAAATTCAACTGTAGTATCTTAAGTTATTAGACCGTCATTTTCGTAATCTTCAACGATGTAAACGTACACTATATATTATATTGCAATAAATACTAACGATATTTCCATATTTTTCCATCATTTTTATTGTATTATATAGGAGGGTGGATTGATAAGCTTCCAGCTTGACCAAGAGATGGCGCCACTAGGCCCACCTTGAGGTGGCGTTCTATAGTACCATCCTAACATAGCTTGCAGCTATAGTTTCAGTCCGATCACCATGTTAGTTTAGGTTTAAGAACACGCTGAACAAGACGCCTCTGTGTTTTTCGTAAAAATGGAAAAGCTAGAAAATCGTGCTGTCATCAAATACTTTTATTTGAAGGTTAACGCCGAAGGAAATTAAAGAAGAGATGGGCTCAACACTGGGGACATCCTCCCCATCATATTCAACCGTTAAGCAGTGGATTTTCGAGTTTAAAAAGGGTGGTGTGAGCAATTCTGATGAGCCTCGCTCAAGACACCCCATTGAGGTCACAACTCCAGATATGATCGAAAAAATCCATCAAATAGTGCTTAAATACCGCAGATTAAAAGTGCGTGAGATAGCTGAGACCTTTAAGATGTTATATGAATGTGTACAAAATATTTTGCAACAACATTTGTATATGGTAAAGCTCTGTGCAAGATGGGTGCCGCGTTTGCTAACAGTCGACCAAAAATTGATTCGAAAGAATATTTCTACTGCCAATTTGGCGTTGTATAAGCGTAATCCAAGCGTATTTTTGCGTCGATTCGTAACCGTTGACGAAACTTGGGTCCACCACTACACTCTTGAATTCAAACAACAGTCTAAACAGTGGATTGAACCAGGGGAACCAACTCCAAAGAAGGCAAAAACAATTTTTACGGCGAAAAAGGTTAGGGCTACTGTTTTTTGGGATGCAAGAGGTATTACATACATTAATTACCTTGAAAAGGGTAAAACTATCACTGGTCAATACTACGCAGACTTATTGCAACGTTTCAGCCGAAGTGAAAATTAAACGACCTTATCTGGCGAAGAAAAAATCTTGTTTTATTACAATAACGCACCAGCGCACAGGTCAATCGGTGCGATGGCTAAAATCAACGATCTGAAGTTTGAATTGATGCCGCACCCTCCCTACTCTCCAGACCTAGCCCTGAGTGACTATTATCTGTTTCGCAACCTCAAAAAATAGCTTGGGGTAAGAGATTTGCGGACAATGAAGAGCTGTAAATGGGTATTTTGAGGATCTTGATGAATCAGTCTATAGATATGGCATTACTAGACTAGAACACCGCTATGAGAAATGTATCAGCCTTGGAGGAGGTTATATTGAAAAATAAAAAAAAATTCTTAAAAACGTTGTTTTTCTTGGTCAAGCCGGAAACTTATCAATCCACCCTCATATATTATATGTAATATATTTGTATTGTACGAAATGCAATGGTGAATGTTCAACGCACACAATCTGACGTTCAAACTTTAGGGATCCCGATCAGATTGTTAAGTAGGGTTATTATTAGGACTTAATCCTAATAAATAGAGATTGTTTCACTGGTTAATACGCGCCCCGAAGGCAAGTATGGATAGTACAGGCTTCGGACGACCGGGCTATATATTCTTTGATATTAGATGTCGAGATTCATAAATAATTATTGCGTCAGCATTATACATTATATTACTTATAATAACGCTAAGTACAAACCTATTTTATGATACTACGATTCAAAAAAAGTTTTGTGCAAAAAACTTTTATTATATCAAAGTTCTTATGTAGTTAATTTTTTTTTCATTATGTTTCCATTTTGTATAAATTCCGGTAATAAATAAGTAAATTATATTTATTCTGCTATTGTTACGTAATGCAACAGTGCCACCAAGTTGAGTTTGGATATTAGGTTAGAGAATTTTATACAATATAACGAAAATTCGAACGAATATTGAATTTTATACAAGAACACTTTTATGGCAAATATGTCATTCAAAAATGCAGTTTGCCTTAATCCATGCTTGGCGTTAAAATTAAAATTTGATGGATAAATATCAGCTGTAATTATGTTTTTCCCACAATCTGACACGTTACTAAGTATTGCTATTTATTGGTACAGCAAAAGCAAGAATAAATAATTAAGGTATCATATTTCTAAGAATATAATATATTCACACTTGGGTGATTCCACAGATTCTGCGATGTACAATATCGACAAATTTATCTCACCGACGATTAGGTCAGGTGTGAGATTTTCTTTCCTCGATATGTGCAAAATATAACTTTTAATTTTAAAGAATAAGTTCAAACGTTTAGCAGAAGTAAATAACTATTTGTACCTTTCGATCTCAATTACCAATCAATCACCCAAGTGTGAATATATTATATTCTAAGGAATATATCTTAATTATTTAATTTAGTTCCACAAAATAATAAAGCGCATCTATAATTTCTATTAGCAAGAATAAGTTTTTCTTGTTATTGGATGCATAAATAATCAGCAATAAAAATTTATATTAATTCAATTCCAATGTAAA
Source organism: Sycobia sp. Sy_11 (assembly GCA_018907035.1). Lineage (NCBI taxonomy): Eukaryota > Metazoa > Arthropoda > Insecta > Hymenoptera > Epichrysomallidae > Sycobia > Sycobia sp. Sy_11. The sequence goes on from JACCIC010000296.1 coordinate 139,788, forward strand.
AAATTTCAGAAAAGAAACTGATCAATACAAGATTAATAAAATAAAAGTTCTAAATTTATTAACTAAAATGAACGCATAATAAATTATGAAATTTATAAAAAAAATAATCACTGCACTTAAGATATGTTTATTAAAATGCTTAACAACGACAAATATATATATAGTAATTGTACAAAATGTACTTACAGTATATTTCTAAATAGTATCTAAATAGCAACAGTTTAATTTTGAATTGGATAAGTGATCTTTGTAAATATATTTTAGATTAATTAATTTTTGTTCAAACAAAAATATATTAATGGTAATATTATACAAACAGCTAAGGACACTGTTTGTAAATATATTTTACAAAGTCAGCTTATCCAACGCAATATAAAACAGTAATTTATCGTAACGAAATATGATTGCGGTTTTCCTTGAGAAAGTCTATAAAATAAGTATATGAAAACGCAATTGAAAAGCAATTAATGTAATATTCATAAATTGAGAAAATGAAAGAAGAGGTTAATTTTCAATAATTTTATTATAAAATGAAAGTATAAAGATAAAATTTATTGGCTTATTTTGTATCTTGTTCTGTACACTATTTCTTCTTATCGATACGCTGATAATGGCAGGATTTACTTGAAAGTTTTTTTCACAAATATAACAAAGATTTTTAAAAATTTCGTAGATTTATCTGAAAATGTGAAACTTTAAATGGATTAGCTCAGACTAAATTTATTGCATCTATTTCTAACCTATTCAGTTTCCACTATACTTTGTAATCTGGTTTGAAAGTGAATTAATAAAAATATGGATTGTTAAAATTTGGAAAAATTCATAATTGAATTATCGAAATAATTGTAGCATGTCCGTTCTTCAACTGAAATCGATTAAAAAAAATTATTTTAATTTGATATTGATATCTAAGAAATCTACTGATCTACTTTTACAAACGATGTGACTTTTAGACCAGAAATTATCAAATATTTTCAAAATATGTAAGTTTTGTAGTGCACGACCCACGCTACACTTCCGATTTCCGCACTAGTAGACAAATTAACTTTACAAGTTATTGGTTTAGCCATTAAAACAGTTTATAGATATTTTATCTTTAGAATATCACTTTTGTTTTTTATTTGCTTATCTAAAAAATCTATTTTTTAAAAATGTTGTACCTATGTTAGATCAGCAGTTATTGAATATGTGAGAACGCAGCACGCTGAGCGCGCCTTAAAATTTCTCAAATGCTCATATATATTTTTCAATTTTAATATTCATTATATTATATTATGATGGCTTGGATACATATATTAATTAGGTTTATGAATAGGATCATTAAAAGGCTTCTTTAATTATCAAAATTGAGCCTATCACTTGCAGTCGTAGCAAAGTTGATTTTCCTATTACTGGGGGATGGGATTGAGGAGTATAACGTGGATCCCGGACCGGAACGCTGCATAACTTGAGCGCAAAAATATTTCATAAATTTTGATCGAATAGAAACACCATCTTTTTTACAAATGGATTTTGTAGATGAGAACAGAAGAAAATACTATCACAATCGATCTGAGTTTGGTATGGCTGTTCTAATTCTTTAAAAATGTAATTTATACCTTAAGATTTTTAAATATTAATATTTATTTTGTAATTTAAATTCGCTTTGGAAGATTACATAACAAAGCATAAAAATGAAAATAGGTCAGCATTGATGCGATTAATGTAGTTTGAGACAATCAATTCTAAGTATAAAGGTTTTAGAGTATATATTCAAATTTTTCAAAATTCATAAATGGATATGTTTGAAAAAAAATTTATATATTTATAAATTATATTTTGTATTGCTTTAAAATGACTTTACATTAATCATTTAAAAGCTCTTTTCTATCATGTTTTGTATTGATGAAATGAAAATTGTTTCCTAATTATATTAATAGTCAATTACACATAAATATAGGATTCTTAAAAAGAAGTGAAATATTTTTAAAATTACCTTATACAAAATATATACGTGTACTGTGTATTAAAATCATTTAAAAGCTCTTGTCTATAATATATTGTATTTACATAAATGATATATTGTTACCAAATTAGACTTCACAATCCCGCGACAATATTCTTCATTCTTAAAAAAGAGGTATAGTCAAAGATAGGAAAAAAATGACATTTCATGATTATATTTAATTATTTTTAATTTAAACAAAAGAAAATATTGAAATCTATGTTTACATAGTCAAGTACATGTTAATATAGTACTTATAGAGTAAGTTTCGAAATTATTACTTATTATCCTTTAATACAAAATTGCTTATCAAAAATATGCCGATGCACTCGCTTATTTATAACGTGGGGAAACAGTACTATGAAAATATAATTTAAAAACTATTTTGACATGTACTTGCGGACCCGTCTTTGAAGTCTTTTTGGTAAACAAGGGAATTGTAGATACTCAATTGTTTCATTTTCTCCCCCAAAATAGCTACTCATATAAAATTACACTGGGGTGCTGTTCATTCTGTGAAATCATTGGACTCTTTTACACAAGTCATTTAACAACCGTTTAAAACCAGTTTAAATCACTTGCAATAACCGAAATCATTTATGAAGAAAATCATTTGAAATAATTCTGGAATCAGTTGAAAAACAGTTTTCAGCTTCAATAAATTGTACTTTCCATAAAATCACAATCTTGCGAAAATACATAAAATTTCTCTGTAATTATAATGAAACGAAAATGTAGTTGCGGATCTGAGTAGTAATGATTTTGTCAAATGTTAGTTATTAAGCAAAGATCATAGTGATCTTAGAAGTGATATATTACCTCAAATAGAAGATAGTGAAATACAACAATTTTAGAAAATAATGTAAATTTATTTACTGATAATAAATTATTTTATAAAAAATAATATAACGAAATATATGTGAAAAATTGATACATAATTAAAACAAACATTACTGAAATCATTTTTGTTTGGAAATTTCACTAAACTTACCGATAAAATTTGAAATATTCAAGCAATTATCAATTGATATAGGTAGGAATTCTAAAAACATGGTGTTGTTCTATTAGTGTAGACCGATAGGTAATCCTAATAATTTTATGTACCGAATTATGTGTTATTTATCTATTATTTGTTGATTATAAATCCATATTAATGGCATTGTAGTAGATTTAAGTTTCTTTAATAAAATAAAACATTTATGTTGATAAAAATATATTAAATTATTCCATGTATTTTCACGAACATTCGTAAATATTCAGTCAACCATTAATTAATTTTAATTCATTCAACGGACTGGGAGCTCTATTTTATTTTACGTACTATTCTCCAAAAAATACTATTCCTCAAGATTTTTTAACCATTTAAATTATCATAAACTTTTTTAATTGTAAATTATATTTTAATTATTTCTATTGTAAATTATTTTAATTGTAAATTAGAATTGTAAATTATTAGGAGTGTGAATAAGTCTTTCCCGTTTTTTGTAAGAGATGGCGCCACCAATACTGTGCGAGTATTCAATGGTTACATATGTCATAATCAAAGCTTATTCATATGTCAACAATTCCATACTAACACATTAGTTAAAATTTTTTCGCATCATAAATTTTTGATATCGTGAAAATGTCGAAATTTGAGCCGAGTCGACGTCATTTGCGGGAAGTTTCACTTTATTGGTTCAATTTGAAGAAATCTGCTGCCGAGACGCATCGATTGCTGCAGGAGGCTTATGGAGAAGGTTGTGTCGATGATTCAAGTGTTCGCGAATGGTTTCGATGCTTCAAAAGCGGTGATTTCGACGTGGAAGACAAGGAGCGTTCCGGGCGGCCGCAAATCTTTGAAGATCGAGAATTGGCGACTTTGCTTGACGAAGATTCTTGTCAAACGCAAGAAGAACTTGCTGAAGCATTGGGAGTTGACCGAACAACCATTTCCAAGCGTTTGAAAGCCATGGGAATGATCCAAAAGCAAGGAAATTGGGTGCCGTACGAACTGAAGCTGAGAGGCGTCGAACGGCGTTTTTTCACTTGCGAACAGCTGCTTCAGCGACATAAAAGAAAGGGTTTTCGGCATCGTATCGTGACTGGCGATGAAAAGTGGATACGTTACGATAATCCGAAGCGAAGAAAATCATGGGGACTACCCGGCCATGCATCATCATCGACGGCCAAGCCAAATATTCATGGCGCCAAGCTCATGCTCTGTATATGGTGGGACCAGCTAGGTGTGGTTTACTATGAGCTTCTGAAACCGAATGAAAGGATCACAGGCGAGGTCTATCGACGACAATTGATGCGTTTGAGCCGCGCACTGCGAGAAAAACGGCCACAATACTCCGACAGGCACGACAAAGTTATTTTGCAACTTGACAATGCTCGCCCACATGTTGCACCGCCGGTGAAAACATACTTAGAAACGCTCAAATGGGAAGTCCTACACCACCCGCCGTATAGTCCAGACGTTGCTCCGTCTGATTACCATCTCTTCAGATCGATGACGCATGGCCTGGCTGACCAGCACTTCCATTCCTACGAGGAAGCCAAAAAATGGGTGGATGACTGGATAGAGGCCAAACCGGTCGAATTTTTTTGCAACGGGATTCGTATGTTGCCAGAAAGATGGGAAAAAGTTGTAGCAAGCGATGGCCAATACTTTCAATAATTCATTTGTAACCATTTTTTCACAATAAAGGCTCAAAATTTGAAAAAAAACGGGAAAGACTTATTCACATACCTGATATAATTTATAAATTATATTTTCTTATCTTTATTATATATCTTAAATAAGTGAATCCATAGGTAAATTTTTAATAAATAAATTTTTTAGTGAATATGCATACGTAATAATTTCGAAACTTCCTTGAATTGATACTTATGTATAATTTACATATACTTCACTATGTAAACATTGATTTCAATCCTTTTTTTTGTTTAAATTTGAAATAATTGAATATAATTCTGAAATTTCATTTAATTACTATCTTAGGCAGTAACTTTTTTTGTATGATTGAAGAATATTTACGTGTGACTGTGATTCTAATTAGGAAAAAATATCATTTACATAAACACAATTCATTATAGAGAAGAGCTTTCAAATGATTCTAATATGTAACACACGTATATATTTTGTATAAGGTAATTTTAAAAAGATTTCATTTCTTTTTAAGAATCCCATATTTATGTGTAATTGACTATTAATATAATTAGGCAACAATTTTCATTTTATAAATAGAATACATGATAGAGAACAGGTTTTAAATGATTAGAATGTCCAATACTCCATACTTGCATATACTTGCCTTATTTTAGACTTTTGTATAAAGTAATTTTAAATATTATTTATTAGCCTTAAAAAAAGTTTTTAAAAACTTATTTTTTAATATCGTAGAATTGAGTGAAACATTCAAGAAACTGCACTATGCGCAGTATTTTAATTCTATTAGGCAGTCATTTCCGCAATCTTAAAGTATGGAAAAGTATACTGTATATTATATGAAATTCAGAATAATTATTTTTATATATTTCCCCTGATTAAATTATATTCAATATTTTATAAAAAATTAATATTAAAAAAAATATATTTACCATATTTAAATAAACATTTAGGTAATTGTATAGGGGTCAACCATTTATTGAAATAAACAAAAAAATTTCATTGTATGCGTTTCCAAATAACTGAAGAATTAGTATTTTTTATTTAAACAAATTATTTTTAGTCATTTAACAGAACCTTTAATTATAAATATGTAAATACATATATATATATATATATATATATATATATATATGTATATAGATTGGTGCGACGAGAAGGGTGTACTAAACAGCAATAAAGAAGAATAAATTATTCTCAAAAATTAAATCTGAACTGAAGCCCCACAGTTATCCCTGCTCGGCCCCTGGTTTATTATGTATAGGTTTTCACCGCGCCTTCGAAACTTCCACCTTTGGTTCTACACTGATCCTGTGCAGGTATAGTCCAAGTAGTGTAACGCCCCTTTTATGGCTAAGCGCAGGTCGCCGAAGGCTCCGTAAGGTTCCCAAAGAACTCCCTGAGATATTTTTACACGCAAGTATATATGGCGTACTGTGCATTGAGTCCGAAAGAGCCGCAAAGAGTTTTCTCGGGAGATGCGAGAGCCGCACAGAGTTTTCTCGGGAGCCCCATGGAGCCGCAAAGAGCCGTTTCACGGAGCCAACGAGTGATTTGCCCCTCGGTCGGATAATAAGAATATTTTTAAAAAAATTTTCAAAAGATAGATATATATTTTATAAAAGTCATTTTGTTTGTATCTGTTCATTTTTTTGGTACAACCAATATTTCTGAAGCAAAATTAAAATATTTCATTTAGGGTTGCTTCGAAAATTTGCGAATTCTGGCTATACTTAATGTTAGATTATATTAGTCTTCTATAAATAATAAAGCAAAAAATACTTGAAACTAAATATTGGACGGTATCGTAAAAGGATTTAAAAATATGTGTCCACTGGGTCTTATTACGACCTTCCTCTTTGCTGCCCTACGTGGCAATGATTTATGAGTTTATTGCTTAAATGCCTAATATTTTTTTATAGATTTTAAGTTTCTCACAAAGGTTTGCATTATTTTTAATTTCGAGTATTGTAATTAGTCTTGCGTCGTCCTTTCGTTTAATAGTCCAGGCGAATTAGGGTTTTGATTCAACAATTTCTCCAACGCCTATTTTTTTGCATTAAATGATAGATGAGGATGTGTAGAATAATACTCTAAATTGTCGGGATCGTACCCCATCGGCGACGTATATATTTATTGCAAAATAGCAAAAATAAAAGTTCTTGTTTTTACTTTTCCTTTAATAGTTTCAATAATATTGCTCTAATCGAAAAATGTTTCATATAAATGTTGTGCAGGAGATAATTCTGAACAAAAGTACGTACATGAAAAATTTAAAAAGTCGATTTTTCTATTGTTAAATAAACAATGGAAATGGAAAAATTTTCGATATTCAAAGAGCTATACAATTTGTTTAAACAATTGAAATTCAATAATAATGGTGCAAATAAATGTTTTTTCATCTACTTATACTATGTTTCAAATTACAAAGTGTACTTTCAAAATGGCGACCAGTTGCAAAATTATTTATATTGCAACTTAACCATTGCGAAGTTCGCCAACGGCTGGGAATTTTTTAATGCAGTAAAAGAGTTTAAAATCAACAATTTTCAGATTTTTCCCTTGCTTACTGAATTATCAAACAAATTAAATTATTTTAATATTATAAGGGGTTTTCAGTATATATGTAGAGTTGTGGTCTTATCGATTTTTATTTAAAAAAATTAATTTTAAAAAATAATTAAAATTATTTAAATTAACATATATGTATATATACCATTTCATATAACCAAAAATGTAAATTTCAATATAAATTGTTAGAAGTGGTATCCAATATAAATTGTGTTTTGTTTTTTACTAATATAAATTTGTGAATTACTAATTATTTAAGCAAACAAATTGAAGTTAATTTCTATTGGGGCCCCTATTTGATACGTCAACAAGTACAACCTCCTTAAAACTGTGGGGATTACATCCTCCACATAACCTCGCCACGAGCGCCCTCACTACCGAAAGTGGGGGTAGCAGCGGCAGCTAAGCGAGAGGTCTCTCCGACCTGGAGGTCGAGAACACCCTTGGTCGCAATCGCATCCGAGCGATCGACCAACGAGTGCTTGTAATTATGTGTAGAAACAATCGTCAGTTTCATGCAAAATTCACAAACTGCATGATTAATTTTAATCACTTCAACCTAACTAGATTAGAGCGCCTAGGGGCTGTTGTCCGAGAAACTCCCCAGGACAAATCTGTATTAGTGTATAAGGAATAGATTAAGATCATGTAGTTGTAAGAACCCTTAAATTTAAGATTTTTTCTTTGTATATATAGTCGTAAAAATCTCAATTTGGGGGGAGACATGTGAGGATTACATCCTCCACATAACCACGCCACGAGCGGCCTCACTACCGAAAGTGGGGGTAGCAGCGGCAGCGAAGCGCATCCGCGCTACAATTACTTTAGTCTTATCGTGTAGCTACTTAAGAGCGCAAGCACGTTTGTATATACATGTATAATAAAACAACATATATTACTCGAACGTAGACTCGTTTTTGTTTCGGTGTACCTTCTAACCCGACCAAATCCTACATCGCCTTAATTTAATTCTTGTGTATGATCGGGCAGGAATTAGGCCGCACTACGGAGTCGCACGGCGGTAGATATATTTCTTACGTACATAAATATAGCAATTCCCGACAAAACTATTATTTATTTAATCAATTTAAATCATGACAAAATATCGAAATTTCAAATTCAAATTTTAATCTTAATTTATAATTATAAAAATTGATATATTTATTTTGTCCATTAATTCCATCAGCGATTCTACTACTTCCATATGAATTTATAGGTTGTACTTCTTTTTTTCGAATCTAACACAAACTTATTTTTTTGGTTTTTTAAAATTATCCGATGGGATTTGGCAGTACAGGGTGTAATTGAAAATTTTATTTAAAAAAAGTGCTACCTGTCAAAAAATGACATTTATTTTTTAAATGTTGTTTTCAATTGTATTAAATTGGTGACTCCAATAACTTTTTCTACCATTTAAAAATAGATTTCAAGATTTTTCAATTCTGATGGGTTTCGCAAACTATACAACTAGGTGAAGTTAATTTTTGAAACCGAACGTAGATTTTCTTACAGTCATATTGATTAAATTGTTATAGTTAAATATATCATATCATATCATAGTTCATATCATATCATATGATATCATATGATATTATACTCATAATAATAATAATAATTTATAAAGACAAAGCGTGTTTTTGTTTATAGACGATAACCTAAAAAACTACTGAACCGATTGTTCTGAAGTTTGACATATAGATTCTAGATTATCTTGGGAAGGACATAGACTATGTTCTTTATTGAAAATCATTTTACTTTCATCAATAAATTAAGTTAATGGTTTTCACAATCAGTTTCACCAGCGGCCACTAGGTGGTGTCTTGAATCACGAACATCAAGTCAAAGTAGTTCGCTTAAAGTATTAATACCAGGCCAGTTCAAACGAATTTATATAATTTCCAACTTTGGGATTCGTATCCTAAAGAATGTGTGGCGTTAGTCGGTATTACCCTTTTTATTCTTCAGGTTAAACTGACACTACACTCACACCTTATGGATATCTTTTGATTTTTGTAAATTTTATTTTATCTTACGTGAAAAAATTTCTCTGTCTCACTCTCTCTCTGTCTTTCTTTCTCCTTCTCTGATAAAATGGTTCTGTATGCCGAATCATACTTAATATAATTTGTGACGACAATTCTATTTGTGTTTTTACAACCGCGAAACTATATATATAATATATCGTCACTTCTGCATAAAAAGGAAATATCCATCGTCTGCTTAAAAAATATGCTATTCGCCATACCATTTCGCTTGAATTTCAGTTGGCATCACTACGAAAATATTCACGGTATTTAATTGAACAAACGAAAATATATGAAATATGTAATATATATTGTATGTATATTATATTGTACATATTATATATACACATTTTAAATTCGGTTTCTACTGAGAAATATTGAATTGGCATGTATGGGCGGTTGATTATGATATCCCGTTGCCTCAAGTCGATTTATATATGCAGTTGTGTGTTTGGTTGATAGAATGCGATGTCCAGGTGTCTCTGGATGATTTCTATGGGGAATATTATATTTAGTTGATAGAAAAGGACGTCCAGATATGAGGAAATCAACTTCTATGGGAAGATTCATGTTGAGACGGTAATCTTTCCGAACGACTTCTATGGGGAGAATCGTATTTAGTCGTTAGGAAGCGATGCTAGCTTTCTCGGAACGAGTTCTACTGGGACTATCGTGTTTAGTTGATAGGAAACGAAGTTCAGGTATATCGGATCCACTTCTACGGCGAGTTTCGTCTTCGGATGATAGAATGCGATTTCCAGGTGTTTTGAAACGACTTATACGGGGGGTTTCGTGTTTAGTTAGAAGGAACCGATGTTCAGGTAGGTCGGATCAACTTCTACGGGGAGTTTCGTGTTCGGATGATAGAATGCGATTTCCAGGTGTTTTCGAGCAACTTCTACGAGGAATTTCGTGTTCGGACGGTAGAAGATGATGTCCAGGTATGACGGGACGATGTCTACAGGGAGTGTCATGTATAGTTGGTGGGAAAATATGTCGAGGTATGTCATTACGACTTCTATGAAGAGATTAGTATTCTATCATTCCAACACGCCCACTCTCAGTAAGAGTCGTCCTAGGATAACTGGAAATTGTATTCTACCTCCCTAACACAAAACCCTCTATAGCACTCGTCCCGAGACATTTCCTATAGTCCGAACATGATGCTCTCTGTAAACGTCGTCTCGAGACACTTGCACATATTTTTCTACTGCTCGAACTCGAAAGTACAATTTTTCCCATAAAAGTCGTATGTAATATGCATCTGTGTGTGATTTTATAAAATGGTCGGCAAAATATCAACTTTTTGAAGTAAACGCTACATTGAAACAGCTTTTTAGGCAGATACGATGATAGATAAATTACGGTGAATTATTTATAGAAACATAGATTTTTATATATAGAGTACTGTGACGTCTGGGCATATTCGCCTTTCGTGCACATCAACTTTATTCGAAGTGCACACGCATATATTTAAACATACGCATGTGTGCTTCGATCTACCCTGGCTTTGTTTCGAGCGGGGAGTTTCCTCCACTAGCTCGGGATTATTAAACAATTGAGAAAAAGGAAAAGAAAATATAGATATTCTTTGTTTATTTTAAAGTGATTCCTATGCTAGTTTATATAAATCAAAGTCCAAGGGGCTTTACTTGAATACAGGTTCCCTTTCCATTAAAAGGAAAACCGTATTCGCCTCGGGCCTGCCGATTTATTTCCCTATCAGAGAGAATATGTATGTTTTATTTGTGTGAACAACAAAGAGAAGGGCATGTACAGTCCTACTATGAAGGAGGACCAGCCACTTCCCCGGATGACGGAAAGATGTGAGATAGAAGAGAGGAAAAAAACGAATATAATAGTTCATTTGTAAATAATTTTATTGCTTACTTGAGAGAGAGGGAGAGAGAGAGAGATGCTGATGTTACTTATCCTTGGCTAGTCGAGACTGCTTCTTCTATTGGACTGCGACTGAGACTACTGATACTGAAACTGATACTGGACTCGCTGCTGCTGCTGGACTGAGACAGACACTACTTTTGTGGAAAAAGGGTGCTTTATATACTCAATTTTTCTATAACCATCCGCAATCCCTCTCTCTGCTCCTCGTTTTTATGGCTTACTTTATGTGTTATTTATTTTTCTTAAATTTTTCCTATTTTTATGCTAACTATTTATTTTATTTAAAATTATGGAACGACTTCTACTGGGTCTATCGTGTTTAGTTGGTAGGAAACGATGTTTAGGTATGTCGGGACAACTTCTACGAGTAGTTTCGTGTTTGAATGATAGAATGCGATTTCCATATGATTTGGAACGGCTTCTTCGGGGATTGTCATGCATAGTTAGTGGGAAACGATGTCCAGGTATCTCATTACGACTTCTATAAACAGATTAGTATTCTATCATTCGAACACGCACACTCCCAGTAAGAGTCGTCCCGGGATAACTAGACATTGTATTCTACCTCCCCAACACATAACGCTCTAATATAGCAGCTTCGATCCAAAGCTACATGATCATAAAATATCTGCGTCATTTACATTGCAACGATTTTACTGCAAGCATGCACTGTTTCCAAAAATTGTAAAAAATTCATCCTGAAACCACTAAAATGTATTATACAATTATAAGTTATAATATATATGTATATATATTATAACTTCAGACACAGTGGTTAATAATTACGGTTCGTAGCTATCTGCGTGAGCGCTTTCACGACGCTGCTCGCCCGCTCTGCTGGGCTAATGCTACGGAAAGGGGACAGGGAAATCGAATTGAAGTACGCCGTAGTATTAACGAGATTAGAACAATAAAGTCGATTTTTATTGCTTAAAACTTTCATACATGACTTGAGTAGCTCAGACACTACTCACGTATCGCGGGTTCCATGACAATACAATAAATATTATACAAGTTCGCGATCGATAGAAGACAACCTGGCGATTCTACCGAAAATTAATTCATACGGTGTATGCTTGGTGCTTTCTTGGACACAAGTGTTATAATTTAAAATGGCTATGTATAACCAACTGTCCCATTCCTCGTCGTTGGTAGTATATTGTTTTAAGAACTCACCCAAAACTAAGGGTACTGCTACGTAGAATTTAGAGAATTGATCTTGCATTGCCAAGATGTATTCGTTTCCAAGTTTAGTAGGGGCTAATGGCCCTACGATATCTAAAGCTATTTTATAAAAGGGTGTACTAGGGGTGTCGGTGATCACCATTGATTGTTTGGTCTATAATCTCACTAGTTTTTTAAGTTGACAATCCAAACATTGTTGTATTCTTCTTTGAATGCCTTCCTTTAAGTTATTCCAATAATACTTCTGTATGATTCGATTATATGTCTTGGACTCTCCTCTATGTCCGCCTATTGGTGACTTATTTAACTCGTAGAAAATTTCGTCCTTCCTTTTCTGTGGGACGAAGGGTGTCAGTGCAAATGATAATTTCAATCGGGGAATTCATAAAAGATGCTTTTATTGTTTCAAGAATGTCTTGCCATTCTATGTTTTTAATTTTCTTGCTTTTGGCAATGCTAATAATGTTTTCTCCTATTTTGATTAGAATTTCCTTTAAAATTGACAAAGTTTTGTATATATTGATTTTTATTATAGTCATGGATATGGGTGTTTCTCCTCGTATGCATAACGCGAAGAGGTTTCTGCAGTGCGCCCCTTTTATTTGTTGGATGTCTTCAATATCCATTGGATTAATGCTTATGCCGTTATTTTCTAGTAGTTTTTTAGCAGCGTTGTCACAGGGCTTTCCGTCGCAGTTACGAAGAAAAGGATGTTATCTTTGCGGTCGCATATTAAATCTTTAGTTTCTATTACCTTGCCTCTTTCAACTTCGTATTCTTTGTCGTGATTTGGGCTAACTGACGAGTCGTTCGAGGATATTGATTTCACCTCTTCTGGCTGATTAGCGGTTATCAGTTGGGGTAAGGCTGTTGGTTCGGCCTCAAATTCTTCGGGTGATTCTGGCTCGCTTTCGGCATAACAAGGCGCCTATAGTGCCGCGTCATACGTAGGCCTTTTTCTTATCGGAGATATTTGATTAGTTTCCTCTTGCGTAATATCCTTTGTTCTTTTGTTTTCGATTACTGGTAAAGGAGATTTTTCGGATTCCCCTTGGGTAATCTTTTTAGGTCGTCCTCTCTTCTTTGGTTGTGTAATTATCTTAAGATTTGATTTATGTTTATCCGTGCGTCCTGGTATATTTGCTGTAACTATTTCAGGTGCATTTCGTGATAATGCGTCTGCGTTGGAATTGGATTTTCCTGGTTTATACAAGACGGTATAATCGTATTTGGAGAGATTGAAACGCCATTTTTGTACTTGTGTATTCCAATCTGCTGATTTAAACCAAACCATGGGTTGATGGTCAGTGATGATTGTTATTTTTCTTTCATATACGTAGGAACGAAATGCCTGTACATTATGTACGACTGCTAGGGCTTCCTTTTCGTAAACCTCGTATTTAAGTTCTGTATTGCGTAAAACTCTAGAAGTAGATGCTATGGGTCTATCTTTCCCTATTTCCCCCTGGGACAGAATATCTCCTATAGCGTATCCTGCGGCAGCAGTTGTTATATTAAATGGTTGAGTAAGGTCAGGGAATTGTAATAAACGTGCATTACATTGAATGTTTTTTAAAGTCTGAAAGGCTATTTCGGTTTTGTTTGACCATTCAAATGGTACTATGCAGCAATTTGACCATTCAAATGGTATTATGCAGCAACTAAACCAAGAAACTGTCCCGCGTTCTTTGCGTTTTTCGATCGTAGGAAATCTTTTACAGCTTCTACCTTTTTTTTTCGTCGGGACTAAGTCCTTTTTCACTTAAACGGTGTCTTAGATAATTCACTTCTCTTTTCAGAAATTCGCACTTCTCCGTTTGTAATTTCAATCCGGCGTCTCGAAGTCTGTTGAATTATAGGCTCAATTTTCTATCGTGTTCTGCCAGTGTCTTTGCATATATTACAATGTTGTCCAGGTACACAAACAGTTCTCTGCCTTGTAGTCCTCTTAATAAGGTATCCATTAACCTTTGAAAAGTGGCAGGTGCATTTTTCAACCCAAAAGGCATACGAACGAATTGATAGTGTCCAAATGGCTTACTAAAAGCTGTTTTATGTGCATCTCTCGGGTCCATCTTAATTTTTTTGAAACCCTGTCGTAAGATCCATTACAGAATAATATTTTGCATCTCCTACTTGGTCAAATATCTCAGTGATGTTCGGCAGTGGATAGGCATCGCTTACTCGTTTTTCGTTCAAAGCTCTGTAGTCAAACATCATTCGCCATCTCGGTCGACCTTGTAAGTCTGCTTTCTCTTTTACAATCAAAATTGGGCTGTTAAACGGGGAATTGGAGTTCTCTATTACCCCTTGGTTTAATAAATCATTCATCTGTCTATTTATTTCTTCTTTGAGCGAGTGAGGAAATTGGTATTGTCGGGCATTGACTGGCTCTTCATCTGTGGTTTTTATTCTGTGAGTTATAGTATCTGTTCCAGGCAATGAATCTCCGGGTAGAAAGAAAATGTCACGATTTTTTTCGTCTAAATGCTGTACGTATTCTTTTTCGGTTTCATCAAGATGATCTGTGCTTATTATATCTCTTATATATGCGGTTTGTACGGAAGTTAAGTTGTTCGTGGGGAAAACGGTAGGTTCATTATTTATCCCCTTTGAGTGGATATTCAGTTCTTTAAATATAAGATCTTGTGTAAGTGAATAAAGCTTCTTTGTGGATATACTCTCAGTACCGTAGTAATTATTTAAAAATTCATTTATTTCATCATCTATGTGTAACAATTCTTCGTTCAGCCTTTGTTGTTCATCGTTTATTCCGCTCTCGTCGCTCTGACTATCTATAGATGCATTCGCGAGTAATGAGTCTACCATATGGTCTATTCCTCCTTCTTCCATTTCCGTGGCTAAATTATTGCGAAGCATCTCTGGTGATACAAATTCAATCGATTGGTCATGTGTATGAAGAAACTCTAGTCGTTTCATCTCGTAGGTTAGTGTTACTCGAACGTCGCTTAAGTATCGTGCCCCCAAAATACTGATACGGTATTGGAAAATGATCAGAGACGACGTGGAAACTAGAGATTCCTCCCAAAAATTTAAGTTTTAAAGTTCCTAGTGTGGAAAATTGTTCTGAGCTTATCCTCCTCAAGAGTCCTTTCTGTGACTCATCGATTTTGAATTGATGGGGTATGGTTCCTATTTTTATTAAATTTCCTTCAGATCCTGTGTCTATTAGGAATCTACATTTGCCATCCATTGGATTTTTGGTAATCACAGTAGGAAGTAACTCCGTTTCCTGTTCGACGTAGATATTCACAATGCTAAATGCAGGGATGCCTAAGATTTCATTTCCTAGTCGTAAGTTCGTCGTTCGGCCAGCTATGATGAGTTGTTTATAGCTAAAGTTTAATTCGGCGTTGGTATCTTTTAATAATTCTGATCCTATGATTCCATTTTATGGAATAGAAAAATCGTCTGATACCACAAGAAGTTCGATTCTTTGTCCGGCAATTTTCACCCTGATATTGACTACTCAGTTCGCCGAGAAGTTGGTGCATGTTTTTTGATTGGGCGTAAAAATCCTTTAAATGTTCTTTAAATTCCTCGACTGTGGAGAATGCGTACTCAGATATTATTTCTCTTGCTTCACCCAAGAGTTTTCTCTTAAGTAATTTCATGAAGCTTTCTTCGAGATTGTTGCTTATGAGTTCCCTAGCTTCTGTACAGTATTCTAAGAAATGGCTAAGGGGAATATTTTTCCCGTCAAATTCAGGAACAAATTTTAGTGCTTCCTTTAAAAATATGGTTGTAAATTGATCGTTCGCCATTTTAGTACTTGGTAGGTGTTAAGCAATCACTTGTCAGGTGCGATAAGTATGGTCTGACCGTCTTTTGTTCGGCAAAGTCTATAGAGTCACCGGAGAACGATAAGTTTTCAGGGGTAGGTGAACCTGTGTGTATGGGACTGACGTCTTCTATATTTTGTTCAATATTTGACTGTTCTCGAGGCGTTGATGAACCAGATGGCGTAAATTTTATTTCTTTTAAGTCTTTCGGAGGAGTTCTGAATTTGTCCTCTCTTGGTCGATTTTCGGATTCGTTTTTTAATGGAGTTTCTAAGGATGTGAGGCAGTTGCGTGTGACTTCCGTTTGTTTCGATATTTTATTTTCATTCGTAATTAATTAGATTTATTCTCTCTCTTTTTGAATTGTTTCGTTTAATGGTTTAAATCAATTTTAATTGTTTCCTCAACCTTCATTAATCAAAATTTGCTTTACAAATATTGTTATATAAGTACAATTGGCAAAAAGTTATGATATACGCATATGTTATATAATATGCATATTAATTCTTAAATTCTAAATATATTATTTCAAATTCTGACATTAATAAAGTACTGTGTAAAAAATAACAATAAGAGTATGCTTGCATCAATAGTTATGAATATAAGATGTGCGAATATTAAATTCTTTTAAATAAAGTATAGTTGCATATAAAGACAAGAGATAGATGCAATTACTATTAATAATAATTCAGATGTTGATCAGCCCCCTTCAAGCTCCAGTAATATATTTATATTATATATGTCAATATAGTATATTATGTCATACGTGTGTAGTACCATATATCAAATCTTGTATATATTTATATATATATATTGTTGTTTTTCATTATTCTTATAAAATTTACATTAATGTGCTCATGTTATATATTTTATTTTTATATATTTAATTATTATTTAAAATAACGTTTTATCAATTACATTTTTTTTATTATCATATAATATCTCATTGAACTGTATATAATTATATATTTAACACCAATCGTTACATATCTGAATGATGTATTTATGACCCTTTCCCCTTGTCGTCCAGCTCACTAACTTTTAGAAGTCAGTAGTAAATACCCTTTGCATTTTCTCGAGCCATACCCTATATATATATAAAAAAAAGGGAATAAATTGAAGGCATTGAGCCTTTCTTATAGTAAGCATTGAGCAACTGACAGTTGCTGTGTAAGTGCTATCAAAAGGAAAATAATGCACATTCTGCAAATGTAAGAATTGCATATTACTCAGGAAAGCAAGAGGTATTGGGAACGCTTCAATAAAAATAAATTTAACCACAATTTATGATTGTCAATAGGAATAACCTGTTGGGAAAAACAGGCCCTCGACAAGTAATGTGTATATTGTTAACAATCAAGATTCTTGCTTGAAAATCTATTTTCTTGTAACCAATTGTCCAGCTTATTTATTTAATACACAACTAGTGACAGAGCAGTGAATGTGACACATATAAAAAAAAGGTTAATACCTGTCTGCTACATAAGACAGTATAACCTATATGTCAAGTGTGGTACATTTAGGGGACAGAAATTGAAAACATAAAAAGTGTGGGAAGGAAAAGGAATTTTCCATCCCAGTAAAGTGCAAAAGACTTATGTGGACCACAGCAATGGTGGATATCAAGATAATAAATATTCATAAATAATTATAAGTTTTTACAAAAATACTTTGTAAGTATTTTTACACCATACGCTGTTGCTGCTTTATATAAAGTACAGCCAGACAGATATAATTCAAAATAGCGTACATTCACTGCAAAGTACTTTGTAGTATATAGTAACAAAATAAATAAATAAGATACCACTCGAAAAAGAAAATTTCAACAATAGAAGTCATCTTTCAAATAACTGATCAGAAGACAAACGAGAATATAAAATTCACAACTTAATAATAGAAATTGGTAAACAAGTAATAAATAATTTTTGCATAAACAATCAAAAAAAAAACTTTTAAAAATTTTTTTTTGAAATTTTATATACATTTGTAGAAACAAAAGGAATGTCGGCTTAAATTATTTTAACTTCAACAATTTTTTTTTTAAATTTTTCTAGTACTTTTTTTTCTTTTATATTGCTCCAGCGCACTAAACACCATAAGAACTTTCACACTTCTAAATCACAATAATACCTGCATTATAAACATAATAGTATTAATAATTAATAAATGTTGATAATTAATAATTAATAAATAATATAACAATAATAATCAAAAATAAAAAGAGAGAAAAATAAAACATATACTTACCTCATGCAACGATTATTTGGTCCAGAGTCAGAAATACAATAAGAAATAAATAAAATAAGGTTGAAAAAAAATAAAGCAAAGAAATAAAGGATAACAAAACGACATTTTAACAAAATAGGCTAACAATTATTTTTTTTATGTGTAATATAAATAGACCAACTATTATATATATATATATATATATATATATATATATATATATATAAAAATATATATAATAAAAGGAAAAAGACTGATAGTTATAAGTTAAAATAAAAATAAACAAAGATAGACGTTTTTATCGAACCTTGAAAATCAGCGATCATCAGCTCGTTAGACGTGTATACAAACAAACACCACAATAGGTCATAAAAACACGTTCTTAATCTAGGGCTGTATAATAAATTTTACATAATTATAATTTCTTTTATTACGGACATACCTACTTGAGTAAAATGGAGGCTAAACCGTCGACAAGTCGGGCATTAGCCGACGAGGAAAACAGATTAAACAGTCTTTTCACGGTAATGACGCCTGAGCAGCTCGCTCAAGAAGCTAGGCAGCACAACATCGTAACACAAGATAATACTGAAGCTCTCCGCGACAGATTAGTCAGGTTTGAACTGAGATGTCTCTTCGGAAACAGCGCTGCTGGGTGGAATGAGATGAATGATGAAATTCATCCAGACATCTCGGCAATATTGAAAGTTCTGAACTCCACAGAACTAGATAAGATAGAAGAGACGAAAGCTAACAAAGCGACAGCTGTCAACGTAGAAATATGGAATACTGCCGCTCAGCAGAGCTCACAACATCAAGCAAACACGACAACACCACCATGGGGTTTTCCAATCAACACCCCATTTGGAGGTTATAATATGGGCCCATGGCTATCACCATCGGCCCATAGCACAAACCTGCACGGCGCAGAGGCAATGCCCGCACCCATGATAAACCCCTGGTATATCCTACCAGGACCTATCCAGATTTTCTCTAATGACAGACAAGTAGATCTAGTCCTAAAAATAGACGAGCAGCAAATTTCAGCGCGCTTCAGAGTGTCGACATCCCTGCCGTACGATATCATTCTCGGGATGGATATCCTAATCCAGTTACAGATGAGAATTGATTTCGCCAAAGCGACATGGTAAACACCTAGGAAAATAGTGCGACACTTTGTGACGAGCTCGAACAATGAAATCCAAGCTATCACTGCCTTAGCAGCAGTAAATGGAGTAGCGACATTAGAGCAGAGACAAAGGCGACAGCTGAACCAGCTGCTGGAGCCGCTAATACCAAAACATACAGGGATCCTAAAACTTGCACAAATGCCCCCCATCACATAGATGTGGAAGGCCATCGACCAATCAAACTGCGCCTCCGCCGTATACCGGACAAACTACTAAGGCAAGCCCACGCAGAAGTCGACAGACTTCTCGCTGAAGGAATCATCGAACCTTCGAAGAGTTCGTGGAGCAGTTGTCCGGTGATAGTGCCGAAGAAGGACGGCAAGATCCGCTTCAGTTAACCAGGTGACGAAGAAGGATGCATATCCTCTTCCTCACATGGACGTCCTATTGGATAATCTGCGTGACGCTCGTTATCTTTCCAAGATTGACTTGAGCCAGGCGTATCACCAGATTCCTCTAGATGACGATAGTAAGGAAATAACTGCCTTTACATTCCCACAGAAAATGTTGTTTCAGTACACCCGAATCCCATATGGGCTGACCAACGCCCCCGCTAGTTTCCAACGCGGCCTGGACGTCGTGTTCTGACCGAAATGGCAACCGAGCGTCTTTGTCTGTATGAACGATATCGTTATCGCCACTGATACGTTCGAGCAGCACACTCAGCAATTAGAAGCGGTACTAGCCCGCCTGAATCAGGTCGGGCTCCAAATCAACAAGGATAAGTCTGAGTTCTGCTGCCCGGAAGTACGTTACCTGGGTTACATCGTAGACAAAGACGGATTGCGTACGGACCCCGACAAGCTAAAGCCGAGATACCGGATGGTTGTTGAAATTGCGGTGAGAGCGGGCACAGATACTCCAACTGCCCCAAGCCACAAAGCAGCAAGTTCTGCTACCGCTGCGGCAGTAGGACACAAGACGTGCTTCCGTGTATATTTTGCCACGTGATACCGCCCGCTGCCGCCTCGTCTTGGAAGGGGGAGGGGGTAGGCGACAGCCTAGAACAGTCGCCACGTGAAGGAGAGAAGACGACGTGGCAGAGGAAGATAAGGCGCGTGATCAGACTGAGCCGAAAAACACCTCTGAGAAGCCGACAGTCGCGTCAGCCAAGGCGCAAGAGACTGTGGGTCAGGCCCTGCAGGAGGTTGCAGGAGTGTTCGGCCAGAACGCACAGTCGGTAACGATCATCATGCGTCAATATATATAACGAAGTAGATGGCCCTGATACTGTTCAGCCCCCTAGTCCAGCAAATACCGCGCTACCCTTTCATGTCCCCTTTACCGCGATACCAGCAATACAGTGCATCATGCAGGCATCAAAATCGCGACGAAGTAGGTCATGATACGGGAAACCGCGATGAGTAAGAAAACTGAGCACACGCGAGCGCGGCAATACGACGATGGCGTAAGGTTGGAGGACGAGTAGTAGCACTAGAAAAAGAGAGCACACATTGGCTCCTCTCAAACAGAGCGTTACTTGCCGGGTCCCCCAACGCTGCCCATCGACAGCTGAGAGGCTACACTAAAAGATGTCAACCTCATTTTCAGCCAACCACATCGTAGCAGGAACCAGCGCAGCGTGAATTGCTCCAGAAGAATACCAACACGACGAAGACACCGTCATAGAGGGCAGACAGTTCGAGCCCCACACCAAACAAAAAGATATTAGCCATAAGTTGATAAAGATCACCCGTATACAAGCGTAGATTAGATAGGTTAGCAGTTAGTTTGTACCACTAGGATTAAGGCCGTACAAACGGCGATTTAAACTTTTATTCATTCAACATTCTTTATAAATGGTGACTTATTAATTATTTTCTGTAGACGTTAGGATTAGTTATAGTATAGAGGTTATAGGTTACCTACAAATAGCAACATTTCAATTCTTTTCTTTAGATATTAGGACTAGTTATAATACATAGGTTAAGCATGTAGCTGTAATTTTGTTTTCCCTAGATGTTAGGAGTAGTTTTAGTCTATAGATTGAACCCAAAGATGTAATTTTGTTCCCCATTTCCGTTAGGTTACTCTAGCCGATTGAACATATAAATGGCGCAGATGTATTTACAAATATAAATATAAATGACCCCAGAGATTATATAAATGGCGCGTATTATTTTCTTTGTTAAATGACATTCCTGACTTTTTTTTATACAAATGGCCCCAGAATGAATCTATAAATGGCGCGTATGATTTTTGTTACTTCTGTACTACAAATGGCCTGCGAATGACCTCCGAAAGGACTTTATAAATGGCGTGTATGATTTTCTTTTTTGTAAGTAAAATAAGAATTCCCTTTAGTATTATAGAGAATCATTACCGAGCGACGACGACTATGCGAGACCCTCTACAACCACACACAAATGTAGGTTTATTTTTTTTTCTTTTTACAAGGCGAAGCCCATAAAGTTTTATTTTTATTCCGAGCGATTCCGATCCCCAAATTACCATTAACATACCTAAGTTCTTATCCCCATCTCCACCAAGACCTACACCGTAAAAGCCGGCGCAGAAACATGGACGGATGCGTCTCACACGTCGGTTTGGAAGGGGGAGTTTGTAACCGGCTAAATTTGCCGGTTCTCGCGTTCCCCCGCGTCTCGGTGAAAACCGAGTGTTCGCGCGCGATAGCGAAAACGCGCGAAGCGAGAGTGCCCGACCATCGCGAAAAAGGAGAAAGTATGAAGAGAAGAGGATCATCACCGCCCAGCTATCGAATCGAAAGCACGTGAAATCTAGAGAGAGAGTTTCAGCCAAAATAATATCTCCATCTCCAACACCTATCCCGGCGGTAATCACCACCTCCCGGTGATTCGGATTGTATATTTAAATATATCTCCGCATGCTAATTCTATAGCCGCTCGATCGTTGTGCGATCGCCCACGCGAGAACGAAGCGAGAAAGAAGGAAGGAAGGAAGCCATAACGCCAGAAATATATTTAAAGAGACCCAATAAGGGAAAGAGAGAAGGAAGGAAGGAAGGAAGGAAGGACGAAAGCGAACACCATCAAGAACGAGAAGAACCAACGGCGGAGCGTCGTCCCGGCAAGTATCCTCTATTTATTACATGTGGAAGAGTGCGCGTCCTCGAGACTAGTCGCGCCATGGTCGTACGGCCGCTCTGCATCCCCGCCGGCTAGAAGCTACGCACCGCGCTAATCCCCCATCCCACTCCCTGCCGTTCGATATTTCCCCGCGCCCGCGGAATCCGATCCCGTAGGAAAAGGTCGTCGCCGCACGCTCAGTTATCCATGTATATATCATTACCGGAATTGTAGTGTGTTAATAAATGCGTATTCAATATACACGCCTGTTCGCGTTATTTCACATCTCCTCATTTCCCCATTTCAGGTCCAGCGCAGCCGGCCAGCAATGTACAACGACCGTGTAAGTACACGTAACCGCGCATAAGTATGCAGTTATAATATATATATATATGTGTTCGTGTATATATACGTATATATATAAATATATACTTTAATGTTTACATCTATTAAAATTAATAATATTTTATTGTTATTATTAGCTCAATGTTACAGTATTTTTTACTTAGATATTATTTAATTATTTATGAAATCGGTTAAATTATTATCTCGGGCGAAGCCGAGACGAGAGATACTAGTATATATATATATATATATATATATATATATATATATATATATATATATATATATTAGCATCCACCGTCTCGGTTTCATTTGAGACAGTAATATAACCGATATAAATAGTTTAATAATATATATGTAAACAATTCTCTACCTATAAATCTATATTCCTATAGATAATTTTGTCCTCTGAGAATATTCCATCTTGGTGTCACCCTGAAGCATCGGCAGTGGTGTGGCTGTATTGAGTTAGTAGTACCGTTACTCTATTTTTCTGAAAAATTTTATACTTATGTTTTTTGAAGCGCTAATTACGAATATCATATTATCTTTCGATTAAAATTAAATATTTATTCGTAAATTCATGAATATCCCATGAAAATCATGGTTTGTTTAATTTATCTTAGAAAATAAAAACGCTAAAAAAATTTTAAAACCATATCATAAACCCATTAAAATACGTATTTTTTATTCTACATAATTTTTCGGTACAAATTATATTTTTGGAGTAAAGTTTCAAAGTTCTGTCTCGGAATCCGTTGAACGGATTCCGTTTATTTTTACGTTTATTTTTCTCCAAAAATTCTAATTGTGGAAATTCAACGCATATTATAATAAATGTATTTTTATAAGATCTAGAACAATTGTTTGATATATTCATTGTAATTTTAAGTACACTAAAACAGAATTTGATAAATTTAAATAAATAGGTTTCTTCAAATTGAAAGAAAGAACTATTTGTTTTATATAAACAACTGTTTATCATTATAAAAATATATATTTAGACGTATTAATTTATTTAGTTGAAATTATATTTTTTAATCTAAAAAAAGGTTATCAATCTGAAAAGAATTTATTTAAATTGTCTAAGTAAAATTCATTTATATAATATATATAATAATATACGAGTATATAATCAAATGCATAAAATTTAATTTCATAAGTATATTATTGATTTCAATATATGGTCTGTTAAAACTAAAAATATATAATACATAAGAATATATATATATATATATATATATATATATATATATATATACACAATACATAAGAAAAATACATAAATATAATTATTTTTTATTGCAATATAATATATACTGTACGAGGGCGGTTCAATAAGTACCCGTGTTAGAAATAAAGACACCATTTTTTCAAAATTTGTTTTTCATTTTTCAACATAATCTCCTTCTAAAAAGATACATTTCTCCTAAAGTTCTGGCCATTTTTTTAACCCCTTCAAAAAAAAAGGATTTTTCGAACTCTCCAAAATTTTCCCGGGAGCCAGATCGGGTGAACACCGGGGGTGCGGCAACAATTGATAACGCAATTCATGCAGTTTGGTGGCTACAAATCCAGAGGAATGTGCTGGTGCATTATCCTGATGAAACAACACCTTTTTTCAACAAATGTAGCCGTGTCTCCTTCAATTTTTTAATAAAACGGTCCAATGACTTATTGTAGTATTGTACAGTGATCATTCTCCATTTTTCTAAAATTATTCATCAGGACGATGCCCTTCGCATCCCAAAAAATCGTCGCCATGATGTTTCCGGCCGATGGGATCGTCTTCCCCTTCTTAAGAGCAAATTCACCGCGAGAAATTCATTGTTTTGTTTGTTATTTAGTTGCATGTGTGTAATGATGAATTCAGGTTTCATTAACGATGACAACTCGACGCGAAAAGTCCTTCGGATCTCACTGAAATTGATCCAAACACTGTTTCGAAATTAACAGCCGCTTCCGCTTGTTGTTTACCGTGAGCAATCGCGGCATCCATCGGACCGACAATTTTGATCATAGCAAACTTATCATATAAAATTTTACTATCAATCAATCTGAAAATTGTTTTGACGCCATTTCATAGATGGTAGCTTCCCTCAAGAACGTTCTCTGCCTTCAAACACGACTATTTAATGAACCATTCTCGTATGTTTACATGGTTGGCAATCGCTCAAATAATGGCATAATAAGTTAAGATACTATAGTTTCATTTTACACATTGTTTGAATTACACGAAATTAAAAATTGTGCTTTTAAAAATTATTTCTTTATAGCTAATACATATATTTCAAACGAATAAAGTAGCATATAAATGCTGTAATTCTGTATAAAAATTTATATTATATTTATTCCTGTAAACAAGGGTTTGAAAACATAATTTTGTTATTATGCGTGTTTTGCCTTTCGTTTGGTTCATGCAAGAAGTTATATGACAATTTAAGTACTTCTCAAGATATAGTTATTTTCTTTGCATGATCTTTCTGAAGATTTAATAATCTTTCCTAAATAAATTCTAATTTAAAGTACGCAACTGATGAAAAGTACAAACAATTTCATTATGATTATGTACTTTTTCGTGAAATTAGGCGGGAGCCGGAAGTACCTCTGCTGGTGCTCACTGCCCGCGCACCTTTTGTCAATAAAATTTATGATTAGTTGCTGGAAAGCGCGCCGATGATAATGCTGAAGTATCTGATACGGCTGAGCTGCAGGGGACATGCCTAATAGGAGAGTCGAGGTCTAGAAGCGCGGGGATGCCGAAGGAAACGGGGCTGGATTTTCGCTTTCCGCGCGACTAGGGCTTCTTGCTACATTTTTGGAAGTGGGCATTACGAGTTCGGCGCTTAAATAAGTAGGTCGAATGGGGACATTTATCGTGAAACAGAATGTAGAGCAAAATTACATATAGAATATTAAGTGCGGTGCGAAACTGGCAGATTATTTATCGGAGGGGTCACGGCGGGCTGTGGACCTCCATCCGGCAAGCCGATTCGTTGTAGCGCCATTAGCAGCAACCAAGTACCTTAGTACATAACAGATAATTGTAAGGCCGTTTTTTGATATCAAAACTTCGTTATATCATAAAAATATTGTATACGTATGTTAATTCTAATGCATAAAAATAAATGCTAATGCTAGTTTAATTTAATTTACGGTCTCAATTTTTTTTCTACAAACCTCCTATCCACTACCTACGTACTCCGACGTCCACTAGCTCGAAGTCCGAACATTTTTACAATAGAGTCTATATATTTAAGTTAAATATTGCATTTATTCACCTATTAAAGTTCAATATTAGTTTTGTTCACGTATAAACTTTGTGGGAACGGGCCTGGCAAGTTCATACCTACTTTTTTCAATAATAATGAATTATCAGAAAAAATAGCAGAAGAATGTTCATCTAAAAACATCTTTGATTCAAGATAATTAACTCTTTTTTAAGAGTCGTGGACCAAATGATGTGAAAATAAATTCGGCTATTGGTAAATGAGATCATTACTTTATTAAACTGCATTTCCGTTAAAACTATCTAGTATTATTTTTTAGAGTTTTAGATATATTTGTGTAAACTACACATGCTGTTATATATACGGATGCATATAAAATACACTTAGCCATTAGTTTTAATGATCCATTGTTTTAAGACGTTATTCTCTGTATTTTTGTCTTAATATACTGAAATATATTTAAGTACTGAATTTAGAAAAATATTTTATATAAAGTTTTTATAAATACATGAGAAGATGTATTTAAAATTCTTACTATGCTAAAATTATATCAAACTCGCCTAACTTGTTTACTATTCTTAAAAGTTGTTTTTTCCAGATTTCTTGTAGGATTAAAGTCATGGAATGGAAAAAAAGGAATGTATAAAATAACATATATATTTGCAAAATGCGCCTTCTACAAATATATAACGTTGATGATGGTGAGCCTGATAAAATATTAGAATGAATAAATCTGATTATAATGTTCATACTTTGAATGATCATTCAAATTAATCTATAGTACTACAAACTATCAATAACTTACCAACCACGAATGTATTATAAATCGCAATAAACGTTAAAAATAGGTACCTTCAAAATTACAATAATTTATAAATAATGATCGCAAAGAGTGAATTGCGTATTTTTAATTTATGAACAATATAAATCTTATGTAAATGATGTTTGTACATAAATAATAATAATACAATCTCCTTGTACAAATTATTTAACTGAAAGTAAAATGTAAAAATATAACCTAACTTAAAAAAATCAATTACTTCATTTAAAACTGGTGAATGTAAGCTGTGAAGCTAACTTTAATGAAATACCGGGTTTTGTTTTCACGTTATCTGCTGCATCATCAGAAATCATTTTTTTATTCTACATAGCATAGTATGTATAATAACCATCATACCAAATGTAAAAAAATAAGTTTTTATTATTTAATAAAAGATTAACTTTTTAACACTTTTATATTGACTATCAATATCGTTATTTATAATGTACTTACTTTGTGCATAATTCTTTTATATTATTGATAAATTCTAAATCTTTATGATACATTGTATGTATGAACCTCTGATCACATACAGTACATACATATAATAATAACCTCTGATCAGAGGTTATTATTATATTAAAGCAGATTAGAGCCTCTTACTATATACTACATGACTATATAAGAAAATATAAAAGAACATAGTCTCTTGTCATATTTCTGAAGTTAACGTATAAAATCAAAAACCGTTAATATAACGTATAAAAACAAAAATATAATTTGTCGTCACAAACTATATTCAGTATGATTTGGCATACAGAACCATTTTACAAGAGAAGGAGAAAGAAAGACAGAGAAAGAGAGAGAGAGAGAGAGAGAGAGAGAGAGGCAGAGAGATTTCCCACGTAAGAGAAAATGAAATTTACAAAAATCAAAAGATATCCATAAGGTGTGAGAGTAATGTCAGATTAACCTGAAGAACAAAAAAGGTAATATCGACTAATTTCACACCTCCTTTAGGATACGAATCTCAAAGTTGGATATGAACATTCGTTTGAGCTGGCCTGGTATTAATACTTTAACCGGACTACTTTGAATTGATGTTCGTGATTCAAGACGCCACGTAGTGGCCGCTGCTGAAATTGATTGTTAAAACCATTAACTTAATTTATTAAGGAAAGTTAAATGATTTTCAATAAAAAAACATAGCCTATGTCCTTCCCAAGATAATATAGAATCTATATGCCAGATGTCAGAACAACCCGTTCAGTAGTTTTTTCGGTTATCGTGTACAAAAAAAAACACGCTTTGTCTTTATAAATTAGTATTATATTATATTGTATTATATTATATCATATAAAGTATGATATGATATCATATCATATCATATGTTATGATATCAAAGCTTTTTACTAAATCAAACAGCGCGTTAGCGCCACCAACGAAGATAGACGGTTATAGAAGTGTAAAGCCTATAGGCTAATAGATAACAAAAAATCGTAGTACCAAGAAATCCGTCAGATGGCAGCACTATGGTCTACAACACATCATTATTATCATTATACAGCACATATTAGCCTACATCAGCAGATGATCCGTCGTTCTTGCGTAAAAGCAGAAAAGATTACAGGGCAGTCAGTAGTTTTTTTCAGCACTCGTATGAATTCATGTCACGTGTATGTATGGAGCAGTGTGTCCTACACACTCATTAGAATGAATGTATACGTGTTGTCTTTAATATATATATTAAAGATACAGTGTTGTCTTAAATAAAAATCTCATTTGATATAATATTTAATTAAATAAAAAGTAGTTAATGTTGGAGTAAATTTTAATAAGGAGTAAATTTTATTCCTAGTCTGGAAATTGATTATTTACCTTGTGAGACATATCGCACTCCAGCAAAGCGAGAGAGGCAAGTCTTAAGAGGGAAATAATTAATTTCTTCGCTAGTGTTGCACGATACTTTTCATCACACATCTAAAAAATCATCCTAAAATTGTGATTTTGAGATTGTGCGATGTAATTATGTATATTTATTATTTTATTTATATACATTCTTATTTTTCTCTTGCATCTAGAACTATTTAAATTTATTTGAATTATTTTAATATTCACAATGAAAGATCTTTTTCAATTAAAAGATTATCAATAGAATATTAAATAAAATGATAAGTAGATGGTTACTGATCATTATATCAGATAATACTTTGCTGTTTTTTATACTGCATCTATAACTAAAGTTTATATATATATATATATATATATATATATATATTCATGTATATTAATTACAATAAATACAAATATTTTATTTATATTTATTGTAATTCATCTTACATGTAAAATAAGTCAATTTTATAAAGTATATTCATTTAAAGATATGATGAAACACTCTTTCCTACATCTTTTTAGCATTTTATGGAATCATCACAAAAAAGCTATTATGAAGCCATTAATATGACATTTTTTAGCGACGTGATAATTAAATTAAAATTTTCAATTCCAATAGTCTAAATAATTCTTCACTTTTTATTCTCATCTATAAATTTAATATTTATTGACGATTATAAATGGCTTTCGATTCATCGGGGAGAGGTAATGTTGCATTATGCATATTATATTTATATATATATTACATATACGGGATTACATTATTAGATATATTATTATTAGTTATCCATGTACATTATAAATAATAATTTTATTCCACTTGAAAAAAAAAAAAAACATTCAACCGATCGGACTCGAACCTCCGACGCTGTGTTTCATAAGCTAATACATTTTCCACTATGCTATAGATTATACATAAAAATATTGCTAACTATTGTACTAGCATCAGTTCGTAATAAATGTAGAAAGAACTATACGCAATTACAAGTTACTATATATAAGTTATATACGAGATACTCTATATAATTCCCAGATATAATTACTAACTATTTTCAAATCATTTAAAATATCTACAATAAGAAATGATTCTAAATAGAAAATTTCAGTTCTCGTGAGGAAAAATATAGTGATTACCTTGTGACGGCCAAAAACATGGCCGCGCAAATTTACTTCGAACAAAGGATTTATTATACGCGTTAAAATTTAAGAAGGTATTACATCTAATTTGGTGGATGTATTTTACAATACATACACGGAATTAGATGTATAAACTTCACAAGAAAGAATATCGAATATCATTAGAAATAATATATTAAATATATTATTTCTATAATTATTAAATTAAGACTCGCGTATACACCGAATAAACACCGAAAACCGGGCAAAGGTCGCGACGACTACTGAAGAAGGTAGTCGTCGCAACTGTCGAAACTCGAACAAGTAGAGAGAGAACGCGATATCTAGTCTCTCTCTCTACCACTAAGTTAAGTACAGCGTATGCCGTAGAGGGGATACACTGCGCGCGGCAAGAGAACGCGCGTTCAATGTATTAGACCAGCGGCCGCTATCCCCTCTAATACATGCCGCACGCACACTACTACACGCTCTCACTGAGCAGCCTGAGCCGCAACGAATGTAGCGAACGCGCGAATACCAGCATATACAACGGGTGTCCGAAAACGAATGCACCCGCTGTATTTAATTAAATTAACTAAAACAAATGATTTAATGTACGCATAATGTATAAATATATGTATATAAATATTTAAACTTGTGTATATGTGTATTATTATTGTGCGCAGCACACCGGCTGCAAATAATAACGAAATATAAAATAATAATTGTTATAATTATTATTGAATATTATAATTATTATTGATTATTATTGTTATTATTATAATTATTATTATTATTAATATAATTATTATAATTCGGCGCCTCGTTCGAAATTAAACGAGCGGCGACGGAATTATCCGATTATTTTACTATAAAAGGGCCCGCAAAAGGCAAAATCGGCAGTTCGCCCGGTAAACCAACTGCCCCGAAGTTGTTTCACACGAACTCCTCTCGGAGCTAAAACCTTTTCCAGAGCTTATTTAAAATTTTATCGTTTTGAAAATAGAAAACTAAGATAATAGTTTTCTTATAAATAAAATAAAAAGGAATTATTTTTTCCATCTCGGAAAGAATTAAAATATTACACAGTATATTTTTTTTATATATATATAAATTTCAAATCTTGCTAAAATGGCAGAACCACGCGTAAGCTGGATCTATAAACTAACGAAAGAGCAAATTGAAAGAGAACTCGTTAAAAACAATTTACCTATAGAAGGTACAAAAGCGTATTTGCGACAAAATTTAATTTCATATGTACGGGCTCGCCCGGAGCTCTTTTTCGACAAACCAGAAGATGAAAAAGACTTCAACGAAGATGTAAATCGAACTCAAGATCTTGAAGAAATTGAGGAAGAATTTCGTCAATTACGTATGCAACTATTAAACCAACAAGCAGTTGCATCAACGTCCAGTCCAGTCGTGGCACACCCAGCTGCGAACATACCTTTTAGCACTCCGCCTGCTACTGTATACGTGCAGCAACCGTCGGCTGCACAAGAAAACGCCAAAGTGATGGACCAAATGAGAAAGTGGAATTGTCACTTTGATGGCAAAAACCTACACTCTTTCCTCGAAAGGATCCATGAGTTGAAAAGAGCATATAATTTATACGAACAACAAATTTTGAATGGATTCCCGGAACTATTGCGAGGTGATGCACAATTATGGCATAGAAATTATGCCTCAAATTTTAAAACGTTCTCGGAATTAGAAGAAGGGTTAAGAAAATTCTACTTATCACCTAGCGAACGTCGAAATCTTGATCGACAGATCCATAATCGTGTACAAGAACCTAATGAAGATATCCGTGCATTCGATAATTCATTAATTACACTAATGAGACGTCGAGGAGGTTTTTCGGAGGAACAGAAAACCGAAACGATGTACTACAATATGCTCGCCGAATATAGATTACATATTCGTCGTGATGACGTCAAAACAACGTCAGATATCGTCCAACAAGTAGAAAAGTATCTGGAAACCAAAAAACAGTGTGAGAGACAGAAAATTACGAAAAATCACACCTCCACACCAGAATATAAAACAAGAAAACCGGAGATCCGAGTAAATAATTTTAACAACAAAATTGCTTCAGTATACGACCGAAATAAGTGTTGCTGGAAGTGCAAACAAACGGGCCACGATCGTTTTAAGTGCACAAACCAGCAAAAGATCTTTTGTTCATATTGTGGTCGTGATAATATGTACACCCGTGATTGCAAATGCCACCCGTCGGGAAACGCCAGGAGGGCCGAGCCCACACCGAACCTAGCTCGGCCCAACAACAACAATTAGAAATAGAAACCGACAACAGACATTTTGTAAGAGTAATGATCGGCGATTACGAAGTGTCAGCCCTTTTGGATACGGGATCTGTAAGTTCCTATGTGAGTGAACAATTGAGTGAAATCTGTATGAAATTCGGATGGCATACTGAGCCAAGTAATCGAATTGCAGTCTTGGCAAATGGCTCAGAAATAAGCCTTGGAAGAAATATTTATGGACCAATATATGTGCAAGGAAAAAGATTCCAACAAAAATTTTTAGTAATGAATGGATTGAGCCATCCTATGCTCTTAGGTATGGATACTCTAAAAAAACTTGAAATCCGTATAATATTAAACAACTGTGAAATAAATCAGTAAACAATCAAATACATCAGGTATGTACAATTGATACACCGTACGGACTACAGAATTTAAATCCCACCGAACGTCAGAGATTAGAAAAATTTTTAAAAACAGAGATGGATAAATTTAACTTTATCAAAGGTCCTACTCCGCTCCTGCAACACGAAATCGTCGTGGAAGAAAAAACACCTATTAAACAGAAATATTGGCCAAGAAATCCGGCCATGCAAGAAATCATCAATCAGGAGGTTGATAAAATGCTAAACGAAAACGTAATTCAACCGTCAAGCAGTCCGTGGAGTTCACCAGTCGTTATTGTAAAAAAGAAGGACGGAAAAGCACGATTCTGTGTGGATTTCAGAACAGTAAATAAAGTTACAAAGAAAGACGCTTATCCTCTTCCGCAAATTAATGCTACACTAGACAAGCTAAGAAGAGCCCGATATCTATCCACATTAGATTTGAAAAATGGATATTGGCAAGTAGCTCTAACACCGGAAAGCCGTCCTGGCACTGTCTTCACCGTCGCCGGAAAAGGCCTATATGAATTCAATGTAATGCCGTTTGGCCTACACTCAGCACCGGCTACCTTCCAACGACACTTAGACAGAGTGATTACTCCAGAAATGGCTCCGTATGCATTCGCATATCTAGACGACATCGTAGTAGTCTCGTCTACGTTTGAGGAACATTTACAAAAATTAAAAGAAGTTTTCAACCGGTTAAGAATAGCGAAATTAAAACCTAATCCGGATAAATGCCATTTCGCCCGCTCAAGTCTAAAATATTTAGGACATATTGTAGACAAAAACGGTCTACAAACCGATCCGGAAAAGGTGGCTGCTGTACTAAATTTAGCACCACCGAAAATCATGAAAGAAATTCAGCGATTTATGGGTCTAATATCATGGTGCAGACGATTTCTTAAAGATATCTCGAATGTTGCCGCACCACTACATCGACTTACTAGAAAAAAAGCTAAGTGGACCTGGGGAGAAACCGAGCAAGATGCATTTGACAAAATCAAGCAGCTTCTCACAAACGCACCCATCCTGTCCTGTCCAGACTGGAGCCGCCCGTTTATCCTGCAAACGGATGCCAGTAAAGAATGATTGGGAGCTGCGCTTACTCAAGCGTATGAGAACAACGAACGAGTCATCGCCTTTGCAAGTCGAACACTCTCCCCAGCCGAAAAAAACTATTCCGCCACTGAGCTAGAATGTCTAGCAATTAAATGGGGTGTGTGGAAATTTCGAGATTATCTTGAAGGATATCATTTTATTGTACTCACCGACCATCAATCGCTAAAATGGCTTAATAACATAGAGAATCCTTCCGGTCGATTAGCCCGCTGGGCACTGGAATTAAGCCAGTACGATTTCGAAATTAAATATCGTCCTGGTAAAGATAATTTATTAGCCGATACTCTATCTCGACAGCCGCTAGCCGTCGAAGCAACTACAATTAAAATAGCGATTGGTACGAAAAAATATACAAAAATGTGGAGAGTGATCCTGAAAACTACCCCGATTTTTGTATCATTAATGGCAGATTATATAAGCATATTTTACACACATTAGACTTTAATGATACGAGTGAAAATTTGCAATGGAAGATCTGTGTACCGAAATCCGAGCAACATAGAGTACTAAACGAAGTACATAACGATCCTACTGCCGGTCATCTAGGAATCTCGAAAACTCCTGTGAAGATATCCAAAAGTTATTACTGGCCTGGAATGCTCCGGATGACAACAAACTATGTAAGAAACTGCGAGAATTGTCATCAATTTAAATCTCAACAACAATGACCGGCTGGAAAATTGCATGCGACGTTAGTCGAACAGCCTTGGGATATCGTGGCCGTTGATCTTATAGGACCACTCCCAAGATCATCAAGATTGAACACCTGGCTGTTAGTCATGCAGGATAAATTAACAAAGTGGGTAGAATTAAAACCCTTACGAAAATCGACTGACGAAGCTATAACGCTGGCAGTTAAACAGCCTCATTCTAGGCCTCATTCAAGTCATTCTACATTTTGGATGCCCGAAAATTATAATTTCCGATAATGGACGATAATTCGTGTCAAAAGAATTTACGGAAATGATATCAAAATCTGGAATAACTCACAGAAAAACACCACCGTATACGCCACAGTGTAATCCAGTAGAGCGAGCAAATAAAGTAATAAAAACCATGATTTCTCAATACATAGAGAAAAATCATCGATCATGGGATTGCTATTTACACGAGCTACAATTCGCATATAATACCGCTACATCCGAAACAACGGGATTTACACCCGCTTACATAAATTTTGGAAGAGAATTAAGAGCACCCGGATCTCTTGTCCAAAAATTTGGTCAAACTTGTAATATTACAGCCGAGAATCGGATAAAAAAAATGCAAGAGACAATAGAACTTGTACAAAGTCAATTAGCTCGGAGCTTCCAAAAACAAAAACATTACTATGATCAAAATTGTCGAAAATGGAACCCGGAAATCGGCGATTATGTATATAAACGTTCACACGAATTATCTAATAAATTAGACGCGTTTAACGCAAAATTAGCTCCAAAATATCTGGGTCCGTATACTATTTTCAGGAAGGTATCGCCAGTTATATACGACCTGAAAGATAATAAAGGTCAAATTATTAAACATATTCATATCAAGGATCTACGTACAAGATATAACAATCTACATAAGATACCACCGTGAATTCACTATATAAGGGCCGACCAGAGGCCCAAGTGTACAGTCAAAATGCAGCATCCCGTCGAACAAGAACTCTGCCGTCAATTCCTGGAACTCAGTGTTCCTATCAAGTGTTATGGACTGCCATTCCATGCACTAATTAACACTGGGACACTGATGACCACGGCTTAAGCAGAAATCGGCAGGATACTTGAGCGACGTGGTGCTCGGCGTGTATACGGGGAAGCGGTTCTCCATCTTAACCGGGACCCGTTATACACCATTGATCTTGTCACCGTTGTGTCTACACATACGCTGGAGGTGGAATACACCTGCAAAGAGAAAACTAGGATGAGTAATTTCGCCATAGTCCCAGACCAGCCCGTGGACATCATTTTTGGTATGGCAGAAATCAACAAGATCGTATTTCGCATTCTATGGAACCAAAGAAGTCCAGCAACCCAGGAACGTCGCCGAGAAAATAGGCGACTACATCGAAGAGCCGCCAGCAGAGTTGCTGCCAGATTAGAAGACGAGGGTATTTACACCGCCACCGACTCTGAAGATCCCAGCAACGACAGCGAATAAGACTGTAAGAAATTATATTATATTAAAATTCAATTAAATTAGAAATATTAGCTGTGAAAATTTAATTATGTTAAATTATAACCCGTTGAAATTTAATTATATCGCATTTTTAAAATTAGGAACATTTGATATAAATGATTAAAAAAAAAAAAAAAAAAAAAATATAAATAATTTTAACCGAAATAAAAGCGTTTATATTTAATGAAAAATATTTAATCATTTATATTTACGGAACAAGTGTTTATATATTAAGAACGAACAAGGGTTGATGCCCTCTCGAGAAAAATAAAATTTAACCCGAGAAAGGTTAAATAAAAATTCTAAACTGAATAATAATTTTAAATTTAAAATTAAATTTAAAATTATTGTTCAGTACTCGTTAATAGTTACTAGCGAACACTGTGTATAAAAATTTACTCACCCGGGCGCAGCGCGACCTGCTCGTCGCCGAGCAGGAGTTAAATAATATTTTAAGAATACCGGTACGTCCGCGTTTGGTCGTACCGCCAGCACGACCGCCTCGTCTGCAGGTGGAAGGCCGATGCTCGTCCATCGTAACACACGTCGGGCCGAAACCTGCAGCCGTCCCGACGATACCACGGGTCAGCGAGGCGGACGTGCCTCCAGCCGACGGCGAGCAGCCCGCCCTGCCGAGTAATGCACGAACACCCGGGCCACCACGACCTGCGCCACCACTGCTGCCAGCTGAGCAGACCGTCCCGCTGGGGATGCCGTCGTTACCGGCTCCTGAATATAAACCACACGGTTCGGCCCCGACGGACGACGCGCGCCCCTGGCGTGCGTTCGTCTACGACGAGGAAGCCACGTTATTTTTCCGTCTGGGAGCCGTGCGGCATCGTCAGCGCATCGGGAACCAACGGTTCCACATGCGGATGGATGCAAAAACGGGGCATGTGAGATGTGTCACATGCTCCGAGAAAAAAATCTGTATGTTTACACTTTTATTTTTAAAAAAACACACATTATTTTTTTTTTAAAACACATTTTTTTTATATACACATAATATTATTGCGAACAGTACAAACTTTCTCTAGCTTGCAATATATTTAGATGCAATAATATATACGAAATAAAAATATTTCGATACCCCGCACTTCACTATATATATATATATATATATATATTACATTGCAACACTCTCGAGGAAATTCTTATATTCGAGTTAAACTCGCACGCCGTGTCCTTTTGCAATCATAAACAATATTTTTTTTTTTGACTTCAATAAGCATTTGCGAAATTGTAATGATTTTTTTTGTAAAGAGATTCTGCTCTTTTATATTTTCTAAGATAAAATTATACACTATACACACGCGCCGCGCTCCCGAAAAAGGAGGGAGATGCGACGGCCAAAAACATGGCCGCGCAAATTTACTTCGAACAAAGGATTTATTATACGCGTTAAAATTTAAGAAGGTATTACATCTAATTTGGTGGATGTATTTTACAATACATACACGGAATTAGATGTATAAACTTCACAAGAAAGAATATCGAATATCATTAGAAATAATATATTAAATATATTATTTCTATAATTATTAAATTAAGACTCGCGTATACACCGAATAAACACCGAAAACCGGGCAAAGGTCGCGACGACTACTGAAGAAGGTAGTCGTCGCAACTGTCGAAACTCGAACAAGTAGAGAGAGAACGCGATATCTAGTCTCTCTCTCTACCACTAAGTTAAGTACAGCGTATGCCGTAGAGGGGATACACTGCGCGCGGCAAGAGAACGCGCGTTCAATGTATTAGACCAGCGGCCGCTATCCCCTCTAATACATGCCGCACGCACACTACTACACGCTCTCACTGAGCAGCCTGAGCCGCAACGAATGTAGCGAACGCGCGAATACCAGCATATACAACGGGTGTCCGAAAACGAATGCACCCGCTGTATTTAATTAAATTAACTAAAACAAATGATTTAATGTACGCATAATGTATAAATATATGTATATAAATATTTAAACTTGTGTATATGTGTATTATTATTGTGCGCAGCACACCGGCTGCAAATAATAACGAAATATAAAATAATAATTGTTATAATTATTATTGAATATTATAATTATTATTGATTATTATTGTTATTATTATAATTATTATTATTATTAATATAATTATTATAATTCGGCGCCTCGTTCGAAATTAAACGAGCGGCGACGGAATTATCCGATTATTTTACTATAAAAGGGCCCGCAAAAGGCAAAATCGGCAGTTCGCCCGGTAAACCAACTGCCCCGAAGTTGTTTCACACGAACTCCTCTCGGAGCTAAAACCTTTTCCAGAGCTCGATTTAATCCTGACTTTTTTCCTCTCCGAAATTATTAACTTGATCTCTGTTGCGAGGCGCTCCCCAAAAGACAGACGGTTAATAATTTACCTTTCCTAAGTAAACGTGATCCTGGTTGCGAGGCGCTCCTCAAAAGACCAGCAGTTTACTTATCCTTACCAGAAATTCTCCCCTTAACTCTTGATCCTGGTTGCGAGGCGCTCCTCAAAAGACCAGCGGAGTTAAGTTTTTCCTTATTTTTTATTCCATTTCAAATCAACCTGTCTCGGTTCATTAAATCCCTGCGTGGAAAATAACACCGGGTATTCGTGCGGTAACTAGCGCCGAATATTAGAGGCATTGCGGAAAATAGCGCAAAATTTATACAAATAAATATATAGATCTAGCTATAGTTTACCATTATTAATTATTTTTTGTGTTTAATTTGATTTGTTTCAGAATCCTGTAGATAGAGGAGCTGATTTATTTTTCGCAAATAAATTTATATTTTTTGTTATAAAAAAATTATATACTGTGTTCGTGTAATATTATTTTCCTAAAACCGCCGTCCGATCCTGAAAAACTTCCTCCCCTCTCAAAACTACCCTGGGAAGATACCGCGTAGGCTATCCCGAGGGGGATAGGAACGTTACAACCTAGTATGAAAAGACTTTTTTTCGGACCTCGTTATAACCCTCGGCTTCACCTCAGGCCACAAATCTCTCGATTCGTAAATAAAGCCTTTCCATAATCAGTAAGAAATGTACTATTCTCTGTGTCTTTATGATTGCCAGAGATATCAATGGACTGAATTTTAGTATTTACTTTGTAAAACTTTTCAAGTTTATTATACATATTTTTGTATACATTAAAAATGTATACTTTCTCTAAAAGGAATTTAATAATCTTTGCTTTTTAATTTTCAACAGATTTTTATATACCATATAATCATCTATACTTTGTTCGTTATTGCCATTCTTTAGAAACTGCCTTCGTAAGTCTCTTTGCTCTACCACAGTCTAAAATTCTAAATACACTAAATTCGACCAATAATGGGAATCCTATGAATAATTTTAATTTCCAGACATTTATAATGAAATATTGGTTATTATAGGATTAATGAATATTTATACATAAATAGAAAATTTTGCGCAAATTAGTATTGCAATAAGAATATTTATTCTTTTCATTCCAGTTTGTACGCTGTAATTTAACATTAGCAGATTATTTTATAAATATTTTTCTTTGTTTTTTAAAAAGTAAAAATCGGAAAATGGTCTGACCAGAATGTTTCTCCATGTACTTCAAAATTAATTTTGTGTACAATATAGCAAGTAGAGAAAATACGATTTAAATTTCAAAAATGCACGATTACTCCGTGATAAGAAATGTTATTGTTAATCAAATTAAGTATAATAAATAAGAAAGAACCTATGAGAACCAGAAAATGAAATATAACTGTACTTGAAGTTAATTAATAAAGGCAGTTTTCTTGTTAGAAATTAAAAAAATATACTTCTTAAAAATAATATAAGTGCACAGGATGCAGCATCATATGCACTTAGATCTGCGTTTATTGATATTATTAAATAAATTCAAGTTAAATTCTGTGATATAGTAGATTTTAAGTCAAGAGAACGTACAAGTAAATCTGGCTGTCCTAATGATAACAATTATCTATTAAGTACAGTTTAATGAAACACTATACAGCTGCTAATTTTTTGAGCGCTTGTATTTTTTTTTTCTTTGAAAATCTAATAACTTAGTTGTTTTTTGTTTATAATGATTATTTATCAATTTTAAAATTTACTAAAGAGATTAAGAAAATCCCTTGTATTAGATACATGAAAAATAATTTTTTTTGCCTCTGATTAAAGAAAAAAAAACTTGCGCTCAGTTAACAACAAATACTAAGCGTTCATGTGATAACAGAAACTAAGTGTCGGTTTAGAAACTTTAGTCTGTACGAGAATTTATTGTTTCTTCAAGGGTAATAAGAATCAAAAAAATAATTTGAATTTTTGTTTCCATTAACATTTGTACGATTACATCGTCTTATTGTAATTGTAAAATAACATTTTTTTTTCTCATAATTATTATTACATACTGATAATGTTATTTAGTCACCGTCCAGACGATGAGCTTGCGCACGCCATCGGAGTACCGCGGGCACGTGGCGAACATATTCCGCCCCCCTTTCCCCCTTCCTATCCCCTTGTATATTTCCTCCAGGTTGGCGAGTGCGCCCTGGCGCGGGACCCGGTTGGGACGTGTCGGGTACACGGAACGGGGAGCAGAGTAGTTTCGTTACTCGAGAGCGAGGGGGTTGTTGTGTATAGGTGCGGAGATTGTAAGGAACTTAATAAATTCTATTACGAGAGTCATTATCGTACCGCGCGTAAATTTCTTTCTCCGAATTTCCCTTTTCAGGCTGGCGGGATCTCCTCTGAATTGTAGGTGAGTATAGTGAATATTAATAGAGTGGAGTTTATTTTTATTGTGTGCGCGAACAAATAGATAAATTTTATGAAAAAATTATATATCGAATTTTCGTCGCATCACAATATAAATATTTCATTTATGGAATTACATTATCACATATATTATTATTAGTTATACATGTATATTACAAATAATAATTTTATTTCATTTGCAAAAAAATCATTCGATCGACCGGAGTCGAACATACGATCCTGGGTTTCATAAGTAGATGTATTTTCTACTACATACAGATTCTACATAAACAAGGTGGTAACTGATATACTGACATCGGTTTATAATAAATTTTACACGAATTGAGTATCGCGCTTCTTAAGTCGCGTTTAAATATGTTGTTTCCAATTTGATACTTTTTTACATGCTTTGTATAGCCATCATGAATAAAAATCATTAATAAAACCAACAATTCAATAAAAATGATGTAGAAATGGTTGCGTCTATATGTTGACAATGTACAAATGACAATAATTTGCTATTTTTTCTTAAAGGTAGATTATATATATATATATATATATATATATATATATATATATAAACGGAATGTTCTATTATTCTTCAATTACTGTATATGTAATGTTCTATTTACACACACAACTTACACGAGCGCGCGCGCAGAGTCAACATATAGGTCAAATCGTTACTGCTACATATTTTAAAGGACTGTTTAATTTATGAATGATTTTTATTCATTATAACTACCATAAAGCATTTAAAAAGTATCGCATTGTGAACAAAATATTTAATCGCAATTTAAGAAGCGCGATACTCCATTCGTGTATTTTATTACGCATCCCATACTAGTACATTAGTCATATAATTGGTATACGTATCATCTGTAGCGTAGTGGATAATGCATTAGCTTGTAAAGTAGAAGATCGTAGCTGGTCGTAGGTTCGACTCCGGTCGGTTGAATGTTTTTTTTAAGCAAAATAAAATTATTTTATAATAAACAGGAACAATTCATACTAATATATGTGATAATGTAATCCCGAGATTACATAGAGAGATTACACAGAATACATATATATATCATATCATATCATATCATATCATATCATATCAGATCATACTAATTTATAAAGACAAAGCGAGTTTTTGTTTGTACGCGATAACCGAAAAAACTACTGAATTGAAACTGAAATTGAATTGAAATTGAACTGAAAAAAACTGAAACCGATTGATCTGAAATTTGACATATAGATTCTATATTATCTTGGGAAGGACATAGGCTATGTTTTTCTTGAAAATCATTTTACTTTTAACAATAAATTAAGTTAACAGTTTTAGTGGTCAGTTTCACCAATCGCCACTAGGTGGCGTCTTGAATCACGAACGTCAACTCAATGTAGTCGGTTTAAAGTATTAATACCAGGCCAGCTCAAACGAATGTTCATATCCAACTTTGGGATTCGTATCCTAAAGAATGTGTGGCGTTAGTTGATATAACCTTTTTTGTTCTTCAGGTTAATCTGACACTACACTCACACCTTATGTATATCTTTTGATTTTTGTAAATTTTATTTTCTCTTACGTGGGAAAATCTCTCTCTCTCTCTCTCTCTCTCTCTCTATCTCTCTCTCTCTCTCTCTCTCTCTCTCTCTCTCTCTCTCTCTCTCTCTCTCTCTCTCTCTCTCTCTCTCTCTCTCTCTCTCTCTCTCTCTCTATCGTTCAATATTTCTCTGTAATTCGTTCTCCTTCTCTTATAAAATGGTTCTGTATGCCAAATCATACTGAATATAGTTTGTGACGACAAATTATATTTTTATTTTTATACCTTCTATTACCTTCAGAATTGTGACAAGAGACTATGTTTTTTTTTAGTTTGAACAAAAGCAATGATGGCAAAATAGGATTCTTTACCAATAACCTTGAAACTATGAATATATATATATATATATATATATATATATATATATCGTCGCTTCTGCATAAATGAGCAATATCCATCGTCTGCTTAAAAATATGCTATTTGGATACTAATACTTTGCTTAAATTTCTGTTGGCAAAAATGCACGTATTCACGTATTCAATTGAAAAAACGAAAATATTATATATATATATATATATATATATATATATATATATATATATATATTGTATGTATATTGTACATATTATATATACACATTTTAAATACGGTTTCCGTCGATACTCCGTGGCCTCAAGACGAATTCTATAGGCAGTTGTGTATTCGGATGATAGAATGCGATTCCCAGGTGTTTTGGAACGACTTCTACGGGGAGTACCGTGTTTAGTTAGTAGAAAACGATGTTCAAGTACATCGGGACGACTTCTACGGGGAATTGCGTGTTCGGACGGTAGAAAACGATGTCCAGTTATGACGGGACGACTTCCACGGGGAATTTCATGTTCGGACGGACGAAGACGATATCCAGATATGACGGGACGACTTCTATGGGGAGATTCATGTTGGGATGTTCGAATACGATATCGGGATGTTTTGGAACGACTTCTACGAGGAGTGTTAAAAAGACTTCTATAAAAAGATTCATTTTCTATCATTTGAACACGCACACTCCCGGTAAAAGTCGTCCTGGGATACCTGGACGTCGTATTCTACCTTACCAACACAAAACTCTCTATAGCAGTCGTCCCCAGACATGTTCTATATTTCGAACATGATACTTTCTATAAACGTCGTCTCGAGACACTTGGACATCTTTTTTTACCGCTCGAACTCGAAAGTACAATTTTCCTCATGGTAGCCGTATGTAATATGCATATATGTGTGTACTAAATACGGTTGTACATTCTTTATATACATATTGTATATACAGAATCGACGATAGATAAATTACGGTCATTTATTTATAGTAATATAGGTTTATATATATATATATATATATATAGAGAGAGAGAGAGAGAGAGAGAGAGAGAGAGTACTTTTTACTTAGATATTATTGAATTGCTTATGAAATCGGTTAAATTATTATCTCGGGCGAAGCCGAGAGGGGGGATGCTAGTATATATATATATATATATATATATATATATACATAGAGAGTGAGAGACAGAGAGAGAGAGAGAGAAAGTAAATGAAATAATTTAATTAATTGAATAAATTAATTTATTAACATTATATAAATTCATTAAATAAATAAATTTAATTAATTAAATTAAAGTTCTTATCTATGTTCAGAATAATGACCTGCACAACTTATAGGAAACAGTTAACAGTTTTTGATACAATTAATAGTTTGCAAATTATTGATAAAATAGAAAAAAAGGCTTTTCTTACTGTTATGTAATAATTAAACCTGTTCCCGATTTATTATAATCCCGACAATTTATGCTTTTATTATA
The DNA here is from genome assembly GCA_018907035.1 of Sycobia sp. Sy_11. Taxonomy (NCBI): domain Eukaryota; kingdom Metazoa; phylum Arthropoda; class Insecta; order Hymenoptera; family Epichrysomallidae; genus Sycobia; species Sycobia sp. Sy_11. The sequence continues at coordinate 183,756 of JACCIC010000296.1, forward strand.
CTCTTCCTGATCTAGAATTTTATGAAAAAAAATTAATATTTCAAAAATCTTGGCAATTCGCACCTAATTTACCTGAACTAAAAATCATAGAAAAAATATTAAAAAACGTTAGAAATATTTTATTCAGATAAACTTGAGCAAATTCTAATGATATTCGAAACAATGCGTAATTTTTTTAACATTATAAAATAAAACTAACCGTTCGGGAATTGATGAAACAATAAAAATGGATCCTTTTTTTTTGAGTTTTGGCAATTATAATAAGCACAGGGTTGACGGACAGGCATGATTTAATCTTATATTATATGGATAAATTTATCAATTACGTATCAGAAATAATATGCTACGAATAATTAAAATAAAATACTTTTCTAAAATACTATGCAAATGCTACAGTAGATACTTCACTATATATTAATAATTTAACATACTGTTCGGGTTTTGTTTATTAACAGCTGATTTATATGCATTACATGTATATCTATATATATAACGAAAGATTATATATTATCCCTCTTGAAAATGTATTAATAAGGTTAATTCCAATTCATTGAAAATTTATTTCATCTCCACGACGTATCATAATTCTAACATTTTTAATTAAAAATTATTTAATCATACTTAAATTAATAAACTTGAGTGACTGTAATTAATTTTACTTTAATAGACTGTTAAAATTTTATGAAAACAAAAATTAATTTAAAAAATTGACGTTCATTATTTCAATTATTTTTGGATAGACTTTAATATAAAATTTCGGAATAAGTCAAGGGAAATAAAAAAAATTTCAAAGAATTTGAATTAATGTTAACAACCCATTTTCATCAGCGACATGTATTTTACTATTCACAAAGTAGATATTAATAATAGTGAAGATAATACATTCACGTTTTAATAATTCAATAATTTTTTTTTATTCAATATTGTTTGGGCTACATAGGAGATATTTTTGCAGAATTTATTAATTATTAGAATTACACATCCTGCATATAAATTTCATAAATGGCGGTTACGGCCGGGGATCTGGGATACTTGTACGTCACCTGGATTTCGGGGAACATTACTAATTATCATTATTCCCCGACAGTGGTACCCCCGTGTCTATGGGCTTTACGCTTCTATAACAGCCTATCTTCGTTGGCGCCACGATATATTATATCAAATAAGCTTACTATATGAAGCATCTTAATTTGAACTTTTTTTTTCTATGTATTTCTATTACTATACATATAAAAAAAAGTGTTGCTGACCATTTTCTATACTCACACGTGGAGTTTTATATTAATATCTGCTTTTTAAACAAAAACACAGGTGAGAAAAGATTCTTTAGGTCATAAATAATAGATAGGCATTGAAAAATGATTGATAAAGAAGTAATAAATAATTTTTTCTTAGATTAACAATTCAAAATCTTAATTTAGAAGTAAATAGTGTAGCTAGTATAATAGTGGGCGATATTAAAGGGATTGGCCTATTGGACGTGAGCGCATTCTCAGTATACGTCACCTTTCTTCTCTCTCTCTCCCTCTCTCTGTCTCTGTCTCTTTCTTTCTCTCTCTCTCTCTCTCTCTCTCTCTCTCTCTCTCTCTCTCTCTCTCTCTCTCTGACCTGTCCCTCCGAACAGATGGACACATTGTACGGGGTCTAGCTTAGCAGTCCATATATATATACATAGATTGAGAATTGAGAATGTTCGTAAAGTAACTACCTTTTTTGTCATTTTCTTTTTTTTTAAATTTACAAATATAATTATTTTTATTTAATAGAGAAACATTACGAATTAAATATAATACATTAAATATTTTAAATAAGAAGTAAAAAGACAAAATAAAAATTCAGATATAACAAAGTTTTTATCCAGATATATTGTTTGCACTGGACTGTACTATATAGAACAAAAAATATGTATTTTAATGAGTTCTATGACTTTGGTTTCAAATATGTTGCAACTTTTTTTATTTTCTAAGAGAAATTAAGCAAACTAAGATCTTTATGTAATTTTTGTAGATTTAGGAAAAAATATTCAATTTCCGTCTAAAGCTGTTATAATAATCGTAATTAGCTTCCCAAAAATTATAAATATTGAGATTAGTGAGGCGGGGGGACTATCTCGGGACTAACTAAATACATCTATACCACTCACAATGTTTCAGGGGGCTCTGAAGCGGGATTCTTGTCTTTTTTTGGCAAAAATATTATGATAGGTAAAATTATCTATCGGAAATATATTTTTATACATAAACTATTCTGCACATAGAAAGTATTTAACTATTTGATGTCGATTACGTTAATATCTCGGACGAATCCGAGACGGGAATGCTAATATATATATATATATATATATATATATATATATATATATATATATATATATATATATATATATATAGATATATATATATATATATATATATGCATATAAGAGAATGTATGTATGTATGTCCTTTATCTCTTTAAAATTACTTTCTACGATAGTATAAAATAAGGCACGTATGGTGAATTTGAATTCCTTATCATTTGAAACTTCTTTTTAGTGTAATACATTTAACAATATAGTCAATGTATTGTATCATATCGTATTATATCAGACGATACTAATTGATAAAGACAAAGCGTGTTTTTGTTTGTACACGATAACAAAAAAACTACTGAACCGATTGTTCTGAAATTTGATGTATAGATTATATATTATCTTCGGAAGCACATAGGCTATGTTTTTTTACTTAAAACCATTTTATTTTCATCAATAAATTAAGTTATCGACTTTAGCAGTCAGTTTCACCAGCGGCCAGTAGATGGCGTCTTAAATCACGAATATCAACTAAAATAGCCCGCTTAAACTATGATTACCAGGCGATCTCAGCTGAATCATCATATTCAACTTTGGGATTCGAATCCTAAAAAAGGTGTCACGATAGTCGATATCCTTCTTGTTCTTTCGGTTAATCTGACAATACTCTCACACCTTATGCATATCTTTTAGTTTTTGTAAATTTTATTTTCTCTTATGTGAAATAATCTCCATCCCTGACACACACACACACACTCTTTCTCTCTCTTTCTCACTCTCTCTTTCCCCCCATTTTCTCTTATAAAATGGTTGTATGGCAAAACATACTAAACACAATTGATGGCGATAAACTACGTTATTGTTTTGACATGTTCATTATCTTTAGAAGTGATATAAAATGGCTTAAAAAATATATATTATTCGTAGACTTTTGATTTAAAATACGGAAATATACGAAATATATATATATATATATATATATATATATATATATATATATATGCGACGGCCAAAAACATGGCCGCGCAAATTCATTTCGAACAACACGTAAATTCACTACACAAATATACCGCGCATACACAAAAAGAAATGAAAGTTATTCTTGCAAACTACTATTACATCTATTTTCGTGGATGTACCTATATACATCGACGAAATTAGATGTATAACAGGTTAATAGTAAATTAAATATTGTATATTTGAGTTACAAAGATAAAATTAAATTAAAACTAGTACATATTACCGGTAGTACGCGGTAAACATACCGAAAACGGGCAAAGGTTGCGACGACTACTGAAGAAGGTAGTCGACGCGACCGCCGAAAACCGAACAAGTAGAGAGAGAACGCAATACCTATTCTCTCTCTCTCTCTCTACTACTAAGCTCAGCCAGAAGTATACGATAGAGGGGATACACTGCGCGGGGCAAGAGAGAACGCGTCAAGTGTATTAGACCGGCGGCCGCTATCCCCTCTAATACACGCCGCACACACACTCTACTATACACTCTCACCGAACAGCACGGGCCAGCAATGAATATTGCAGTAGGCGAACGCGCATTCCAATATATACAACGGGTGTCCGAAAACGAATGCAACCGCTGTATTGAATTAAATTAATTAAATGACATGACTAAATATACTTACGATATATATATATATATATATATATATATATATATATATATCTTTATAAATGTATAAGCACGTATACATGTATACAATCACTGTGCGCAGCACACCGGCTGCAAGTACAAACGCCGAATTGTAAATAATAATTATTATAATTAATTTTAAATATCATTATTATTAATTATTATTATTATTAATATACTTATTATAATTCGGTGCGTCGTCCGAAATGAAACAAGTGGCGACGGAATTATACGAGTATTTTATTATAAAAGGGCCTGCAAAAGGCAAAATCGAGAGTTCGCCTGGTGAACCAATTGCCCCGAAGTTAATTCACACGAACTCTCCCCGGAGTTAAAAATTCATCCAGAGCTCAATAAATTCCTGCTTGAAAATCCTGTCCGAAACTATTAGTTTGATCTCTGTTGCGAGGCGCTCCTCAAAAGACAGACGACTAATAGCTTTACCTGTTCCGAATTAAATGTGATCCTGGTTGCGAGGCGCTCCTCAAAAGACCAGCCGTGTGCTTCTCCTTTACATTTACTTACTCTCCGAAATTATTAGCTTGATATCTGTTGCGAGGCGCTCCTCAAAAGGCAGACGGCTAATAATTTTATCTATCCTTAACTAAACGTGATGCTGGTTGCGAGGCGCTCCTCAAAAGACCAGCAGTTTACTTATCCCAACCAGTCAATTTTCCCTTAACTCTTGATCCTGGTTGCGAGGCGCTCCTCAAAAGACCAGCGGAGTTAAGCTTACCCTATTTCAACCTATCTAGATACAACCTGTCTCGTTGTAAAAATTCCCCACGTGGAAAATAACAGCGGGTATCCGTGCGGTAAATAGCGCCGGATAATATACGGATAATATATATATATATATATATATATATACATGTAATGCATATAAATCAGCTGTTAATAAAAAAAGCGCGAACAGTATATTAAATTATTAATGTATAGTGAAGTATCTATTGTAGCATTTGCATAGTATTTTAGAAAAGTATTTTATTTTAATTATTCGTAGCATATTATTTCTGATATGTAATTAATAAATTTATCCATATAATATAAGATTAAATCATGCCTGTCCGTCAACCCTGTGCTTATTATAATTGCCAAAACTCAAAAAAAAAGGATCCATTTTTATTGTTTCATCGATTCCCGAAAAATACCGAAAGGTTAGTTTTATTTTATAATGTCAAAAGAATTACGTATTGTTTCGAATATCACTAGAATTCGCTCAAAGTTTATCTGGATAAAATATTTCCAACGTTTCTCCTATATTTTTTCTACGATTTTAAGTTCAGGCAAATTAGGTAAAACATGTGCGAATTGCCATTGAAATATCAATTTTTTTTCATAAAATTCTAGATCAGGAAGCGTGTAATAAAAGCATAAATTGTCGGGTTCATAATAAACCGGGAACAGGTTTAATTATTACATAATATTAAGAAAAGCCTTTTTTTCTATTTTATCAATAATTTGCAAACTATTAATTGTATCAAAAACTGTTAACTGTTTCCTATAAGTTGTGCAGGTCATTATTCTGAACATAGATAAGTACTTTAATTTAATTAATTAAATTTATTTATTTAATGAATTTATATAATGTTAATAAATTAATTTATTCAATTAATTAAATTATTTCATTTACTCTCTCTCTCTCTCTCTCTCTCTCTCTCTCTCTCTATGTATGTATGTATATATATTCTGCGTAATCTCTCTATGTAATCTCGGGATTACGTTATCACATATATTATTATGAATTATTCCTGTTTATTATAAAGTAATTTTATTTTGCTTAAACAAAATAACATTCAACCAACCGGAAATAACCTACGATCAGCTGCGACCTTCTGCTTTACAAGCTAATGCATTATCCACTACGCTACAGATTATACATACCAAAATTATGTAACTAATGTACTAGTATAGGGTTCGTAATAAAATACACGAATTGAGTATAGCGCTTCTTAAGTTGCGTTTAAATATTTTGTTGACAGTGCGATACTTTTTAAATGCTTTATAGTAATCATAATCAATCAAAATCATTCATAAATTAAACAATCCTTTAAAATATGTAGCAGTAACGATTTGACCTATATGTTGACTCTGCGCGCGCGCTCGTGTAAGTTGTGTGTGTAAATAGAACATTACATATACAGTAATTGAAGAATAATAAAACATTCCGTTTATATATATATATATATATATATAATCTACCTTTAAGAAAAAATAACAAATTATTGTCATTTGTACATTGTCAACATATAGACGCAACCATTTCTACATCATTTTTATTGAATTGTTGTAATATTCATCATTGTGTGTAGATATTAAGCACTATATATTTATATCGATCGTGTAAATGATTTATAAAGACAAAGCTGGTTTAAGCTATTAAAAATAATAATTTTCAGCGCTGAGTGCATCACAGACAAAAAACAGCGTAAATATGTATCAATAATAAAAATTGGTTATCAGAAAAGAGGAAAACTAATATCGAATTACGTTAATTTTAGAACAGAAAAAAAAAATGAAATAAAAGTAATTTTAAATTATTAAATAAACCAATATAAAATTGAAAAGAATTAATTAACGTTATTATACATTGGATATAATAGAATTACTGTATTAGAACCAATAGCACTATGAAAGTTAGAAAAAATAAAGTTAAATTAAAAAAAATCATCAAAATAGCTGCTTTTATAGTTTAGATATTCTATTTTACAACTAAAATCGAGAGCGATGTAGCTGGAGCTGTCTGTGATGCAGTGCGCGAATGTGCGCATGCTCAGTAGACGGCGCCGCGATGTCTGCGCGACGAGAGATAAGCTGCCGCCAGCCGTCGCTGATGCCACGCGTAAAAACTTTTTATAAATGTTACATTTAAACATAATTACTAATAATTTAGAATGTATTAATAAATGCAAAGATAGGTTAACCTTTATACTTGCACCTTGCCAAATTTCAAGTTAAAATGTTAATTAAATGACAAGTAATAAATAATAGTTTAAACAAAAATTTTCTCAACTTCTATTTGTCGTATGAAAAAGTATAAGGGCTCAAAATTTTTCTTTTTTTAAGCGCAATAAAATGCACTTTGTTTCAATATTTTAGCGTTAAAAACTTCCGAGATATTGTCCCTTGTAACGGCGTTTTTGACTTTAAACAATATAAAAATTTAATTTAAAAATCTGGTCTTTTCAGCTTTTATTACTATTAATATCCTCTAATGATTGCATTTTACTGCATTAAAAAATTCCCAGCCGTTGGCGAACTTCGCAATGGTTAAGTTGCAATATAAATAATTTTGCAACTGCTCGCCATTTTGAAAGTACACTTTGTAATTTGAAACGTAGTTTAAGTAGATGAAAAAACATCTGTTTGCGCCATTTTTATTGAATTTCAATTGTTTAAACAAATTGTATAGTTCTTTGAATATCGAAAATTTTTCCATTCTCATTCTTTATTTAACAATAGAAAAATCGACTTTTTAAGTTTGTAATGTACGTACTTTTGTTCACAATTATCTCCCGCAGAACTTTTATACGAAACATTTTTCGATTAGAGCAATATTATTTAAACTATTAATGAAAAACTAAAAAAAGAGCTTTTTTTCTATTTTGCAATAAATAAATACGTCGTCGATGGGGTGCAATCCCGAGAATTTAGGGTCTTAGTGTACACATCCTCATCTATCATTTAATGAAAAAAAAGGCGTTGGAGAAATTGTTGAATCAAAACCCTAATTCGCCTGGACTAAGCTGTTTTTGCATGAGTACGCAAGTGAATGCATGTGCAGTAGGCGGCACTACGACGTCGGCGTGTGGATAGATAAACCGGCCGACCGTAGTAGACGGCACATGAAAAAACTTTTTATGAACACTAGTATTTTAAAAATTAATAACCACTCGGAATGCAGTAAAAATATTAAGATAGATGAAACTTTCTACCTTCACCTTACCAGTTACGATGTTAAAATGTTAATTAAATCGCTATTAATGAACAAAAGTTTAAACAAATATTGTTTCTGCTTCTATTGGTAGTATTAAAATGTGTAAGGGCTCAAAAATTTTTTTTGCATATGTAATAACAAGCATTTGTTTTTAACACATAAAGTTCAAAACGTTCGAGCTATCACCACTGGAAATATGAGTTTCTAACTTTCAACAATATAACAATTTAATTAATAAATATTTTTATCGGTCTTACAGTCCTTATAATATAATATATTAATTAAAATAATGGCAGTCAGACTGTCCTTCTTTATAATCATCCTGTTTATAATCATCTGAAATAAAACTTATTACTAAGATTAAAACTAATAAATTAAAATAATAATAAAATAATAATAAAATTAAATTAATAAAATAAATAAACTATATCCTATGTTAGCAAAGGCCAATCTGACTGCTCCTATCACCTTATTATATCCTTTGGAGTTCTACGTTTCGAACCACTACGGTTCACCCTCCGGAACTAAATTCTTTGTTTAGTTTAGTTTTAAATACAACTTGTTTATATTTAATTTACATTTCAATAGTTTAGTTCCTGAGGATGAACTGTAGGGGTTCGAAACGTCGAACTCCAAAGAATATAATAAGGTAGTGGGGGCAGTCAGATTGTCCTTTGCTAACATAGGATATAGTTTATTAATTTTATTAATTTAATTTAATTATATAATTTTATTTTATTATATTTTATTATTATTTTAATTTATTATTTTTAATTTTATTAATAAGTTTTATTTCAGATTCTTCGGGGGTTATTATAAATAAGTACCGTCTGACTGTCATTATTTTAATTAATATATTATATTATATGGACTGTAAGACAGATAAAAATATTTATTAATTTCATTCAAAATAGTCGACATAAGTACCATTTTTAACTAATATTTAATTATAAATATGACCTTTTTGTGATTTAATCAAATTTTTTATTTTCTACACATTGCATTTTAATTCATTAAAAACGTCCTATCCATTGACGAACATCACAAGAGTTAATTTTTAATAGAAACAATTTTGAAACAGATCACCATATTAAAATCATACTTTTTAATGTTAGACACATTATTACTATATTATCGAATTTGAATTGTTAAAAAATTGTGAAAAGTTATAAAACTATTTTATAGTTCTTAAATATCATTGAATTTCTGTATTACATCGTTTATTTAATTATAGCAAATTTGGTTTTGTAAGTTCTGAAGATACTTATTTGTGTTTAGAATAGTCTCCCGCACAACTTTTATACAAAATATTTTTCGCTACAAGAAATAGTTTTAAATATAAGACAGATCAATATTTCATATTAATAACATTGACATAATATTTTTGTAAATGCTAACATGCTAACATTTTAAGGCAAAATACATGGATAAAGAATTGTGGAAATGTAGACCTATACAATTTGGATGAGAAACAGCTCTATGAAAAGCGAATTTGTTCTATTCATTTCGTGGATGTTAATTACACTGTGAGAAATGGTAAGAAAATTTTATTGCATACTGCAGTTCCTAGAGAAGTGGATATAGCTATTGATTCAGATGGTTCAGACAATACTGAAATAGTTTCAAATAATTCAAGTGACAATCAACCTTTAATAGATAATGAAAGCAATGAAAGTGGACATAGTATTTTAAATGATAATAAAAATAATGAAATAACTTTGCATGATAATCCTTTTAATGACAGTGTTCACGAATCCATAGATAAACATGTTCATAACACAAACGATATAAATCAAGCTACACAATTGAATGAACACGTTAACAGCTCAGTAATTGATTTAGTAGAAACTGCGGAGTCTAAACAGGACATTTGTGCAAATTTGAATGGCGATGATAATTTTGGGATACTTGACCCACACATATTATTTAAACTTAACGCTTATAAAAATTCACTTAGGAAACTTAATGATGAAATAAAAGTATTAAAAGAAACTAATAAAGATAATATTAATGCTATTAAAAATGCTAAAGAAACCATAGTATATTTAAAAAATAAAAATAAAACTGTCATTCTGAAAAATCGTAAAGTCCTTGTAAATAAAAACAAAAAAATTAATAATTTAAAAAAAAACATTAATAAGCAAAAAGAATCAGCAATAATGTATAAACAGTTTCAATTATTAGGAAAGGAAGTTAAAGAATTTTATAAAATGTAAATAGGTCACATTAAACAGAGTAAGTGGAAGGATAATGAGCAAGAATTTGCTTTATCGTTATTTTACAAATCCCCCAAAGCTTATCTTTGGTTAAGAAATGAAAAAAATTTTAAACTGCCCTGCGTGAGTAAAATTAGAAAATGGGTAAACGAACTTAATTTATCACCGGGAAGAAACGATCGACTCTTACAGTTGCTTAAAATAAAATCCCAACAAATGTCTCTTCAGGATAAAGAATGCGTGTTAATGTGGGACGAAATGTGCATTAAGCAGTGGTTAGAATATAATACAAAAAATGATGTCGTAGAGGGTTTTAGTGACTTAGGTGAACATGGTAGGTCATCTGCATATGGAAACCATGTTTTAGTTTTCATGATAAGGAGGAGACAAACTAATTGGAGACAACCCATATGTTATTATGTTGCTCATAATAGTGTTAGTGGAGATAAGTTGGAAAAAATAATTATAGACATTTTAAATTATGTAGATGAAGCCGGCTTCACTATAAAATCTATGGTTTGTGATTTAGGTACTCCTAATCAGAAAGCGATAAAAAATTTGGGAATATGTAAAGAGACACCGTACATAGAACGTTTCGGAAGAAAAATATTTTTCAATTGGGATCCCCCCCCCATTTAATTAAATGTCTACGTAATAGTTTTAGAATTCATGATATGCTAGTAGACGGCGGAATTGTATCGTGGGGTGTACTTAGAGAATTAAGGAATCGAGTAAGAAAATTCCCTTCGAGAGCGGCCATTCATTTGACTGATAAGCATGTAGATCCGGGTAATTTTGATAAAATGAATGTTAAATTAGCTGCCCAAATATTTAGTAATTCAATTTCAGCTGCTCTTCTTACATACGGTAGTTGCGAGGACAATCCTCTGACACATCTCAATTGTATTCATACAGCTAGATTTTTGAAAGATGCCGGTAGTTTATTAGGTTGTTTGAATAGTCGGCGTGCAGATGATCCAAAGCCTTTACGAAAACCGTTATCCGACTTAAATCCCCAAGTTTTAAATTTTTTAAAAGACAACTTAAAGTATATAAGTAGCTGGAAATGTATCGGTGCAAAGGATCCTCCTTGTTTTGATGGGTTTTATTTAACATTTAAAAGTGTAATTTTACAATGGGAAGAAATGAGAGATTACGGTATTCCTTACTTACTAACTTCGCGATTAAACCAAGACCCTATTGAAAATTTATTCGGAATTTTAAGAAGTCGTGCAGGACATAATTACAATATCACTGCGAGGCAGCTTAGACATAATTTACAATATAATATTACCGGAAATTTATCATCGACATCCAAATTTTCTAATTGTGAATCAGATGAAACAATAGCATTATTATCACTTTTCAAAGAAATAGATTTACAAAAAATTGATGCATGTGAAGAAAACATTATATTTTCAATTAATACAAAAACGAATTTGATCTATAAAACAAGAGATTTTACTGGAAGTAATTGTAGTAAAGAGATTATATCCGTAGATACAAATATTAATGCATGCATTGAACAAAATAATAAGTTAAATAAATATCAGAAAATGAACTATCACCTTCCTCAAAATAATAATGAAAGAAGCTGTTTACTTTCAGGTACCGATAATGTTTGCAGTACGGATGATGAATTGAGTTTTAAAGGAATGGATGATTCTATGAAAAAAAAAATCGATCAATTATTCCAACAGATTCATCCACTCCTTTAAACTGTGCCAAAAAATACGTTACCGGTTACATAGCTAACAAATGTTTGAAAAAATTCAACTGTGATATTTGTGAAGAATATTTAATTCGGAAAAATAAAAATTTAGAAAAAGGCAATGATTTATTAATTTTTTTCAAGGCGTATAAAGTTTTTAACGAAGCCAATGAATTGGGCAATTTGTGTGTTCCATCTAATGAATTTACGGAAGTTATTAACACTGCAATAACAGTTTTTGACAGTGCGTTTTATGATATATCGTATCACTATGGTATTGCAGCAAAATTAAAAACTCAAATCATCGCACAAATTAATAAAAACCATTTCAATTTTTTGAATGTAACTGGTTCTTGCAAATCTCACCGCGATTTCATAATTTCACATTTTGTCAGAGTTCACATCTTTTATAAGTTAAAATGGATTAATTGCGATAACCGAGATTGAAAAATGGGTAAAAAAAGAAATAGTTATGGAATTCTTGATAAAAAACCGAACAGGAAGTTACGGAAAATTAATAATGAATAATTTATTTGATTAAGCAAATTAAATTTCTGCAATTATTTAAAATCATTTAAAAAACATTTGGTAGTTATAGTACTAGATATAAGTGTTATTATATTTTATAATTAATAAAGATTTTATAATTAATTAAATAGTTTTAAAAGCGCTTATTGTATTGTCTTAGCTTTAGAATACAGTTTTTATTATTTCTTTTACAGATCAATCGAGATAAATGTTAATTTAATGTTATGTTGTGTCTGTCCATCTTATAAATACCTGAAATTTTATATTTATGTTGATAAATTATAGTGAGTATTTTATATTATGTTGAAGTGTTTCTTAATGCATGTTATTAGTCACTAATCATAGTTTTTATTTATCTTAATACTAAATAATATAACATATTCAATTATCAGGTATGTAAATAAGTCTTTCCCGTTTTTTTTCAAATTTTGAGCCTTTATTGTGAAAAAATGGTTACAAATGAATTATTGAAAGTATTGGCCATCGCTAGCTACAACTTTTTCCCATCTTTCTGGCAACATACGAATCCCGTTGCGAAAAAATTCGACCGGTTTGGCCTCTATCCAGTCATCCACCCATTTTTTGGCTTCCTCGTAGGAATGGAAGTGCTGGTCAGCCAGGCCATGCGTCATCGATCTGAAGAGATGGTAATCAGACGGAGCAACGTCTGGACTATACGGCGGGTGGGGTAGGACTTCCCATTTGAGCGTTTCTAAGTATGTTTTCACCGGCGGTGCAACATGTGGGCGAGCATTGTCATGTTGCAAAATAACTTTGTCGTGCCTGTCGGAGTATTGTGGCCGTTTTTCTCGCAGTGCGCGGCTCAAACGCATCAATTGTCGTCGATAGACCTCGCCCGTGATTCTTTCATTCGGTTTCAGAAGCTCATAGTAAACCACACCTAGCTGGTCCCACCATATACAGAGCATGAGCTTGGCGCCATGAATATTTGGCTTGGCCGTCGATGATGATGCATGGCCGGGTAGTCCCCATGCTTTTCTTCGCTTCGGATTATCGTAACGTATCCACTTTTCATCGCCAGTCACGATACGATGCAGAAAACCCTTCAGTTCGTACGGCACCCAATTTCCTTGCTTTTGGATCATTCCCATGACTTTCAAACGCTTGGAAATGGTTGTTCGGTCAACTCCCAATGCTTCAGCAAGTTCTTCTTGCGTTTGACAAGAATCTTCATCAAGCAAAGTCGCCAATTCTCGATCTTCAAAGATTTGCGGCCGCCCGGAACGCTCCTTGTCTTCCACGTCGAAATCACCGCTTTTGAAGCGTCGAAACCATCCGCGAATACTTGAATCATCGACACAACCTTCTCCATAAGCCTCCTGAAGCAATCGATGCGTCTCGGCAGCAGATTTCTTCAAATTGAACCAATAAAGTGAAACTTCCCGCAAATGACGTCGACTCGGCTCAAATTTCGACATTTTCACGATATCAAAAATTTATGATGCGAAAAAATTTTAACTAATGTGTTAGTATGGAATTGTTGACATATGAATAAGCTTTGATTATGACATATGTAACCATTGAATACTCGCACAGTATTGGTGGCGCCATCTCTTACAAAAAACGGGAAAGACTTATTCATACTCCTAATAATTAAATATGTAAACGTAATATTTACAACTCATTTAATCATTTTTTCAACAAAAAATACATATTAAACATGAAATACTTTATGTTATTAAAGAATAAATAACATGTACACTACTTTGTAAAAAATTCTAATAATGTTAATATTTTCAATATTTTAAGCTATTATTGATAAGACTTATTGTTTTTTTCACATATGCACCATCCTATTTATCCTTTCCCTTTCCTGATGAGATATAACTGCCGCCTTCCCGACTGGCTCTCATCGTGTAATATAAATTTGCATTGTCATCTTTACGATCCTCACTATTATTGTTGATAATACTTGCAAATTTATTTTAGCTAAGAGCAGTTCTTATCCTTATTAAAATTTACTCCCACATTAAATACTTTTTATTTCTTTAAATATTATATCAAATTAGATTTTAGATTATTTAAGAGACCGCTGCCTTTTTAAACATTTATTTTATAATAACATATACTTTCTACGAATGTTATTGATACAATTAGAAATTCAATAATTATTGAAATTTTTAATCAAATTTTCATTAAAAAAATTATGATTTTCCATACTTTTTTTGTAAAATACTAAAAGTTGAATAAAATATTTTGATAAAAGTTTTAAATCACATCAAAATACATATTTTTCGATCTATATAATTCTCAAGAAAAATTAAATTAAAAGTAACATCCAACCTCGTAACGTAAACCATCATTTCTATGTTTTGATCTATGAAAATTAAAAATATGCCAAGGACTACTGTAAAATTTGTAATCAACATGAAAAAATCTATAGGTATAAAACTTTTTTGCAATTTCGGTTAGGGGACTAATAATCGAAAATACGGGCGCTCGCTTATTTAAACACCTTTTATATTATAAATTATTCTAATGAAATTAATTAATCTTTTTCGAATGAAATGAATGCTTACGCAAATGGCCCATTCTAAAGAAACCAAGCCGGAACCCTTGATTTTTGCTTTTCTACACAAATAACATTTGTAAATTCATTATAATATCTAATATAATTATTAATATTAATTCATGTACAAAAAGTTCATGTTTTATTTATTAAAAAAGTTAATGTAATTAAATTACAGTTACTGAATTATTTGTCTAATATATTTGTATATAGAACGACTATTTATTAGTACTTAAATGATGTTTTATAAGTAATCTTAAACATTTTTTTAAGTTTCATAACGATTATTATTGATTACATATGAAATAATTTTTGCCAACGTTTTCGAGAAATTTATTTTTATTATCATAGGAATAAAATTATTTTTTTATAACAATAAAAAATACTTAAATTATATAGTACAATTTTTATATAGATTAGTGAATAATCAAATTTCGATATAACTATCTTAACGAATAACAACAATTATTTGTTTTTCCGTATTTACATACCATGGCAATTTTTACATATATTACATAATAGGATCAATTAATAAATAATGTTGGCAATAATGTAATTCTTAGTAAACATTATCAACGGCGTTCTCAACACACACTATAGTTAATGGAACTGTGACAAAGTTTGTGTAAACCTGTGTAAATTACATATGAATAGCGACTCGAGAGTCTGATTAAATCCAATAATACATTTCTTCACAACAATGCAAAAAAAAATATATGTAACTTAATATGAATAAATCATCGAATTTTGTTCCTTATGAATGTACTTTAATTGATCATGTACATATATATATATATATATATATATATATATATATATATATATATATATATATATATATATATGTAAATTTCTTATTTTAGAGTAAACATCTTGTTTGGTTTTATTTAAAAATAATGATTGCAATAGCTTTAATTGCTCAGAATTTAACTACATTAGGAGTAATTAAGATATTATAATTGGCATCTCTGAAAATGTTCAAATAATATCTTAATGACTTAAAATTATTAATAATTTATACAATTTTTGCATGTATACATTTGTTATTTATTTTAGATTTCTTAATGTACAATTAAAAATATATTATGCAAATTTATGATATGAATTTAGTTTACAAAGTATATAACAATGGACGATCGAATCGAAGCCCAGCTCCAACGAGTCTAGATTACCCATCGACCTAGCGAGGATGCATTTTTTGTACCAAATGCAGATCGATTCTGACCTAAGTCATTTTGCGACGACAGAACGGAATTGAGGCTGATGACTCATAATAATAGCAATCCAGCAAGAAAGCCTCGATGAGTTCAGTTTTCAACGACGGTTTGTATCGAATGCATTGATCGTTACAATAATTGTAAAATTTTACACTTGTATTAATCTTAGTTTATATTTATATATAGGGGAATAAATAGTTATATTGTTTTTGTTTCAATCTCTGTTTTTTAATTTAAACTGTCTATTTTGCATAGTAATGCATTTTCACGTATATTTAGTTATGTAGTACTCGAAATGTATAACTTCGTTAAAAAATAATGATAATTAACTGGAGATTTCATTGACCTCTTAATTTGTTAGGTATTTTGACTTAATTGTTACGGAGAATAGAGTTTACGAGTAAGATCCTTCAACCTTTCGCAGGGTCGTACTTCATTTCGATTAACTTCGAGTATAGTTATATTTCATTTTCTGGTTCTCATAGGTTCTTTCTTATTTATTATACTTAATTTCTTTAAAAATAACATTTTTTATCACGGGATAATTGTGCATTTTTGCAAATTAAAATCTTATTTTCTCTATTTGCAATATTGTACACAAAATTAATTTTGAAGTACATGGAGAATCATTCTGGTCAGACCATTTTCAGATTTTTACTTTTTATAAGACAAAGAAAAACATTTATAAAATAATCTGCTAATGTTAAATTACAGCGTACAAATTGGAATGAAAAAAAGAAATATCTAGACAATAACTATTTCCAATTTCTAATTCCTTCTTATTGCAATACTAATTTGCGCAAAATTTTTCTATTTATGTATAAATATGCATTAATCCTATAAAAACCAATATTTTATTATAAATGTCTGGAAATTAAAATTATTCATAGGATTCCCATTATTGGTCGAATTTAGTGTATTTAGAATTTTAGACTGTGGTAGAGCAAAGAGACTTACGAAGGCAGTTTCTAAAGAATGGCAATAACGAACAAAGTATAGATGATTATATCGATTATATAAAACTGCTGAAAATTAAAAAGAAAATTTTATTAAATTCCTTTTACAGAAAGTATACATTTTTAATGTATACAAAAATATGTATAATAAACTTGAAAAGTTTTACAAATCAAATACTAAAATTCAGTCCATTCATATCTCTGGCAATCATAAATATACAGAGAATACTACACTTCTTACCGAGTACGGAAAAGCTTTACTTACGAATCGAGAGATTTGTGGCCTGAGGCGAAGCCAAGTCTTTTCATACTAGCTAAGGACTATATTTTTCCTCGTGAGAACCGAACTTTTCTATTTAGAATCATTTCTTATTGTAGATATTTTAAATGATTTAAAAATAATTAGTAACTATACCTTCGAGTTATATATAGTAACTATCTAGAAATGGATCTTAATTTTAAATTATCATTCATATATATATATATATATATATATATATATATATATATATATATATATATATATATATATATATCTGTGTGTGTGTGTGTGTGTGTGTGTGTGTGTGTGTGTGTGTGTGTGTGTGTGTGTGTGTGTATTGAAAAATAGCAAAATCTTATCATTCATATATTGTGAACATGTAAGCTATACCGTTTCTACAGCATCTTTTATTGAATTGTTGGTTTCATTAATGATTTTTATTTATTATGACAACTATGAAGCATGTAAAAAAGCATCACATTGTGAAAAAAATATTTAAACACGAATTGCGTATAGTTCTTTCTAAATTTATTACGAACCGATGCTAGTCAATAGTTACCAATATTTTTATGTATAATCTGTAGCATAGTGGAAAATGTGTTAGCTTATGAAATACAAGGTTGGAGGTTCGATTCCGATTGGTTGAATGCTTTTTTTTTCAAGTGCAATAAAATTATTATTTATAATGTACATGGATAACTAATAATAATATATGTAATAATGTAATCCCGTATATGTAATATATATAAATATAATATGCATAATGCAACATTACTTCTCCCCGATGAATTGAAAGCCATTTACAATCTTCAATAAATATTAAATTAATAGATGAGAATAAAAAGTGAAGAATTATTTAGACTATTGAAATTGAAAATTTTAATTTAATTATTACGTCGCTAAAAATTGTCATATTTATGGCTTCAGAATAGCTTTTTATGATGATTCCATAAAATGCTAAAAAGATGTTGGAAAAAGTGTTTCATCATATCTTGAAATGAATATACTTTATAAAATTGACTTATTTTACATGTCAGATGAATTACAATAAATCTAAATAAAATATTTGTATTTATTGTAATTAATATACATGAATATATATATATATATATATATATATATATATATATATATATATATATAAACTTATAGATGCAGTATAAAAAACAGAAAAGTATTATCTGATATAATGATCACTAACCATCTACTTATCATTTTATTTAATAGTCTATTGATAATGATTTATTCACATTGAAAAAGAACTTTCGTTGTGAATATTAAAATAATTCAAATAAATTTAAATAGTTCTAGATGCAAGAGAAAAATAATAATAATGTATATAAATAAAATAATAAAAATACATAATTACTTCGCACAACCTCAAAATAACAACTTTTGGATGAATTTTAGATGTGTGATGTAAAGTATCGTGTAAACTACCGAAGAAATTAATTATTTCCCTCTTGAGACTTACCTCTTTCGCTTTGCAGGAGTCCGATATGTCTCACAAGGTAAATAATCAATTTCCAGACTAGGAATAAAATTTACTCCTTATTAAAATTTACTCCCACATTAATTTAAGAACATTTTTATTTAAGACAACGCTGTATCTTTTATATACATATTAAAGACAACACGTATACATTCATTCTAACGAGTGTGTTGGACACACTGCTCCATACATACACGTGACATGAATTCATACGAGTGCTGAAAAAAACTAGTGACTGCCCTGTAACCTTTTCTGCTTTTACGCAAGAACGACGGATCATATGCTGATGCAGGCTGATGTGCGCTGTATAATGATAATAATGATGTGTTGTAGACATAGTGCTACCATCTGACGGACTTCTTGGTACTACGATTTTTTGTTACCTATTAGCCTATAGGCTTTGCGCTTCTATAACCGTCTATCTTCGTTGGTATAAGTAATTATATATAAATTTAGTTGTCAATTATCGTTTATTAATTATTTATTGTAACTTATTCGTCTGTTTCAGAACCTTAGAAATAGAAGAGTTCACCAAGATTTATTGAATAACTCTATTATTATTTTTATTAAGAAAATATACTGTGTTCTTGTATAATTATTTTCCTGATCCCCCGTCCGATTCTGAAATACTTCCTCCCCTCTCAAACTACCCTGGGAAAATACCGCGTATGCTATCCCGAGGGGGACAAGAACGTTACATTTTATATATATATATATATATATATATATATATATATATATATATATCAAATACGGCTTCTACGGGGAAATATTGTATTTTTGTGTACGGACAGTGGAATACGATATTCCGATGCTTCAGAACGTATTCTACGGTGAGTATTGTAGTAACTGGTAGGAAACGATGACCAGGTATGTAGGGACGGCTTCTGCGGGGAGTTCCGTGTTTGGACCGTAGAATACGATGTCCACGTGTCTCGAGGCATTTTCTACGGGGCGTGACATGTTCAAACGGTGGAAGACGATGTCCAAGTATGACAGAACGACTTCTATGGAGAGATTCGTATTTGATAATTTGAACACCCGACTCCCAGTAGAAGTGTGCCAGGATACTTTGACATCATTTTCTAGCTCCTTTACACAAAAATCTCTATAGCAGTCATCCTGAGAGATATTTTATCTTCCAAACATGATACTCTTTGTAGAAATCGTCTCGAAACACTTGTGTTCACGCTGCTCTAATTTTATTATATACATAATATTGTTTTGCTTGTAATTGTATTTTATTATATACATAGAACGTTTCTTGTAATTGTATAGATAAGATAGTAAACAAGTTCAAACTTGCATCACCTAATGATCGTTAAGATGTAGGGTCCTGTTGGATCCGAGGCTATCCCGTAACTTGTTTTGCGGACAAATCAGGTAGCTAGTAACGCATGGATGAAACGTTGTTTCACCGCGAACTCCTATAAATTAGAATCTCACCCTTACTTGTTTTTTCTACATTAATCGTTTTTTTTATACACATCATTTTAAATCTTTGATCCATATTAATTGTAATTATTATTGAATAAATATTATATAAGTGTTTTGAAAATTGAACTTTAAAACAGTGTCTCATAATTTATCCGAGCTTACACAACATTATGGTTCTTCGAGCCGGATCGAGAAAGTGACAGTGTTTAAAAAGAAAAATTAATGTAGTACGTAATTAATGAATATTTATTTCAAGCACTTGAGATATTTATAAGTGCACATGCAGAAAAAGTTTGGAATATATAAGAGAATGATAATTTGAACTTGGTGAATAAAGGGCATAATAACAGTGGTCTTTAATATAAAATTACTGATTATTATATTACGCTTAATAAAATTACGAATAGTTGAAAAATTTTTTTTATTATTGGAAATAAAATACTAACAGGACTGGAGTATATTATTCAACATTAAGTGATAAGTTTTTGGAAATCGACAAGGAAAAATCTTGTATGGTAAACCCGTGAATCGGAATTCTAGGCATAAGGAAATTAGTGAAGATTGGATATGATAGTGCTTTAATAGCAAGGGGCGAAAGGAACTCTGATATATAAACATCTGGCGAGTCCCCACAAATAATTCCTTTTTTCTTCTATTATTATACTTATTTAAAATTCTACAAAATGAATCAACTAAGGTCTAAAGCGAGCGATAATTAAGCGCGCATGAACTCGTTTTAAAACTCAAAATTGGGTACATATTCGACATATATATCCCAAAATTGGGTACATATTCGACATATATATCCCAAAATTGGGTACATATTCGATTGAAGATGACATTTTAATTTGGGAAGTACGCGTAGTAAAGTTCGAAGTACTTTTTGAGCAATTTAAAGAAATACACTCTGAAATAGAGATTTTATTAGACGGTAATGAATCTTCACTTGTACTTGAAGACAAGGAGCGTGATAAATGTGAAAGTAATTTTTTCCGTCTTATTACTAGATCTAAAAACATAATTAATAATACAATTTCATACGCACCAAGATATAATGGGCATGAAACATCATTACATCCGCCGAAAATTACTCTTATGAAATTTAATCATATGATAATTGGTTAAAATTTCGAGATACCATTGAATCTCTCATTCACAACGAGACAACCTTATCAAATATAACATAAATTCCATTATCTCAATTATTCGTAGATAGGGGATGCATCTCGCGTAATAGAGACACTTGGTTATCTGATACTAACTACAGAGTTGCTTGGAACGCCTTAAAAACGATATGAAGATGCAAATTCTTTAATTTATCATCATTTTCACGCACTTGTTCAAGCACATCCTATATATACGTCGTCGCTTTCAAAACTGTGGTAATGAATTGTTAAGGTAAATATCATATTCTCGCCTTAAAATCATTCGGTGAAAACACGGATAGCTGGGTAATTTTAGTGATATATTTATTATCTACGTAATTAGATTCTTTCACAAAGCATGAATGGGAGAAATACTGAACAGAAGTAAACAATAAAATCGATTTAAAGAACATGTTAATATTTTATTGAAAATCATTGTGAGTATTTAAATAATTTAAGAGCTTATAATTTATCTATCAGCACAAATAAATCTAGCACAGGACATAAATCGAATTCTGCTCATGTAAAAGATTCATATGTAAAATCACTTTTTACCACTGGAAAGGCGTGCCCTGTCCATAAGGAATCACATTCGATATACTTTTGTAACGCGTTTAAAAATTTCAGTCTACCTGATCGTTTACAAAGAGTTAAGGATTTAAATTTTTGTCTCAATAGTTTAGCATACGGCCAACATAATATATTTCCTGTTCATCATGCAAAATATGTTCAAGAAAACATAAAACTTTGCTACATTTAGATACGCGTAATACATTCAACAGAGCTGCGACTCAGCTAGAAAAATCTTTAGCCTCTCAGATGGACGATATTTCAGCGTCTTATCGTCATCGGGATTAACTAATAAAACTGCAGTATATTCTGCTAAGACTACCGTTAATCATAAATCTCATGCATTATTTGGAATGGCTTTGGTCTTTCTTTTAGATAAATGGGCCAATGAGTTCAAAAAAATTCCATTTTTTAAGGAAAGTTTCTGCAGACGTTTAAAATGAAATATTTCAAGGATCGGATTGACCATTTCAGGTATTGAGAAAGGTGGAAGTGTTGTAAATCCTCAGTATACAGTAGTCTTAAAGTCTAGAATCAATCATTTCAAGACTATGTGAACGTGTTTAATGTTGAATACAATTTCCGAAGAAATGCCTAATATAAAAATTGATGCTAAGGACTTGCAGATAAATAAGGGGATTGAACTTGCCGATCTAGCGTTCCATTGTAGCTGAGGAATTGACTTGTATATTGGGACTGGTTTATTTTTTGATTTATTATGCAGCGGTCAATTTATATTAGGGCAAGGGAAGCCACTTCTGCAAAAAACGCAATTAGGATGGATTGTAGCTGGTCCAATTAGTCAATCTGCAAATATTATGTGTAATTTTGTAAGTCAAGAAAAAATAAGTAACCAAATCGAAAAATTTTGATAAATTGAAAACTGCTTTGTATAAAGAGAATGCACCGAAACATTCAAAGCTGATTTTTGTGAAAATCATTTTAAAAAAAATACTCGAATTGACAGTGACGGTAGATTTGTCGTTAGCATACCTTTCAAGGAGCAAGTAAATAATATTGACAATTCCTTTGAAATGGCACAAAAAGGATTTTATATGTTATAGAAAAAATTTGAAAAAATGACGGAGTTAAAGAAAGAATACGTGAAATTTATGAATGAGTACAAAGATATGGAGCATATAATTAAAATTGCAAAGGACGAAATTATTATTAGTATTAAAACTCGAACTTATTATTTTCCGCATTAAGCCTTATTTAAGGAAGATAGCACAACAACAAAACTTCGGGTTGTTTTTGACGGCTCTGCGAAAAAGTAAAATAGGCTTATCTTTAAATGATGTGTAATATTCGGGCCAAACCGTTCAACAAGATTTTTTTTCAACACTGATTAGATTTCGATACCATTCTATTATTATATATTATATTTTATCAGTAGATGTAACAAAAATGTATCGGCAAATCGGCATAAATTGTAAAAGAACAGGATTTTCAGCCAATTCTCTATCGATCAGATCCAACGAAGCCTTGAAAACATTATAGATTAGCGACAGTTACTTACGAAACAGCTTCTGCTTCGTATCTCGCAACGCGATGTTTGCATGAAATTGGTGAACATGCTGCTAAAGATTGTCCGATCGCGAGCAAAATAATTAAAACAGATTGTTATAACAACGATCTTTTGACTGGCACAAATAATATCCACGAAGCAATTAATTGAAAGAAGGACTTAGAAAAAATTCTCGCAAACAAAGGATTTGAATTGCGAAAATGGGTATAAAATAATGCACACATTTTTGACTTGGACTGCTTTTTTTAGAGTGCTTTTTTTTTAGAAATGTGAAGTTTTTAGGCCTTCTACTCCCCTTCTGCTTTACCCAGAGCTAAGAACGTGGACGTAGAGAATAATGTAGCTCCTTTTTTCATTTTTTTTTATTTTTTATATTTTCCTACTTTTTTTATACATTTTTTCATTTTTTATACATTTTTCCATTTTGGCAGAAGTCTATTTTGTATTTTTTTCACATTGCTCTTCTAAGATCTTTATGAATCTATCGATAACATCTGACTTTATGATGTTCTTTTATTTTTTATAATTTTTTCTAACTTGATCAAGGTAAGACTTCTTTGTTATGATAAGTTTCGAAACATGGATCTATACATAGAACAACTTGACAGATTTTACATTCATAAGTGCTTCGATGTCTGGTTTTCTTCATAAACAGCAATTGTCTTCTTTCTTTTTTCCTTGATCAATTTTCTTAAGAAAGTGTTTCCCAATATGTCGAGAGTCATTCAACTCACATGAATAACGCAAGTTATCAGAATTTATCCCCAGTAAGCCTCTGACCACTTCTAAATGAAAATCAGATAAGAAATCTCTTTGTTAGTGGTACTTTTCATTTTATGTAATGCATAGATCTTACCAGAACATAGCCACGTAGCGGTCGAAAGTGGAATTAGCCTCTCTTCCACATCGGTGGTTGCCTGTATGCAGGAGTTCTATAAGTGACTTACGTCACTTGTATTATTTCTTCTCGAATAAATTCCTAGTTATAATTGTACGATCTAAATTATGATGATATATACGGTTCTAGCAAAAAGTATGTCTGTAATTTTACTGGCCAACTACTTTCACGATAATAGATTCAGAAATTTATCTGAATAATGATATTGACAGAAATGCGATTGGTTGAATAAGAAAATTCGGTGTCAAGCGGTTTCAAAATCTAAAAACCAATTTTAAATATTTCGCTGGGTATATTCTCAAACTGATCTTGGAGAAATATTCATCTCTCTTTTTATTTGAGGTCAAAATAATGTAAAATCCGATCTGAGTGACTCCAAAAATATAAAGATATATCTTTTGCAATGATTCAAATCATATTGCTAAGTTTAACCTTCAAATAACCTTCATTGACCTTGACTCTGAAGTGATAAGGTCAAACCAACTTCAGATACGAACTTAGCGCATCAATTTACTTAATGATAAAGAGGTATCCGAGCAATATGTTTTTGAGTCGATATATCAGCTTTCCGACTCTTGAACGGTTAAAACCAATTGAGAGCTAGAACGTCACAAAAAGATCAATTCTCTCTATTACGTTTCAAATTTTCGATCCTCTAGGATTAGTCGGCCCTGTAATAATTAAATCGAAATTAATTTTACAAAAAATGTGGCAACTGCATATTGATTTGGATTAATCCGTACCATAATCTCTTCATACTGACTGGAAACAATTTGTCTGTCAACTGCGAGTGATAAATAATATAATATTCCAACGTCATGCAGTCTGTGAGAATTCCGGTGAGATTGAATATTATGGGTTTTGTGATGCCTCTGAAAGGACGTATGAAACATGCATATATATATATATATATATATATATATATCCGCTCCCATTGAAAAAAAAAAAAAAACAATGGGGTCGCCCTTGTCACCGGTTATAGCTAATTTAGTTATGGAAAAGTTGGAAAGTATAGCCTTGTCAAAATTGCTTTTTGAACCAATGATATTTAAGAAATATGTTGATGATATCTTTACAATTGTTCCGGAAGTTTTTGTGGATGAAATGGTCAATGTTTTCAATTCTGTACATGACAGAATTAAATTTACAAGGGAGGTTAAAGTTAATAGTCAGTTAAGTTTTCTGGACATTAATGTCATTAGATGTAGTAATAATAAGGTGAAACTTAATTGGTACAGAAAGCCTACTTGGTCAGGTAGGTTTTTAGATTTTAATTCACACCACCAATTCGGAAACAAAATTGGAGCATTAAAGGGTGTCATTGACAGAGCAATTACATTGTCACATATAGATTTTAGACAAAATAATTTACAGATAATAAGAGAAACTTTCATTAATAATGGTTATCCAATTCAATTTATTAATAGATTAATTGCTGAGAGATTGTTTGACATTTATAATGACGAAAATAGACATAGTGCAGGAATTGATGTTAACGGAGGCAAAATTATTGTCTTGCCATAGTTATAGGATTGTCTGAAAGAATAAAAAGAAATTTTCGGAAATATAACATTCAAATTTTCTTTAAAAATAGCAACAATTTGAGTAGATTGTTTAATAATTGCAAAGATAAGGATGATTTATGCTTAAAATCAGGAGTTGTTTACAATATTAATTGCATGGATTGTGATAAATACTATATTGGACAAACAGGTAGATATTTAAAAAAGAGAATTTATGAACATAAATATAGTTTACGTAGCTCACACATTACTTCCGGTTTAAAAGAGCATTGTTTAAAGTTTTTACATTCTTTTGATTTTGTGAATGTGGATATTTTGGAACATGGTATTAATAATAAGTATAAACGGGAGAGTCTTGAAAGTATTCACATTTCCAGGAATCGAAATAATGTGATTTTAATGTTAGAGTCTAGTAGATTGGACAGTTTTTATCATTCCTTATTAAATTGATTGGTTTTGGACAATTTGTGTAGAGGGGGAATTTATATTTAATTTACTAAATTTGATGGTGGGGATGGGTATATATAGATTAGAATATAAGGTTTAGTTTAGTCCCTGATGAGGAGCCGTAGCGAGCTCGAAACGTTGGACAAGTCGTCAATTAGGTAAGGGTGTTGGGGACAGTCAGACTGCACTTTACTAACAAAGAATTTTTTCAGCTAATATTTTATTTTCAGATTAGTCTACGGGGGTGAATGTAAACAAGGACAGTCTGACTGTCATTATAATTTTAATTTAATTTTTAATTTAATTTTTATTTTTATTTTTATTTTTATTTTTTATTTTTATTTTATTTTATTTTTAGATTGAATTGATTGGACTGTAAGACCAATAAAAAAATATTTATTAATTTGTATATGGGCAGTCGACAAAAGTACAATTCAATAGGAAAGATTATGGCTATTGTGTTTTGGAATCCACATGGTATTATCCTTGTTGATTATCTGGACAAGGGATAAACGATTACTGGAAAGTATTATGCGTCATTATTAAGTGAGCTACATAACAAAATAAAAGAGAATCTTCCTCACTTGAAGAAAAAAAAGTCCTCTTTCTCCAGCATAATGTACGAGTGCATACGTGCGCAGTTTCGATGGCTAAATTCAGGAATTGAAGTTTGAATTGATAGACCATCCACTGCACTCATCAGATCTAGCCCGTAGTGAGTTCTTCTTATTTCTAAATTTTAAAAACTGGCTCAGCAGATAACGATTTACGTCAAATGAGGAGGTCATTGCTCACACAAATGCTTATTTTGAGGAACTACAACAATCATACTTTTCTGAAGACTTAAAAAAATTGGAGATACATCTGCCACAGTGTATTGGACTAGAATGTGTATGAACTAGTTGAACAAAGTATATAAACTAGTTAAAAAATAAAAAAAAATTACCTTAAAATAATTGTTTTTTCTATCTTTTTCTAAAGATTTGTTGACCTGCCCTTGTAATATCGGATTAATACGAGTAACTGGAAGACTAACAAATGCACCGATCGCTTACACACATAAATACCCAATTATCCTAGCTTCGAAACATGCATTAACATTATTGATAATAAAATACGAACATTGTTTATTGGCGCATGTTATAAAATTGGCGCATAATATAAAATCTGCTCTTAAAAATAACATAATTGAAACAAATATTTCTCAATTTTTATCTAATGTAAAGTTTGAATGGCATTTAATTCCATCGCGCGCTCCACATTTTGGAGGTTTGTGGGAGAGCGCAGTTAAATCCATGAAATATCACTTGAAAAGCGTTTTGGGGCGACATGATTGACATTTGAAAAATTTTATACAATATTAACACAAGTAGAAGCTTGCTCAAATTCACGTCCTCTTTTCCCTTTATCCATTGACTCTTCCGATTTAACTCCTTTGACTCCAGGACATTTCCTTATTGGAGACTCACTGATTACTCTACCAGAGGTAGATTTACAAAATATTAAAGTATCTCGACTTAATCGCTATCAACATTTACAGTATATGTTACAGCATTGGCAACGTGAATATCATCACCAGCTTCAACAGAGACATAAACGGACTCAAAACACTCCAGATAATATAAACCCCAGAACAATAGTCATCATTAAGGATGACAACTTACCACCTTTACGTTGGCCTCTGAGATGAATTACTGAGAACCATCAAGTTTCAGATCATGTCAACCAAGTTGTCACTATGCAAACAGCTCGTGGTATCATCAAGCGACCAACAATAAAAATCTGTATTTTACCTATTGAACAAAATTCAAACGAAAACAACAGTAGTATGACATCAACTGAAGAGAACTAAATATTGAGACGAAGTGTTAAAAAAGGACTTTCAAAAAAAAATAATGGTATATCATAAATATTGTTATTAGTTTCGATTTTTAAATAAAATTTATTATTTTCAGATAAATAAACTTGAATAGTAATTCTCGATTTTTGTAACTTTCAGTTAATTGTATTATTCAACGTGTAAACATTAATTTCTTGTATCTTCTATCAACGGAATGTTATTCTGAAAGATAATCTTTCAAGGTGGCCGAGATCTTCAAGCGGCTCTGATTTTATTATATACAAAATATTGTTTTTCTTGTAATTGTACTTTATTATATACATAAAATGTTTCTTGTAATTGTATATATAATGTAGTAAATAAATTCCAATTTACATCACCTAATGACCGTTAAGATGTAGGGTCCTGTTCGGTCTGCGGCTATCCCGTAACTAGGTTTGCGGACAAATCAGATAGCTAGTAAATCTTATTCGTACGAGTGTTTGTATAAGAACCAGTTTCATGCATCGTTATGAATTATTCTCGCGGAGAAATAAAATTCGAGGAGCATTCTCAGCTTGACACATGGACGAAAGGTTGTTTCATCGCGAACTCCTATAAATTAGAATTTCATCTTTACTTGTTTTTTTCTACATTTATCGTTTTTCTATACAGATCATTTTAAATATTTGATCCATATTAATTGTAATTATTATTGAATAAATATTATATAAGTGTTTAGAAAATTGAACTTTAAAACAGTGACTCGTTATTTATCCGAGCTTACACAACACTTTGAAATCTTTTTCTACCGCCCGAACTCGAAAGTACAATTTTCCCTGTTGAAGCAGGATAATAGATAAGGATCAGCAGTTAATAGATTAGTTATTATTTGTCGCGACACACATGGACATCGTATTCTACCATTCGAACACAAAACTACTCGTGGAAGTCATCGACAGACTCCTGGATATTGTGTTCTACCGTCCGAACACAAAACTATCCGTAGAAGTCATCCCGAAAAACTAGAACATATAGTATATACATATAGTAATGCATATATATATATATATATATATATATATATATATATATATATATATATTGCAACGCCAGTTTTGGCATTACACTTACCGTGTATTGCGGCTTACATACGTAGCCTTATCTGCCTGTATGTGTGTGTGGGTGTGTGTTTGATTGCGCACACACGCTAGCTCCAGCTGAAACGGGGAACAGGGGGAACACGGAAAGAATAACTCGGGGCAAATAACAATATTAACAATATATTTACTAACAATACTAAAACTCGTTACAATATGATACGGTAGCTAGCGGGCTGCCCACTTCTTGCATATTTAGTTTATTGCAATTATATATTGCAATATTTAGTTTATTTAAATAACTAAAAAGGTAATGAAAACGGAGGTAAAAAGATTCACTTTTAATAACTTTAGTATAATAAAAGTTTTTTACATAAAACTTTTTTTTGAATTGAAATATAACGGAATACCGTTTTTTACGCATAATTAGAAGTAATATGATGGTTCAATATTGACGCAATAATTATTTGAAAATCTCGAAATCCAATATCAATATATATATATATATATATATATATATATAAATATAGCAGGGTCGTCCGAAGGCTGTAGTACCCATACTTGCCATCGTAACGTGACCGCGCTCCTTTATCTTGTAATAGAAAATAATTATATTTACATATTTTTCTTCTATATTATATAGTATATATACATATAACACAATATTATATTTGTATTTTACGTAACGCAACGTAACTTAATTTCATACGTAAAATTCTCACCTGGTGAGAAATTTTTGAAACATTTTTATTTTTAACAAACCTGATATTAAAATTAATGATATGCTTATGAACTTACATTTTGTAAATGTTATTTAACGTCACTCTTTTTATGCTTCCAAATATCGGTGTTAATCAACAATGGAAGTTCACGATGTCTTGGTAAACAAAGCATATGTAAAATATTATATATGCTTGTATGAATCATCCAAGAGCGGGGTTTAAACTTGGATCACCACGTTACTAGTCGATCATTCTAGCGATCGAGCCATTTTAGCCTTCTGAAATTAAATTTAATGCATTTAAGAAAATGAATATGATCTATACAATTAATAATATTTTTTTAGTTAAAAAATGTCGTTTCAACCAAATCAGTTAATAGTGTCGCGTCCTGCGACGTTATGAACGATATATATATATATATATATACATATATATATATATATATATATATATATATATATATATATATATATATATGTACACGAATGTTGAAACAAATTTTCATGGCTTGGTAAAAGCACCTTTTTTTATCACCGAGAGTAACCGGACACTCTGTTGTCGGAAACTGAGCGTCGATGCTGACGTCGGAGGAATTTCTCATTACGACCGACGTTAATATTGGATTTGTAATTTTTAAAGGAAATAGAACGTAGAGACTAAATCATAAATTGAAGGATGGTATGCCATCGATACATATGCGTGTGCACGTACGTTTGTTTTGATAGACTAGTTATGGTGCTAAGTATGATTAAAAATTTGTTAATCCATTATTCTACTTATATTAATTAATATTTTATTAACGTATACTAGAGTATGATATAAAGATCAGTTTAATAATTATAAACGTAGAACAAAATCGAAACATTAAGATTAATAATGTTAGTCCAATTGCGATATTAGATATGTTAATAGAATGTTAATAACGATATACTTTATAAAATACATAAAATAAATTGAATAATAGACTAAGAGATTTCTAACTTATAGTATAAAGATTAGTTTAATTAATAATAAGGGATTATGTAAATAATTATAAACGTAGAATAAAATCGAAACATTAAGATTAATAATATTAGTTCAGAATGTTAGTAGTTATATACTTTATAAGATACATAAAATAAATTGAATAATAGACTATGAGATTTCTAACTTATAGTATAAAGATTAGTTTAGTTAATGGAATAAGAGATTATGTAAAATTAATTCTTATAAACGTAACAAAATGGTTAAAGTATTAATTAAAGATCGTATTTTATAATGTTGCTATAAGTTTGTTGCTAATGATCATAGTAGATGCGTTATCTTAAAAAAATTAAATATTGTAAGAAAGCGAACAAAAAAGTTTATATTATAAACGAAATTTGACTCTTTCATTAGCTTTCCCTATAACAACCGCTCAGATGAATTTCTACGAAAATTTTAGACGGCCTTTTTTACTTTGTCTGGACCACATATAAATATGAGTCCAACGAAACGAAAATTTACTGCCGATTGAGATTTCAACTAGGTCAGATCTATCCGATAGTTATAAGCCTTAGAATTTTTTCCAATTTTTTCGGACTTAGAATTTTTTCGTGATTTTCGGACTTAGAATTTTTTCGACTTTTTCAGATTTAGAATTTTTGCAACCTTTTCGGACTTAGAATTTTTTCAACGTTTTCAGACTTAGACTTTTTTGTGATCTTCGGACTTCGAATTTTTTCGACTTTTTCGCACTTAGGATTTTTCTGACCTAGATTTTTTTTGCGATTTTTAACCTTTGAAATATTTCGTATTTTTCAGACTTTGAAATTTTTCATGTTTCTCGAACTTCATCTTGTACGTGTTAACTTTGTATACTCGAGCTATATCTAGTTTCTTTTTATATATTATACGGTTGTATAAGAAGTATTTCGAAGAAGTAAATAAATAGTAAGTAACCAACAATATTTATCATTTATCCTTATTAACATTATTTATCCATATTCTCCACTAAACCTAATCGCGATATATATATATATATATGTAGGCTAAACGGGTGGGACTCTCGCAGTCTTGTATACGGAAGCTGCTCCTGTAATTTCTCTGCGTAGGCTAAACGGGTGGGACTCTAACAGTCCTGTACACGGAAGCCGCTCCACTAATTTCTCTGAGTAGGCTAAACGGGTGGGACTCTAGCAGTCCTGTACACGGAAGCCGCTCCTCTAATTTCTCTGAGTACGCTAAACGGGTAGGACTCTAGCAGTCCTGTACACAGAAGCCACTCCTCTAATTTTCCTGAGTAGGCTGAACGGGTGGGACTCTCGCAGTCCTGTACACGGAAGTCGCTCCTGTAATTTCTCTGAGTAGGCTAAACGGGTGGGACTCTCGCAGTCCTGTACACGGAAGCCACTCCTATAACTTTTCTGAGTAGGCTAAACGGGTGGGACTCTCACAGTCCTGTACGCGGAAGCCGCTCCTTTCATCCTGATAGATAAGACTGTGGGAAAAGAATCTTAGTACGGAAGCATATAGACGAAGTCAAATAACGAATTAAGTAGTAAACTCGTGATTTACAGACCGGCCAATACTACCTAGGTTCGGTATCCATCCAAAAACGCGTACACTTCGGCTCACCGGCCCCACATCCCTGGCTAGTAGTCGAGAGGCTAGGCCAAAAATAGCAATTATTGACCGGTCCAAACCAAATTACTGACCAGTCTTTCGTGGAAGCAAATCGTCACGCATAGAACCGGGTGGGCACTCGTCATTATATATGAGTACGTATATAATGACGAGAACTGAAGTGAGAAGTGCAGTCAGACTGCACTTTACTAACAAAAATTTTTTTCAGCTAATATTTTATCTTCAGATTAGTCTACAGGGGTGATTGTAAATAAGGACAGTCTGACTGTCATTATAATTTTTAATTTAATTTTTATTTTTGTTTTTATTATTTTTGTGTATTGATATATTAATGTTAATGTAAATGTGTATTGATGTTGTTACGTATTGTTTTCGATTGATTTGATTGGATTGTAAGACCAATGAAAAAAATATTTATTAATTTGTATATAAGCAGTCGACAAAAGTACAATTAAATTATTATAAATCTTATTTATATTTTATAAAAACTTTATATAAAATATTTTTCTAAATTCAATAATATATTAAGACAAAAATACATAAATAATAATATATGAGAATATACATAATAATATACACAAATATAAATCCCAAGTTTGTTATATGCTACTGTTATATTGTAATTAAAATATTTTGTTAAAACATGAAAAATGCGTTTGCTTTGATTTGAGATAATAAAAACGTTTACAATATTATTTATGATATTTACTATACGCATATTAAAATCTGTATTACATTTATAGAATGTCAGTAATATTGAACAGACATGGTGATAATGCATATCTATTTATATGTAATACATGATTTTGGTAGCTTTGTCGCTAACTATTATTTTCACAGACTACTATTAAAATAAGATTTTAAAGAATTAAATAACTATTAGTTATATAAACATAATTTATATAATAACATTTCTGAGAAATAATGACCTTTGATTCCTTATCTGATAATGCAGACAAATAAAAGTCTAGCAATATTTTAAATAAAATGCATTTTCAAACAGTTTTCATGTTATTATCAGTTTTAAAACCATGACAAATAACTTTAAGTCTGTGACATCTGAATTCAATTTCTGAACTACAATATAACTGTAGTAATTTCGGTATAGTATTAAGATCGAAAGGTGGTTTAGCCATGAGAAATGTTTGAAGAGGTGAATATGAATGATTTAAAGGCTGCGTTATATATAAGTAAGTCTTAGTCAAAAAAGTTGCAAGAAAGCCATTCAATTTTATATTGTTAGCAGAAAATTCAGTATTTATAATTCCATTGTGCAATGAATTAATAAAGTTGATGCAGAATAGTTTACCGTTAAATCGAAATATTTTAAAAACGATTAGTGAGTTATGGAAAATAAATATCAACGTTTTGGGATTAGATTAATATGTTCAAAAATAAGAACCTTGTAACTTTTAAATAATAATAAATTTTTGAAATAACAGTACAGACTACTAATTGCACTTTTTCAAAAGTACTGCTACCGGCAACAATCGATAAAGCTAATGCACCACCTTCAATAACTTTATGACATGCAACAAGATTATTGTCTTCTAATAAATGAGAAAAGACTGATAAAAAAAATTAAGGATTATAAATTTGATTTAATATGTGGGTTGTATTCTTAAAATTACACTAGAAATAAACAGTTATTAATTAATACGTATTTGAAATTTAATAATGTAATTATTTGAACATTTACGTGTAAAAAAAATTGATCACTTTTCTTGAAAGTTGTATTGCATGAAATTAATAAATACTTTTATCGGTCTTTCAGTCTTTTTACTATAATATATTATAATAAAATAGTGACAATCAGTCTGTCCTTATTTACTATCATCCCCAAAGAATCTGAATTAAAACTTATTACTAAAAATAAATTAGATTAAAAATTAAAAATAATAAAATAAAATAAAATAATAAAAATAATAAACTAAAATCTATGTTAGTGAAGAACCACCCGACTGCCCCCGCCACCTTAAATTTAACTTCTCCTTTAGCGTCCGACGTTTCGAACCGCTACGGTTGATCCTCAGGAACTGAACAGTTTAGTCTTAGTTGGCTAAAACTTTTGTTTTCTGCTTTTCGGCCAGTAAAGTTATAATTGTTAGCCATCTCATTGGTTAGGACTCAAGACGTTTTTTGGGGAAAAACAAGGAATCAAAACATCATTTTACCTTTTAAACATTACGTAACAAATTTATTTAGTTCGAAAAATTCATATAATTTGCGAAGTTTATTTACTTATATTTTAAATTAATTTTTTGATTAAAAACAATCGTCTATTCATAATGAAATTTTTTTAAACAATTTTATAAAGATAAAAGTTATTGAATTTTTATTAAATATAGTAGGTGGAATGTTAAAATAAAGATACACGAAATAATCTTTTAACATGCACTTTATTTCAAACGAGGAAAGAAAAGACGTCTGTAAGGACGACGAAAGGACGACGCAAGACTAAGTACAATACTCGAAATTGAAAACTATGCAAGCCTTTGTGAGAAGCTTAAAACCTATAGAAGAATATCAGGATCTAAACAATAAACTCATAAATCATTTGCGACGAAGGGTAGTAAAGACGCAGATCGTAATAAGACCCAGTAAACTCATATGTTTACATCCTTTTATGATACGGTCCAATATTTAGTTTCAAGTATTTTTTGCTTTATTATTTATAGAAGGCTAAAATAATCTAACAAAAATTTTAAACATTTATTTATTAATTTAATAAATTTTACTAGCAGTTAACAAGTACTTTTTCAATAGATATCAATATTTACGTAATTAAAAGAAACAGTAAATATTCATTTCATTCCTTTTCTACCCATGTATAAAAGAAATTTAAGTATCAAAATATTACAAAGTTCTGTTAGTTAATACTCTTATTATATTAATTACATTATAATTTCGTTACAGATACTTAAATTATAAAAATCTTATTTAAAAACCATCAATTTGAATAAGGAACAGGAAAAATGTACGCAAAAAGGTACATCAATACAATACATATTTTTTGTTGCAAAAATTTTTAAATATTATTAATTTCTTTTTATTTCCCGTTAAAAAATGTAATTGTTAATAACAAAACCATTCTGAGGTTTTCATATAATAAAAAAACTATTTTTATACTGTATTTATTCAATGAAATTAAAGCTACAATAAAATAATGTAACGCAAAATCTGTATGTGTAGTTTATATATTTATTATTAAATATCTCTTCGAGGAGCAGTTAGTAGCAGATGAAATCTTTTGTAGATTCTTGTTTAGAAGCGTAGATTTAGGACAATTTTTAAAGTGTACCCTCGTGTACGTTTTTTCTTATACAATTTTTTTTTCTTATACAATTCTCCCTCGACTAAACATTTTAATATGAAAAAAGACTTTTTTATATATATAATACTTTCTTTTGTTTAAATTAGAAATATTTAGAAATGATAAAACTATAAGTTGCTTTTTAAGAATCGCACATTTACATGTGCTTGACTGAGAAGTCTAATTAGGAAAACAAATCATTTCCATATATAAATTCAATACAATTATTATATTAAAGGCCTACAATGGCTCGATCGCTAGAGCGAAGGACTAGTAACTTGGTGATCCGAGTTCAAATCCCGGTCTCGGCTGATTGACACAAGCACCGCTGTAATAATTTACATGTGCTTTGTTTACAAACACATCGTAGACCTCCGTCGCTGATTAGCACCAATATTTGGAAGCATAAATAGAGCGACGTTAAATAACCTTAAAAAAAAAGAACAATTATTATATTGATAAATGTATTACATTGAAGACAAGTATTAAATGATACGGTATTCGAATACACCAAAGTTGTCTTATTTTACATTATCGTAGATCGTAATTCTAAAGAGATTTCACAAATTTTTGAGAGTTATATCTGGTATATTTATATTCTGAAATGTCATTTTTTTCTGTCGTAAATAATATAATTTGTCTTATTTGATTAAGAAATTAACCCTAGATGTAGTATTACTAGAAGAATCATTAAAAAAACTTATTTTCATTTGGGATGCCTTTCAGTCGGCGCACTGGCTCGCGATCGCTATCCTCGTCGGTTAATTCGCCCGTGTCGCTATTGATGATCAGGTGCCTGCTCGCGTGAGATCGATCAGGCTGATCCGCGTTGTCGGAGAAGTCGTCCTCGGTGTCGACTTCGCTTTCAATGTCCTCGTTGAGGTAGTGCGCGGGTTTGACGCGTTCAATGGATACCGTCTTTTCGCGGCCGTTGACATCGATGCGTAAGGTTTTCCCGTCTGGATTGCGTTCTAACACCCGATGCGGCCCGGAGTATGGTCTACATAGGGTCGGCTTGTTGGGGTTCGTTTGGAGAAACACGTGGGTGCATTACCCCATCGCTTTGTACACGAAGGGTTTGTGTGTGTTTCTGTGCTCGACTCGAGCTGGTCGTACATTGTGCATGTACTCCTTAAGGTCGCGGAGGAACGCGCTGTCGTCGGGTTCGACTCCGTCATCTACGCAGAATGCGCCGGGGATCTAGAGGGTCGTGCCGTATGGGTATTCTACGGGACTGACTCCTACGTCGGTACAGACGCGTGTGCGTAAGCCCAGTAGCACCATCGGTAGTGCTCTAGGCCAGTCTGGGTTGTCACCCTGGCACATAAGCGCGGCTTTAAGGTCGTGATGCCACCTTTCTACAATGCCGTTCGCAGCCGGGTGATAGGAAGTGGTGCGTATCCTTTTGCACACTGAGAACTTTGAAAGTTCTTCGAAAAGTCTCGACTCGAATTGTCGCCCTTGATCCGTAGTGATAATTTCGGGTGCCCCGTACCGCGCAATCCAGTGTTGCATTACGGCCTCCGCGACTGCGCGCGCGGTGGTGTCCGCGATCGGTACGGCTACGGGCCATCGCGAATATCTGTCGATCATGGAGAGGATGTATTGATAATCACTCCTCGCGGTGAGCGGTCCGACTATGTCGATGTGTATATGCTTAAATCGCGCGTCTGGCGCTGTAAAATGGTAGGAGAGCGGCTTGTTGAGAGGTGACATTCTACGCATTCCCTGCACTTCCTAGTGATCTCTCGGCTCATATCCGGCCACACGTATTGCCGGCGTATCAGCCGATCGGTGACCTTTCCGCTGGGATGCGACGTCCCGTGAAATAGGTTAAACACTTCGTCGCGTAGCAATTCGGGAATATACGGCCTAATGGTGTCTCCCTGTATATCGCAGTAAAACGGTAAGGTCAGATCGTCATTAAAGGTGAGTTGTCTTAGCTTTAATGAGTGTTGCGGGTCGCGTAGGACTCGATACAAATCCGGGTCTGAGTCTTGCTCCTTCGCGAGTTCTTTCGCGTCGAACAGAGTCGGAAGTCCGAAAGCGTTTACGTCTTTCCTGACCGCGTCGACGTCCTCCTCGTACCTGTTCCATGAGTCGTTCCAGTTGAACATACTGGGTATGCGGAACGACTCGATTCGCGACAGCGCGTCGGCGACTACGTTCTCGTCCCCTGCTCGGTATATGATTTTCGCGTTGAATTGCGCGATGTAATTGAGCTGCCGGCAGCGTAGCGCGGGAGCCTTGTCTTGATTTTGTGACATGACGTACATCAGCGGCTTATGATCGGTGACGATAGTGAATTCGCGTCCCCCTAAGTAGTAGAAAAACTTACGTACCGCGTAGTATATCGCGGTGAGGTCGCGGTCGATCGTCGCGTACTTGGCTTGAGCATGATTGAATTTTCTAGAGAAGAATGCTATAGGACGCCGTTGCTCTCCGTCCTTTTGTTCGAGTGCGGCTCCCATCGCGGTGTTTGACGCGTCGGTAACTAAACGTATTTCCGCATTCTCGTCCAGGAAACCCATCTCCGCAATATCGAGAACCGACTGCTTGCAGTCTTCAAACGCTTGTTCGGCCTCGGGACACCAACGAATAGCGCGATTATCCTTCTTTTTCGCGCCCTGAAGGTATTTCGTGAGGGGTTCTTGGATCTCGGCCGCGTGGGGAATGCACGCATTATAAAAATCAATCAGCCCTAAGAAACGCCGCATGTCTTCAATCGTCGCTGGTTTCGGGAAGCTCCTGACGGCGTCGAGCTTCTCCGCGGTTGGTTTAAATCCGGTGGTATTAATAGTGTGTCCAAAAAATTCCACCTCGGCCTGCCCGAATTTGCACTTTTTAACGTTGAGGCGAAGCGCGAATTTTTCGAGTTTGCTGAGGACCTTCTCCAAGTCGCGCTTGTGCTCTTCCTCGTTGCTCGATGCGATGAGAATGTCGTCGAGGAACACAAACGCGCAACGGAGGCCGCCTAACGCGCTATTAATGTAACGCTGAAATGTTTGCCCGGCGTTACGCAACCCGAACGTCATCACGTTATATTCGAACAGACCGAACTCTCTTCTCTTTGTCCTCCTCCGCGAGAGGTATTTGATGATACGCCGCGTGTAGATCGAGTTTGGAGAAGACGTTCTTCCCGGCCAAGAAGTTCGGAAAATCTTGGATATGCGGTATCGGGTACTTGTGCGCGATGGTAACGCTGTTGAGACGCCGATAGTCTCCGCATATCCGCCATTCTCCGTCCTTCTTGGGAACTAAGTGGATGGGGCTTGCCCACGGGCTCTTCGACGGTCGTACTATGCCGTCTTTGAGCATCTCCTCGAATTGTTCCTTGGCCGCGCGTAGTTTCTCTGGCGATAGCCTGCGCGCGCGTTGGCTTACGGGGGGTCCGGTCGTTTGTATGTAGTGGAAAACTCCACGGTCCTTCCTGGGCGTACTTTGTTCAAGTCCCATAACTTTGGGGAATTTCGCGGTGATGTCCGCGTAAGCGCTGCCTGGTTGCACGGTGTATACCGTGAAGTTCGCGACTACTTTTGATATGCACCTGACGCAAGCCCCGGATGGCTGGTGCGTCAGAGTGCGTACCTTGAGGTCGGGAACTAGGTGGAAGCCGCGCAGTAGCTTGCTGCCGATGATGGCATTTTCTACGTCGGCAACCACGAAATTCCACGGCATTTCGGTGTTGAATCCGAGATCGCGGTTTAACCTCTTTGCCCCGTAAGTATTGATATGTGTACCGTTCGCGGCATAAAGCTTAAGCTCGTCCATCCGAGCATCTTCC
Organism: Sycobia sp. Sy_11; assembly: GCA_018907035.1. Lineage (NCBI taxonomy): Eukaryota > Metazoa > Arthropoda > Insecta > Hymenoptera > Epichrysomallidae > Sycobia > Sycobia sp. Sy_11. The sequence continues at coordinate 223,438 of JACCIC010000296.1, forward strand.
GCGTGCCGTCGCGGCAGGGCGGAAATTTCGGCTCCGGAGTCAATCAGGAAGGTGATCTTACTATTTACATCTTTGATGTGGAGACGCGATGAGAAGGTAAGCGCCAAATGCGTCTCGGCCTGGGCGCTTACAGCTCGTTTCCCGACCCGTTAGCTTTTGCCGAGTATTCGCTGTATCGTTTACACGATTTGTCGCAGGTACCCGCTTTGGGACCGTATGTGTAGTGTGCGTCGCATATACCGTAGCGCATTCGCGGACCTGCTTTCTTTTCTTTGCGGCGGACGTTGTTAGGGCTGATTACGCGTTCTGCGTCTGCCGTAGGCGAGGCTGCGTTATCACGCGAACGCCTGGCATGGGACGCCTTCCTATTGCTGAAGCTGCTGCTCCTTGCGAGGCGCGTGTGTCGTGGGCTATGAGGGCTTGTTGAACCATCTCTACGCCAGCTACGCGCCTCTGATTCGCGTGCGCGAAGCTCTCGCGATAGCTTTTCGATCTTATCGTACGCGCGCTCTAATTCGCTGCTGGCGTCGCGGCTCGATCTTGGCTCGTCGTGCGACGTAAGATTCGAGTCTTCGCACCTACGCGCTATCTCATAAATCTTATCCGCGTGTTCCGGTGCGCGGTCGTCGTCGACGTTTACGATTTGTATTTGGGTTTGTGCGGGGAGGCGTGAGCACCAGAAACGCATTACCGTGTTCATGTGTATCTGGTCGCCTGCTAGTTTCAACATTTCTGCGAGTATCTCGCTTGGTTTGCGGTCGTGTATTGTAGTCTCGCGGAATACACTCTCCATGCGCTCCTCGATCGATAACGAGTAGCGTGCACATACATCGCGTTTCAGAGCATTATACTGCTCCTCTTGCGGGAGATTCTGGAGACACTCGAAAAGAGAGTCGGTAATTTCAGGCCGATATAGGTGATCAACGAATCAAGTTTTTCCGCGTCGTCGGTAATCCGAAATATCTGTAACATACGCTCGAATGACTGAAACCAGCCGTCGCAGTCGTGTGTGCGGAATCGCGGGAAATGAAAGTCTCGCGGCCTATTGTTCGGTTGTACTATATTACCGACTGCTGCCGGGTTATTATCTACGTTTCTAATCGCGTTCGCGTTTTCGTGTGCAGGTGATCACGCGCGGTCTGCAGCCCTATCTGTGCGGTTGCCATCGCGTGTACTGAGTTCCTGCATATGAGTACTGATCTCATCTATGCGGTCGCGAAGTGCCGCATTTTCGCCGGCCAGTGCGTCGAACCGTTGGTTCATCCTACGACAAAGCTCCAACAGCTCTGCCGTATCGCGGTTACCGCTTGCGCTATTCTTCGGCGAGTGAGAGAGCGCCATTTTGTTGTCCGTGAATACTATGGCGTACGAAGTACCGCTCCGCGTTTTACTCGTACCCGACCCTGTACACTGAGTTCACTGCCCGCCTTTCTCGGCTGGGGGGCTGACTATAACGGTCTCGGGGTTGCTCATAGAGCCCGACTTACATGCCGCAAGGTATACGCAGATACCCGCCTATGGCGATGTCGGGGTAGAGCCGCGTCCCTGCCTGCCGCGTGTGTGCACAAATGTCAAACGCAAAAGAGGATGGGGTGGCCAAGAAGCAACGATACACTTCGTTTTATTGCTCGGGAAAGGCGTTAGTTTTTTATTCCCTGAGTGCTTTAAGCGTATGCCGTGCTATCTGCTCGTAAGCAGTGCGGATGGTGACGGCTCTCGCTTTCGCGAGCATCGTTGGAGTGACTAGTGCGACTGCAGAGGGTGCTGATGCATGGGTCCGTCTAACCGACGCTTGGTTCAAGCTCCAAACGATGCCAACCAGTTGCAGTAACGTGGTTCCACCCGCCTTCCCATTTACTGGGCTTTCGCCAAAAGACGTGTACTCTATTTGAAGAGCACAGCGATTGCTTGATAAGCACTTGTTTTAATATAATTAAAATACCGACTACTGCGCGCGCTGTTCGCACTGCATTCCGAGTAACTGTATTTAATATAATTTAATTTATTTTCGATCTGCGCAGGATATCTTTCCTTTTCGCTTCTCGCAGTCGCTTATTGGGTGGCAGAACTGGGATGCTCCCTTTGCACGCCTGTGCGCATAGAAAAGCGAGAAGGAGGAAATCCGCTGCTTGTAAGCGCACGTGGCCGCACAAAGCGGTTTCGCGGTAAAACGATTTTTCCGGAAACAAAGGCGTTCTGCACTAAAATGGTGCGATGTTGCGCAAGATTATTGCAGCGCGCTCAACTCGAGCAGCTTATTATTATAAATAATTACAAAAATATTACGTGAGAAAAGAAAATCTTAAACACGCTCGTAAAAGTCAATGATGCAGTTTAACAAAAGAAAACTTATATGCGTGTTGCTACGTACGTTACGCGTTCCCCGAACAGCTAAGGGGGAGAAACAAAAAAAACTACGTGCACACTATAAGAATTTTTAGCCTACGTGGAGTTCGGCCATGCCGATGCTGCTGATGATGAGGCTGCTACCCGGCTTGTACTGCTCGACGTTGGTGCTACTACTGCTGCTGTTGCTGCGGTCGCGTCTGATGCGCTGCAACCGCGTGCGCAGCTTCTGCTGTCGCTGCTACTGGGGTCGCGCCTGTGCGGCTGCAACCATGTGCGCGGTGCTCCTGCCGCCGTTGCTGCTGAGGTTGCGCCTGGTAGGCTGCAACCAGGTGCGCGGAGCTCCTGCCCTCGCTGCTGATGGGGTCGCGCCTGATAGGCTGCAACCAGGTGCGCGGGGCTCCTGCCGCCGCTGTTGATGGGGTCGCGCCTGATAGGCTGCAACCAGGTGCGCGGAGATCCTGCCGCCGCTGCTGATAGGGTTGCGCCTGGAGCGCTGCATCCTGTTGCGCGGGGCTCCTGCCGCCGCTGCAGTTGTTGAGATGTGGTGCAGATGCACTGCTCGTTGCGCTTCCGCCGCTGCGCTGACCATTAGGCGACGCGCGTCCTTTGTTCGCGCGCCTTTGTTAGCGGCCATGTGGTATTGCTGTGCGTTCTCGCACCGGTTGCTGCAAAACTAATTTTGAAAAAATTAGTGTTTGAACTATTGTTGCGTACCTGGTGGCGATGATTTGAGCTGTCCCCGGTGAATTTCCGTGATCATCCGCATGGATCCCGCTGGATTACTCTGCTCCTCAGAATATTGCTGGGAGCGTGTTCTTTTAAGTGGGGGTCACCAGTGTGGAGATAGTGGTAATATTTATTGTCACCCGACCGTCCACTCGTCGGTCGTCGTCGAGGATGCTCAATAAATATACACTTTGTTAATAATTAACAATAACTTTCTTATTATAGCAATACAACAATGGAGAGGTGAGAGCAGGACTATATGTTCCTGGCTCTACCGATTACCGTACAGGAATGCCGCGGCGTCGCGGCCCCCTCCACGCAGTTGGAGACGCCGCCCCTCGCTACATTACGTGCGCGGTATATACATGGGCGCGCATGCGCATATCGATGTGGGCTCGTATAGTGTACGATCCCCACAATATGAAAAAAATATATCAGGTATGTGAATAAGTCTTTCCCGTTTTTTTTTTTCAAATTTTGAGCCTTTATTGTGAAAAAATGGTTACAAATGAATTATTGAAAGTATTGGCCATCGCTAGCTACAACTTTTTCCCATCTTTCTGGCAACATACGAATCCCGTTGCGAAAAAATTCGACCGGTTTGGCCTCTATCCAGTCATCCACCCATTTTTTGGCTTCCTCGTAGGAATGGAAGTGCTGGTCAGCCAGGCCATGCGTCATCGATCTGAAGAGATGGTAATCAGACGGAGCAACGTCTGGACTATACGGCGGGTGGGGTAGGACTTCCCATTTGAGCGTTTCTAAGTATGTTTTCACCGGCGGTGCAACATGTGGGCGAGCATTGTCATGTTGCAAAATAACTTTGTCGTGCCTGTCGGAGTATTGTGGCCGTTTTTCTCGCAGTGCGCGGCTCAAACGCATCAATTGTCGTCGATAGACCTCGCCCGTGATTCTTTCATTCGGTTTCAGAAGCTCATAGTAAACCACACCTAGCTGGTCCCACCATATACAGAGCATGAGCTTGGCGCCATGAATATTTGGCTTGGCCGTCGATGATGATGCATGGCCGGGTAGTCCCCATGATTTTCTTCGCTTCGGATTATCGTAACGTATCCACTTTTCATCGCCAGTCACGATACGATGCAGAAAACCCTTTCTTTTATGTCGCTAAAGCAGCTGTTCGCAAGTGAAAAAACGCCGTTCGACGTCTCTCAGCTTCAGTTCGTACGGCACCCAATTTCCTTGCTTTTGGATCATTCCCATGGCTTTCAAACGCTTGGAAATAGTTGTTGTTCGGTCAACTCCCAATGCTTCAGCAAGTTCTTCTTGCGTTTGACAAGAATCTTCATCAAGCAAAGTCGCCAATTCTCGATCTTCAAAGATTTGCGGCCGCCCGGAACGCTCCTTGTCTTCCACGTCGAAATCACCGCTTTTGAAGCGTCGAAACCATCCGCGAACACTTGAATCATCGACACAACCTTCTCCATAAGCCTCCTGAAGCAATCGATGCGTCTCGGCAGCAGATTTCTTCAAATTGAACCAATAAAGTGAAACTTCCCGCAAATGACGTCGACTCGGCTCAAATTTCGACATTTTCACGATATCAAAAATTTATGATGCGAAAAAATTTTAACTAATGTGTTAGTATGGAATTGTTGACATATGAATAAGCTTTGATTATGACATATGTAACCATTGAATACTCGCACAGTATTGGTGGCGCCATCTCTTACAAAAAACGGGAAAGACTTATTCACACTCCTAATATAAAGTAAACTAAACTATTATAAATAATATAATGTATGAGAAAAGTAAAAAATTTTCGATAACAGAAAAAACCCCAACACCAACTATTAAAATGCTGAGTATAGAATTGATAGAATTCTATAATTCTATAAAATATACTCCAATTTTTCGCAAGAGGAGTAAACTAGAAAAGAAGAGGACGAAGGTGAGGAAGAGCCAGATAGAACGAACAACGGACATAGAGAGGAAGAGGAGTGGAGAAGAAATGCGGATGTCGGTCACTTCGCATACGTGCCTCCCTTCCACACAGCGCCCTTCATCTGCACCCGATCTCCAACCATCGATGGCGTGGTGAGTATGCGCCGCGCGGCATCGGCATCCTTGCATACCTCGGGCAAATGTCGATTGATTTCTTTTTAACATCTTGCGTATGCCGCTTAGTTATTTTCTTTCTTTAATCTTATCATTCTTTTTTTTGTTCCGTTGACCCTTCCCCCCTGAGCGAGCGCGTTGGGTCGCTGACGGCAATCGGGATGCACTGGGCGCATGGGTCGCGAATCGGTAGTACATCAGTCGATCATATTCGAGATTGTAATTTTGTATGTGAATAAATAGGAACGAGAGCAAAATTAACCGCCGAAATTTTTTTTGTCATTTATCCTTGTAATTCCCTTTTCAGGCCGGCGGAGGCCCCCGGGAAGATATTTCAGGTAAGTGAGGTGAGGTAAAAATTTTTCTTGTGTGCGCGAATTCAAATTAAAGTAAAATTAAATCTTCGATTGATATGCATATAATCTTTGCTCTTGATATGTGTATAGCCGACTTGTCTACATCGCGCTACCGTGTGCTTCAATATATGTGTATGTATATGTGTTGTTTTTTGCTTTTGTTTTAAAAATCTTGCTACATGCGTAGTCCTTGTGGTAGCCATACATCCCTGATGAAATGAGATGTCCCCAAATAAAAATTTCCCTTCATATGTGATTTGACCCGTAGAATACGAATCATGAGGTGATTTTAAAATCAGGATAATACATTGTTTAAATCACAATTATTTGAATAAATCGAAAAGAATAAAATTTGATACCGAAAAATTATTTTCCGAAAAAATAGATTATTTTAAATAAAAAAGGTCTAAGCATCATCCTTCTAAAATGCATATTAAAAATTTTATGATTTTTAGAAGTACAAATTTTGCAGTTTTTTTGCAACTTTATCTATATGTAAAATTATAGCAAATTCAAATTTTTGAGAAATTCAAAATCTTTTCTCTTACGTAAACATTTTGAATGATTTAAAACTACATTTTGTGAAAATAAACAATAGTTCTTTAGCAATAAACATTTGATTCTTTTTTATGCCATTTTTTGTTTATCATCTTGTTCTGACCATATCATCATCTGTTACTTTTGTTCAAAATTAATAAATATTGTATAAATTAGTTTATTAATTAATTTTAATTTACAGTACTTAATTATTAAGTAATAACATATAAACAAATAAATATAGAATCGTGAAATTGTACAAAGATAATCGTTATTAATATAATTATTTTTATACAATTAATAACAATATAAATCTATATGTAAAATACTATATCTAAACTTTTTAGTATATTCTAAAATTGCTACTTTTATCGGAATATTATTAGGCAAATCTTAAGGTATATAAATGCTCTACGTGATTCATTTGACAATATTTTAGTTTACCGCGAAATATCTTTTCGTATAAGGATATTTGTGTGGGCGCTTTTCGGAAGTACCACCACCATACGTCGATTCGTGATTTTCTCCAGAAACATCGCTTGTACTGAAAAAATGTTATTTGGAGGAGATATATAAGTTCTGTTTGAACTGTTTAATACATATAATTAATAACTAATTTAATAGATTCAATCAATCATTAATTAATGTACTCACCACATCAAAAAACATAGAAAACACTTTGTTTAAAAACAAAAAAATGGTTTGGCTTTTTTTGGACAGTTTTTCCCTAATTATTGAGATTATGACTGACTAATTAGAAAGATCAGAAATAGTCTATAGGCATTTAATTGTTATGAACGATTTTGTCAATCACAAATTATTATTATAACGATTAATTCAAGAAAATTCTTGGAAAAACAAATTGTAAACAGTCCGTTCATTTATTTATTAATTTAAGATCATATAAATAAATAAGAATTTTGAATCCAGATATTAGTTATATATTAATTAATAAATATTTTTATTTTTTTTTATCGGTCTTAGAGTCCAATCAATTCAATCTAAAAATAAAAATAAAAAATAAAAATAAAATAAAAATTAAAAATAAAAATTAAATTAAAAATTAAATTAAAATTATAATGACAGTCAGACTGTCCTTGTTTACATTCACCCCCGTAGACTAATCTGAAAATAAAATATTAGCTGAAAAAATTCTTTGTTAGTAAAGTGCAGTCTGACTGTCCCCAACACCCTTACCTAATTGAAGACTTGTCCAACGTTTCGAGCTCGCTACGGCTCCTCATCAGGAACTAAACTAAACCTTATTTAATTTAATTTTTATTTTTAATTTTTATTTTATTTATAGATTGAATTAATTGGACTGTAAGACCGATAAAAAAATATTTATTAATTTGTATATGGGCAGTCGACATAAGTACAATTAAATTATTAGTTATATATCTTCACAAAAATGTTCCAGAAAATTCGTGCACTTTTCATTGTCGAATACCAAAAAAAATGCAAGCAGATATTCTTTTAATATATTTCATTTTATAATACTTACAATTGTTTTAATTTGAAACAATTATTTAAATAAAATTATATTAAAATGTAGATTCATGTTAAGAATATTAACTTGAAATTTAAATCATTTTAGAGACTATATATTGCCTACCTGGAACTGACAAACGCCACGAAACAGAAGGAAGAGCGAGGAACAAGATCTGCCGGGTGAAACTTCTAGCGCCTAGACACTGAAGAATGAAAGGCAGATGCAAAATGCAGAACGTCCTTTACGGGAGGTGCCTCAAGAGCTGACAAACCGGGACAGAGTGGAAGCGTTAGCGGTGTCGTCGTCTAGTTTTCGCCAATGCATATGCGATGCAACCATACCCAAGAAACACAACATACGCAACAGACTACAGACATACTAGTAGACGGACGAGATCGCAGATCTCAGAAGCACGTGTTGAAGCCCAGACGGAAAGTTCAACGAGCCGAAGTCGAGGCGAAGCGGGACCCTACTCTGCGGAGTACAGGCTCTCCAAGCGGTGGTTGAGATTGACAATCGACGATAATAGAAAATGGTGTGGGACGCGACTCATTCATGAGGTGGACTCGGGCCCCTGGAGAAACGATTAAAAAATTATGACACGCGCATTGGGGGGCCGCGGCCCACCGATATTGCGATGCGCGGAAATGATGGAACGGATAGTCCAAGGACTTTTTCCGACTCATCCAGACAGAATGGGCATGGCGAACGAAACGACAGAGACAGATATCCCTCTCTTCACGCAGGAAGAGCTCCATAGGACTTCGAATGCGTTTAAGCCTAACAAGGCTCCAGTCCCGATGGCATACCTAGCGAGCTTCTTGAGGCGGTCGCTGCTTTACGTCGCCCGGCTATCCTTTTGGACTTATACAACGAGTGCTTGATGGAGAGAGTGTTTAGCAGACTCTGGAAGGAGGTTCGATTAGTTCTCATCAATAAGACTATAGACTAAAAGGGAACCTGATTTGCCTTCTTCGAACAGGCATCTCTGCCAACTTAATACGGCAAGGAAGCTGTTGGAGCTCCTGGTGAGGAGCTCCAACAGCTGAGAACTATGACTGCTACAGGCAATTAAAAATGTCGGAGACCTACCCGAACAACAATACGGATTTAGGAAAGGACCGCCGACAGTCGGGGCTGTAGATGACGTGACGAATATATTTCACTCGGCGAACAGGTGCTGCCATGCAACCAGAATAGCACACTTGTATAAGCAACAGGTACAATGTTATTATCAAAAAAGTTAGCTAAAAATCTTTAGGCTGAAAGTCTCAACACGGCTGTATATGTAATAAATCGAAGTAGAAAAACACGTTTTGAAAATAAGACTCCTTTTGAGTTATGGTATAAAAGAAAAAGTAATTTTAAGCATTTTAAAATGTTTAATACTGACGTTTATGCGTAAATAAGTAAAAATCATAGAAAAAAATGGGATAAGAAATCTAAGCTAGATATTTTAGTCGGCTATGATGTCTGTATAAAAGGATACAGAATTTTAATTGAAGGTAGTAATAAAGTTGAAAAACACAGAGATGTACTATTTAAAGATGAATTAAAAACTACTGATTTACTACAGATAAAAGAAAGTGAATATAATTTTTGTATTTTTAATATTTCATATGAAAACAATGAGATCAATGAAACAGAATTAAATAGTAGTATTAACGACGAAAGATCGAACATTGAAAATATATAAAATTTAAATGTAGAAAATAATGAAATTGTCAACAATCTATCCGAAGTTATAAACGACCGTCAAAATTTAAGCGAAAAAAAATGTAAAATCAGCTTTTTTAAACGGGGAATTAAAAATTTTTTATGTAACAACCCGAGGAGTTTGAAGACGGTACACAAAAAATTTATTTGTTAAAAAAGAGCTTGTACGGATTGAAGTAATCGGTCAGGTGCTGGAACCAAAAATTTATCTATTGTGAATTTAATTAAAATTTAATTAAAATTTAATTTACATCCTAGTGACGCTGCTCCGTGCATATTTATAAGTAAAGGGCAAGAAGAATTAATAATATTGATATTATATGTTGATGACGGGGCTATAGCTTCGAAATGTAAAGAAAGAATCTTCGCATTATTAAAATTTCTTAATCACAATTTTGAAATAACTATACACGATTTAAAATTATTTTTGGGTTTTAGTATTAGTTATTTATCAGATGGATCAATGCTTATAGATTAAAAATTATATGCTGAAAAGATTACGGATAAATTTAACATCCAACATAGTGTCGGAATACCTGCTGATCCGAACAGTATTTCTTTGATTTTTGAACAAAGTGAGAAAAAGGGAGACCTAACGCGCCATATAAAGAAACTATCGTTCGTTTAATGCTTCTCGCGAATAGAACACGCTCGGATATTGTATTTGCAGTGGGAACTCTTAGCGGATATGCCGAGACTCCTAGTAAAATGCATTGGTCTTGTATTATGTGACTCTTTAAATATATCAAAGGAACGTTATCTTATGGTTTAATTTAGAAAATTAATAATCATTGTAGTAAAATTGTAACATATAGCGATGCTATCTACGCAGGCGATAATGAATCGCGAAAATAAGTCACAGATTTATCATAAAATTAGGAAACAGTTTAATATCATGGGGATCTCGAAAGCAAAATACAATTGCTCTCTCGACTACAGAGTCAGAGTTCATAGCTGCATATACAGCTGCTCAGAAAATGATCTAGACTAAATGATTATTCAAAAGCATATGTGACAAAATTACACACAAACCTACGTTGTTTATAGATAATCAAAGTGCTATGCAAATAATTCGAGATCTGCGTTACCACAGTCGTACAAATCATATAAATATAAAATATAAATTTATTAGAGAAAAATATTATAATGGTTAATTACAATAGAATATATTAGTACAATAAACCAGCAAGCTGACATTTTAACAAAAGCCCTATTAGTTAAATTATTTGAACGCTTGAGAAACTTGATAAATGTAGGCATCTGAAAATATGTATATTATAATAAAGCACAGCATGTAATATTGTTTTACACTTGCAAGTTTTTTAGTGGGAGTATTGTAAGTATAAAAACAGCAAGTGTAAATCCATGTATATCATAAGTTAAGCTATAGTAGCGCCACCTATATTATATAGTTCTAAACTCTGCTCATATACCATATATGTGGATCTCCACTAGTAGTTGCATCGCGACGCGCGTCCATACTGAGGGCAACCATACCTCTGTATACCTTCAATAGATTTACGATATTAATAAACTACTTTATATAAGTTAACTGCGTACTCTTCAAAAACAATGCAATATCAACAGAGTATATGAAACAATTCATCTCTTATCTATATCAATGATATCAATGATCGTTTTCAGAATTACCTCTGCGATAAACAGGATTTCCATCATCGGAAGTCTGAGTACTAGAAATAATTGCTCAAGAATATGTTTTGGAACATTTTCTATTTCTCACATATATCAATGATCTATTAATATATCCAGATGAATTGTGGCACATGAGTCTCTATGTCATTTCGCACAATATTGGAATAACATATTGATCCATCAGTTCAATAGAAATAATAATATCGACCAGCTCGTGGAAATTTATTTTCCAATCACACTAAAATAGGATAATGAGATAATCCACATTTTTGCCATTCAATAATGAGTGTATGAAAAGTTCTTTTACTAAAGACTTCCTTTTTAGCAATATGATGCATAAGTTTATTCAACTTTACATGAAAAACTTTGGAACTAATATTATGTCTATCTTTTGATGATTGATCAGAAACTATTTTGTGCTTTATTTGATTTAGTATCCATTCGAGATTGTACGTGAAAGTTTTTAATAAATCTGAATACCCGCATGTACGTATATACATATGCCTTAAAATCTTATGATTTTTCAAACATTTAACGCGTAGCTATGGTAACCATTAAAGAATTCCTAACGTCGACTTATATTTTTAGAATTAATATTAATATCTTGCTTCACAGTATCTTAAAGGTGTATATAATCGTTATCTCACAATTTATGTTGATGAAAATGAATAATTAGATATCACTTTCGTAATCATATTAACGCAATATTGATTCAATAAGGATTTGTAATGATGTAAGACCTTATTGCCATTATTTCTTACTATAAGTCTATGGACAAAAAATTGTATACATAAAATTTTTACTTCAGAATTTTTATTCATAGAAATAATTAAAAAATAAACATATTTGCATCTAGCAAATATAAGAGGATATTGGAAACATCATAATGATGAAATAACTGTCAAACTTTCGATAGAGATCGGTTTCGATATTGGAGAATAAAATCTCTAGGTATTTTATCATCATTCTCCAATAAAACAGCAACATCATTAAGAATTTGAGAATTATATTGATCTCTGTGTTGATTGACAGGTACGCGATTGGAATGAATTATTAATTCTTAAACCTCTACGCTGCTATTATTTTCTAAATTATATTTCAATTATTTTACTTAATATTTTTTTTATGTTATTTAACGTCGCTCTATTGATGCTTCCAAATACGGATACTAATCAGCCACGGAGGTCTACGGTGTGTTTGTAAACAAAGTAAATGTAAATTATTACAGTGATGCCTGTGGCAATCGGCGGAAATCTGGATTTGAACTTGAATCACCAATCTACTAGTCCTTCGTTCTCACGATTCGAGCCGTCGTAGGCATCTAATGAATATTATGAAATAACAAATGTTTTATATTAATGAGTTTTCTATATATTATATTAATAATATATGTAATATTATAATATAATATATTATATAAAATATATATTATATAATATTATATTATATAACTAATATATATATATGTATATATTGTAACGGCGTTTTCACGCCGTTCACTTACCTTGAGGCGGTGCAGCTAGACGTGCAGATACTCTGGATCTACCTATAGCGGAATGAGGGAAGTCGGTAGGGGATAGTAAAATACGAAAAACAAGCTATGAGGATCACCACGCGTTTCACGCTTTATTTATTTATGTACACATACATTCTCACATATGCGTTACACTGATACTTCGCACGCACACGCACTCGTCTCACACACACAGTCTCACACATATTTAACTGCGCAGATTCCGCGACACTTCCGACTGTTACGATTACAAGCTAGCACGATACAAGGGGGACGGAGACAGGCGATAGGGACATATACGGGCGCATGATACACTAGGTGAGATAATCTCGGCGCAGACGCGGCGGCAGCGGACGCGACCAAGCTAAGAGCTAGCGCACACAGCGATCGAGTACTTGCCTGCGTACTTCACAGCGGCACGTTCTCTACCTTCTTCGGGAACAGCTGCCGGGTATGGTGGTAGCTGCTATCGTCCTCTCCTGCTCGATACACATCAGGCGGACCGCGGCGGCGGCGGCGGCGACGGTGGTCTCTCTCTCTCTCTCTCTGTCGCGCTTCCTCTCGCTCGGCTCGACTCCTGTCAGGCGGGCCGTCGGCGATGACGCTGCTGATGGAGCCGTCCGCTGGTCGGTGGTAGGAGAGGTAAGCTGATTGCTCACTGGCGCCCGGCTGTGCGCGACTCCGGTCGTGCAGGCAACTGCGGCGGCGGCGGTGTTTTTGGTGCGATGGATGTCGGGGAGCCGATCGCTCACCCGATGCAGATGCTGGCTACGACGCGAACCGTCATAGCGGAGAACAAGTGTTCGTCAGGTCTTCCCTGCCTTCAAAGCCGTCTCCAGGAATATATAAATATTTACTCACAAGCCACTCACGATGCGGGGCTGAAAATCCACATATGCTTAGGACGACGGAAAACGAAATATATCGATAACGACAACGCGTCAGTCTCGTAGCGTGGCTCGGCAGAGAAGAAGGCTTCGCTTCTCTCTCGATTTGATCAAGCCTTTGCAGAAATAATGTATGATTATCACGAAATGATATAAAAATTAGAATTACAACCAAAAAGTATATTTTATAACATTAATATACTAACTATAGTTCATTACGCCTCGCTATGACAATGATGAGTACTTTTAATATTCTAAAGTTTTACATGATTTAATAATGAGTTTATAAATTTGCCTCTTGAATGAGCTTATGAAATATATAAATACAAAAAACAAAAAAATATATAGCATCCTGTCACAAATACTTGTTCGTCACTCCCTGTCGTCTGGGAACTGGTTCATTGTAGTAGCTTTCATCTTCTTTTTTTTCTTTTATATCCCTTTATTTTTTTAATAAGTTTTGCATCATCTCCTTTACGTAGATTAAATTACTAAATAGCATCTACAATAAGCGGATACACAATTATCAATCATTTATTCATTGTATGTGCATTCACCAATTTAAGTTATAGTTCGTTACCTAAATAAAGAAAATTCATTGGAGCAAATTACAAAATGTCTAATGTGTATACATCACCAAATCTATAACGATCTTTCAAGAATTCATAGTTTATGAGTGTGAATAACCGGTCCTTCACTTAGTGTTGCATAATATTTTGTCATTATTTATTATTATCCACATCTTCAAACATCTTATTTGCAATTGCCATTTTTAACATTTTACTACTACTTATTAAAGTAGGAACTAACGCCTTTATCCTTATCAATGGCATTAGAATTATTATCCTTCCGACATTTTTATTAGTATATTTCTGTTCATAACACTTTTCAAAATTATTCACAAGATTTAGTATATATAGTAATTATAACAATTTCACTCTTATGTATCCCTCTTTCTACAGTTCTACAGAGACAGTAAACTTTATTTATGATATTATTTAAATTATTTACAGTTGTTTTTTTTCAAATTCTTTCTCTTCATTAGCATAACTTTCTTCTTCTTTTTTTTATTTATTGATCCTGTTTTCGGTTGATTAATTGATTTATTTTTTCTTGATTATTATTTGTGACAACTATTTACAGATGTTCCTTTCTCCTTTTTTTTCATTGTCTGACTTTTGCACTCTGTAACTATTACTTAGTAATTGTCTTAGATTCACTATTTGTATTTTTTTCTCTTCCTTTGTATATCAACTTCTTTATTGTTGCCTTTGCTATGCATTGTCCTCGTTTAACTTAACTTTATCTAACTAAACAACTACTTAACTTAACTTTGAACTTAAACTTTTTCTTAAACTTATTTTTTCGTCTTCTGAACTTTAAAATAATACATCGTAACTTGGACCAAATTTGATAATAATGGCGACATCCGTATCCTCGTTCATCGAATGATTCAGGTTGCATATACCTTAGATTTACATGACGAAGGGAGTATCGCACACGTATTATTATTAGCTTAGTATTACAATACAGTTCATTTACACGATTATTTAAAGCATGAGTGATACACCGAAAGAAACACGCACTATCGTTCATTTCTTTCGCGTGAGTACGTCTCGGTTCTCCAGCCCATGCGATGGCATTGATGAGGCAACCTAACCTCACTATCCCGCCGCAGACGTCTGTGCATGGCTCGTGGAGTGGTGGAGTAAGGGGACAGGAGACGGGATCGAGGACAAGGAGCGACGGCACGCTCGTCGTCTTCGTTCTTTCTGGACAAGTCGGCGCGGGCGCCTTGTGACACTCGTCACAATATATATATATATATATATATATATATATATATATATATATAAATTTCTACAATACTAGGCTTTCATCTATGCGCAGATCTTTTCCTAAAATAAGATCTACTGATAATTTACGTTGTACGTAGTCGATTATTGGTTTTATAATGACTAAAGAATGTTGCAAGACATCTATCATGAGACAAGGTTTAACCGAAAACTGAAGTACGTAAGAAAGAATCTTTATACGAATCATATATTAAGTTTCATTCTTAACATCGTCCATTAGACCCAAACGGTCAGGAAAACGTTGAAACTCTTTGTCTGTAAGGGGAGAGCGATCTATATGGTGCAAACGCTAAATTTCATGATATAAAAATATCCGGATTTATTATACATAAGAACTATCTTAGAAATTTCAATTTCATTTTTTCACCAATTTCGTTTTCAATTTTAGACTCACCAATACTCTAAAATTCAACTCAAGATTTTTTAAAAATTGTGTATATTGGGGGGAGGTGAAACTACCAAAATCTTCCACAAACTAGTACTAACGCTGGAGTTTTCACTCGAAAGTATGCAGAATTCCATGGCATGGATATAGCCTTGAAATAGTCCCCTTAAGGATACTACTTCCAGGCTGCACTAACCGTTTAATTCATACGGGTTTACACGCCTTTTTCAAGCCGTCCTTTATAGTTCAGAATAGTTTTACAATAAAACGATATCTTGGATCATTTCTCCGGGCTATCCAATATCAGCTGAATTATATTACCAAGTCCAAATATGTCGTGACGAAGCCCTTTAAATTGATAAAAAATGTAGAACGCGTCGTCTCTTGGAACGCTAGAAAGGGGAAAGGCCGGATCTCGTAGTTTCACCATCTTACGGAAATAGAATCGGAACCGATCCTGTCTAGATAAGAACTGAGTGAGGTGGTAATTAACTTCTCCATGAGACCTTTTGGCTTTATCTGATTAATTAGATAAGCTGTCGATCGACTGCACATACTCCCCTCTCAACGCTTCTGCCATTCAGATATTGTGGCAGCTCTGACACGTTACGCTACTTATAGTCCCCGAGAATGTTCTTCTTTTGGTGGATAATATTCTTCTCTTTTGTCGGAGGTTTATGAGAATAGCGGATGCATTAATAAGCATTGTCTACTCAGAGACCGTACAATAGGAGCTCTCTTGGGCCCAATGCATGGGCCCATACATCCGCTCCGTATAATATCATAGATTCAGCTATTCTAATGAGCAGATGCTACGCGGAGGGTGCGGAACTACTAATATTCATTAAGACCTTGCTAAGTTGTGCCCTCACTCGAACAGCCCTATTCGTCACATTTTTTATTTGATGTGAAATGGTTAACTTGGAATCAAGTATCACCCCTAGATGTCTAACGGCCGCTTTAACGCGAACCATTACGTTTCCAATCTGTAGAAGACATATCGTGGGAATACACTTCTTAGTCAAGAGCATAATCTCTGTCTTCGCCACCACTAGTTCTATCCCGTTGTGCTGCAACCATTTCGTTACGTGATGTATCACCCGATGGAATTGAATCTGTGCAATAACATACTCTCTAGTGATGATGATAGTTGCTACATCATCTAGGAAGTAACTAGGTAGTATCTAACTAGGAAGTTGTTTTGAGGTATCTGGGCTCAGAAAATTCCGTCATATGAAATTCACCCCAGCAATAAGCTTCTTCCTCCTCCGGCCATCAGATGTCTCGAAAACCAGATAGCGGTCTCTCAGGTAGTCGCCCAATCTACGAAGTATATAGGACGGTATTTGGAATGTCGTTTCATAGTCCCTAAGGCATTATAGGCTCCTATAGGCCCTTCCAACAGTGTTGAATGCATTTCGAATGTTAAGAGTCATCAGGAAACAAACAAGTTGAGAGTAATGATTATCTTTCGCTGTGTCTCTCGTCGCATCTATAATCTCAAGGGTTGTATCTCCTCCTCAAGGCTGGTTCTCCGCCCTTTTGACTCCGGACATGTCATTCCCCATTCTAGAGCCTTTCTATTGAAATCTCTGGCCACGACCAACTCACCTTCCATTTCTCTGACAGTGTTTTCCAGATCATCAAGTATGGTCTGAGAATCACCTGTGGCTTCGTTTGGAGTGAGGTAACAACTCACGTACGTGATGCAATCACCCAACATAGCCATTTCCAGATCCATAAGCCATGATTTTGTGTTGTGGGTTGGAAATCCAAATAGCTACCGTCCCAATACATCAGTATATCAACGCTGCTCCTCTTTGTCACGATAACGTTCGCTAATAATGACAATGCCAGTTTTGACGACAAAACTGAGCCTAGTCATCGTAATAAGATAATTTATACATTTTTATTGCTCTTACTTTGTATTTCTATTTATTTATTTTATAGTAGATTACTAGTACTTACTTTATATTGAATATCGAAAACAATCCGTACATTCGCAAGTCAAATATGTACAAAAAATAAGTGAGCTATTCCCGATATAATTCAAAAACAATCAGAAGACAATTGGTTATTTTACTTAATGACAGTCTAAATGTTGGCCTGCTAAAGTGGCATGCTATTGGACAACAATGTAACGCTTTTTTCAATAATTTATTGCCATTTATTGGAGTTAAATTACATGGCCATTTTTGCCCAATTGTATACGAACTTAAATTTTTCAAAAGGAAAATGACTGCAAAGTCGATAATAAAAATGAATAAAAATTATAATTTTTAAATATTATTATATAGTATAAGTTGAATAATAAACAAATAATAACAAAAGGCCTACATTCAATATTTAACTGTATATATACTCATTCCAGCAAAGGATGTGCTACATTTACACACTACTAAAATACATGTTTAATTATATTTCTAACTGTTATTGTTGAATTTTATATATAACTAAAAAATGATTTCAGATTTTTACTATCAGCTCGTGATAATGCTAAGAAGTTATTTATTTATGTTTGAATACACATTGCCAAACTTGCCTTATAGACAGTAACTACGTTAAAGAGGCTTACTTGTTTTCAACGAACTACCATGTACTTTGACGTTTGAACATTTTTATATTTGTATTTTTTAATTGAAGTTAATATCAAAATTCATCGAATTTTGCAGTGCTTCATGTCACTAAAAATAAAACATTTAATTTATAATAATTTTATTCGAATTTTTGGTTACGTTATTCATTATATGATGAATCATGATAAAAATCATATCATTTGATGAACCAAATAAAAAAATGTCATTTACATTAATTCTATATTACATTTGAAAAAAGGACACCCTTTTTCCACAGAGTATTATGCGTTTCATCTTGCCCTGATAGTCCGAAAGCATCGTTTCATAAACCTCCATGCGACGCTGTTTTTTTTTTCAAAAAATTGAGTGTTTTTGGCACCAATCAAGACTTCACTCTTTTCAGGTACAAAATATCTTGTAAAATGGTGTTGACTGACCGATTTGAAATTCTCACAATATCAGCGAGCGCTCTAGTAGTCAATCGACGATTTTGCAAAACCATTTCTTTAATTTTGTCGACGTGTAGCCCAACAGTAGATGTTCTTGGTCGTTTTTTATGAGGTTCGTCTCAAGACATTCTCGATCTTCTTTGAGCAATTTGTGCAAATCAAAAACACTTGTTCATGACATTGACTTCTCGCCAATGGCCTTCTGCAACATTATGAATGACTCGGCGGTCAATATTTCATTTCGCGCACAAAATTTAATGCTACTTCGTTGTTAAATAATTTCGGACATTTGAAAAACCGAAGAAACTATTTTTCTTTGTTCACAAAATACAAGCGTAACTATATGATAAATGAAGATAATTGCTTGGAATTTGGCACAGAGGACTAACAGTATTATCAACTTAAAAATAAAAACATTTGTCGAAATTGCTAGAGTCGGGAAGTTTGAATTAAAAAGTATTACTCATATTTGTACACAGTAATATATCGAATTAATTTTTTAATTAAATTTATAACATGAATGTTTTAGAAACTATGCTAGAATTTTAACAGATTATTAAATCCAATGGAAAACAAAGTTTATTGAATTTTTAAAAAATGCATTAAATAAATCATTCAATAAAAGCAGCCCATGGGATTTAGCTGCATTCTATAACTATTCAAAAAATCGATTTATCAACTTCGAGTATTTTTATATAAAGCCAATAAGTAAAAATTATAACATTGAGCTGAGAAATAAAAAAGATCGAGAAAAAATACTGAAGGTAGATGTATAAGTGAATTAAAAAGCCATTAGAGTGCTAATTACCTGATTGTGTTTTGCTAATACAAACCAGTCCCAGTCCATCCAATCTTTGTTCTCTTTTATTCAAGTCCTCCGATTTGGATTATTTCTTTCTCTTTCGCTTGTTTTTTTTTCTCCACACTATAAATAAGTATATTTGGATTGAAACGCGAGACGTAAAGAGCAATTTTTTAAACGTATCTCAACAAAGTATTTCCGCGAAATTGACGCCCGCAGCTCGTTTCAACATATTTTCAGTATTTATAGCGAGGTATAAGATGTATCGGCTGGTATCGGACGCGTCTATAGCATGTATGGGCGTTTCATCGAGTTCCTTCTAATTAATCGGCTCGCCGCGGCCACTGTGTGACGAATCGATCGTAAATTTGAAATGTTCTCAGATCACTCCTTCTCTCTTCTTCCTTTCGCTCTTCAAAAATTCCAGCAAGAGAAAAAAGAACCAAGGAATGAAAGACATAAAGAAAGAAGAGGGTAGCAAACGATAATAACATCTAAAAAATATTTGTAGCGATATAATATTTACCTTTTATAACAGGATACGTGATTAAATATCCTTCATTTTTTTCTTTTTTTCTTTCTCTGCTACTTTCTACCTGCAAAAAAATAATTCCAAGCTCTTACTATCTTTCTCCAACATCCACCAGTGAGTCGCTCCTTTAAAGTTTATGAGCGATTTAATCAAATGTTGCTGAGTTTTAAAAGATATTTTCGAGAGACAAGGTCAACTGAAGTAACAGAGCGGCAGGAACCCGTAAAATAAAAAAGAGAAGGATATCAATTTATTCCAGTAACTGAATTTGGCAAGAATTGTATTTCAATGCTTTTATTTTACGAAATCAAATTTTATTTTATGAATTCTGGTATTTTGAAACAACCGGAGCCGTCATTAACGGTAAATATATCACAGTTCTTGTATATTGACAATAAATATAAACTAGGTCGGTTCAACACATTACACTTGCGATAATTTATTTTCTAAAAGAATATCGTATTGCACAATTGATAGTACTATACTGTTAAAAATTTCACATTTGTTCACTATAGTTAAGTGTACTGTAATAAAAGCTAATATACATTCAGCTAATGAAACTTTTGTACACTGAAACAAAAGATAAGTTACTTCTATGAAATATTTAGTAAAAGAAACATTTAATAAAATATATTTAGTTAACTTTATTAAATTACAAGAATATTTGCTACATAATTTAAATATAATTTCAAATATAAATTAATATAGTGTAAGGAACACGTAATAAGAACACTTGAATACTTTCACAATTATTTAGTTGTGCACTGACAGCTGTTTCAATTAGAAAGCAATCTTCAAAGTAACAGAATGAAAGAAAAGTTAACTTTACAAAAGTATATTGTTAGATTATTTTAGCCTTCAATAATAATAAAGCAAAAAATACTTGAAACTAAATATTGGACCGTATCGTAAAAGGATGTAAACATATGAGTCCACTGGATTTTAGTACGATCTCTGACTTTGCTGCCCTGCGTGACAAATGATTTATGAGTTTATTGTTTAGATGCCTGATATTTTTTATAGGTTTTAAGCTTCTCACAAAGGCTTGCATAGTTTTCAATTTCGAGTACTGTAGTTAGTCTTGCGTCGTCTTTTCGTTTGAACAGACGTCTATTCTTTCTACGTTTGAAATAAAGTTCATATTAAAAGATTATTTCGTGTATCTTTATTTTAATATTCCACCTACTATATTTAATAAAAATTCAATATATATATATATATATATATATATATATACATATAATAATAATATGAATAATAATAATAATAATAATAATAATAATAACTAGGATGATAACAGAGGGAGGAGATACTGAGCGTAAAACCCTGAACCGAATTACAAACTTGTTGCAAATCGTAATAACGAAATCTTTTATATCATTCGTCATATTTTTGCCTCAATGTAATATTTTATTTATTTCAATTATTTCTAGTTTATGAAGTGGCGCGATAGCGCCACGAAGGCGAATTGGAGAAGCACCGGCATAGCACGCTAAATACACTATTTACTTAGATATTGGGATTTCACGTTTTCAATTAATAAAGAAAATTATTTGTCACTTCTTTATCGATAATATTTCAATGCATATACACTATTTATGAGCTAAAAAATTGTTTCCCACCGGAATTTTAAGCTAAAAAACAGTTTTGAATATAAAACTCCGTGTATGACTATAGCAAATGCTTCGAAATATTTAATTATATATATATATATATATATATATATATATATATATATATATATATATATATATATATATGTGTGTAGGTACAAGCATTCTCGCCTCGGCTTCGCCCGAGATATTAACGTAATTAGCATATCAAATATTTAAATACTTTCTATGTAAACAATACTCTATGTATAAAAATATATTACCTATAGATAATTTACCTATGATAATAAAAGCCAAGAATTCTGTCTCAGGGCCCTCTGGAACATTATTAGTGGTGTGACTGTATTTAGTTAGTCCCGAGATTGCCCCCCGCCCTATTTTTCTGAATATTTATGATTTTTGAGATGCTACTTACGAATATCTGAACAGATATAGACGGAAATTGAATATTTATTCCTATATCCATGAAAAGTCCAGAATTTATCTTAGAAAATAAAAAAAGTTGCAACGTATTGAAAACCAAAATCATAGAACTCATTATTTTTTGTTCTATACAGTCCAGTGCAAACAATATGTCTGAATAAAAGTTCAACAATTCCGTCTTGGGGTCCCCAAAACGCTTGCCCGCATATACTCATTAAAGGTATCTGCGTATACATTTTGTCGAGAAATATTACTAGTAAAGAAGAAGTAAATAGAATGAAAGAGATATATTGTAATTAGATGTACAATTTGTTGAAATATTTTTTTGAACATTTTATTATTACCCTGAGATATGCTTGAAAGACTATGTATTTATAATTGTTGACATGAAAATTTCTAACTAACGCCACTACGATACTTTTACTCAGCATTAAAAAAAAAATTGACAAATCGGTTATGTTCGGTTGTCGGAAGTTCATACATGATCTCCGTTATGTTGCTCACATAGAAATTTTGATTTTAGAGTACTTATTGCGAACAAGCATTTAGATTTCCGCATAATCGCAGCAGCCTTGGTGCAAGGCTACAAGATCATAACATATCTTCGACATTTACAGTATAGCGAGTTTACTTCAAGCATGTACTGATTCAAAAAATTGTAAAAGATTAAACGTTTAACCATTGAAATGTATTATACAATTATAAGTCTATATATATATATATATATATATATATATATATATATATATATATATATATATATATATGTAATGGGAAATCTTTTATAAATTTATTGGCACGAAATTAAAACTATTTTGCTCTCTGTAATGAAAGAATTTTATACTTTTATAAATTATTTTACAAAATATATTTACAATACTTAAAACCTAACTATATATTAACTCATACCTGTAATGAAAGAAACGACATTTAAGTTTTTATTTTCTCAATGCCAATTCCTTTTTATATATATTTTTTTTTTTTTTTTTATTGAGCTTACCCAAGCCTATAAAAAGACTTATACAGCTATAAACATATACATATATATACATTATTATAGATATATTTTGTCTGATACAAATGCTAATTTTAAACTTTTATTATAATACATATAATGGATCATTACAGAAGATTTCCGATCGACCAATGCAAAAATATTGTATCTACCTTACAGCAGAAGATAATAGCACGCTATATATAAAGGTTACATTTATTGAAGAATTCGCAAATTATTTGACATATTCGAGTGTTAGGATTGGCTATTAATGTCTCTATATTTAGGGGTAGTTGTAACTTGAGTCTAACGAGTTTATTTATGAAAGACTTTCTTACTTCATCATAAAGCTTGCATTGCCATAATACATGATTCAGATCTTGTGACGTAGAGCCGCATGCACATGTGGGATCGTTGATAATATTCACTCTGGTAAGAGAAGCTGCTAGACTGTAGTGGTCTGATCTGCAGCGATTTATTGTAGTAATACATCTTCTATTTAATTTTTTATTTACAAACCAAGATTTCGATTTTTTAAGACAAAATGCCTGAAAGTATTTTTTACCTGTGAATAATGATCGATCTTTTATAAACAACTCAGTTTGTTTTATCGCAATTTCTTTGAATTCTGAAAAGAGATCAGTGTATGGGATTGAAAAAGTGTCGGTAGGGATGTTTTTAGTGGCCTCTTTTGCTAAGTTATCTGCAATTTCATTACCATGAAGGCCAATATGGGATGGGATCCAAACAAATCTAATTTGATAGTTGGGGTTCTGTTCTAAAAATAAATTATATTTTCTCTTAATCTCTAGAATATGCGAATTTCTATAGCTCGAAGTTTTTGTTGAATTAAGACTTTGCAGAGCACTTAGGGAGTCTGAGAAAATCAGATAGCTTCTCCTTGTATTCATAAGTGCAATATCAAGGGCAGCTGAGAGAGCAGCACATTCTGCAGTATATACAGAAGCAAATTTGCTGATTGATATGCTTGTTTTTATAGATAACTCAGGGGAAAAACAGGAAAAACCCGTGGCTAGAGCATTTGAGATCTTGCTTCCATCAGTATACATAGTAGCGCAGTTTTGTTCAACAATGAAATTATTTAATACAGTATTTGGATTGGGAGAGCTTCTTATCTGAAAACCTAATTCAAAATTGACATGTAATTTAGTGTAGTACGTTTTATATTCATAATCATAAAGATTGTGGCCAGTAAGGAGATGACTATAGCTATCTTGTACGAATTCTGCACAAGAATTAAATAAGATTAATCTTTTATTAGGTTTATGGCTATTTTTTTTTAAAAAAGAGATATATTTTTGTAGATTCGTGAAGACAGACGATTTCTTATTATTTATAATTTTGCTTATATAGCATTGGCACAGAAATTTAGTTCGCTCTTTCAGTAATAGCATTTTAGATTCGTCTAATATAATATTTACAGGAGTACTTACTCGGTAACCGAGTGCTTTTCGCAAAGCGCAGTACTGAATTTTTTCTATTTTGCTTACTAGTTCCTTTTGCGACGGGAAATAAATAAAAGAAGCGTAGTCAAAAATTGATCGGACAAAATTCTTGTAGAAAACTATAAGAGTATTAGGATCAGAACCCCACCAGGTACCGCATAGGTATTTAATGATATTGAGACTTCTAGTACATCTTTGTAGTACATAAGAAATTTGATCTTTAAATGAGAGCTTATAATCGAGAATAATTCCTAAAAAACCTACTGTTTCACTAGATTTTATAATACACTCGTCGACCGTAATTTGTACTTCTCCTGGTTTTATATTGTGATTGTTAAAATGTATTAATACTGTTTTCTCTGGTGCGAGGTCTAAACCTATTATACTGAGATTATTTTTAATTATATTTGTTGCTTTTTCAATTACGCTTATACATTTTGGAAAAGGGGAGAGTTTCGAATAAATTAGTAGATCATCAGCAAATTGGCATATTTCGACGCTTTTAGGTAAGTTATCGACAACATTTTTCACGTATATTATATACAGTAGAGGACTTAAAACACCGCCCTGAGGTACACCTTTATTTCCGATTCTAAAGGAATCTCCTAAATTATCAGAATAAATTAATCTCTCGATCGTAAGAAATTTCACAAATTTAATTATTTTTTCTGAACAGCCAATATCTGCTAATTTATTTAACAGAATGTCGCAGTTTACATTGTCGAATGCGCCAGAGACATCAATATATGCGGCTAGTACAGATTTCTTTCGAAAAAAGGCTTCATTGATTTGCGTGGTGAGATTAACAATATTATCGGTGCATGATCTGCCGGTTCTAAACCCGGCCTGATTTTTCGGTAATAATTGAAAGTGTTGTAACCACCACTGAAGTCTGTTTTTTATTAGCGACTCAAATAGTTTACAGACACATGAAGTAAGAGCAATCGGTCGAACGCCATTATTATTTGTTTTTTTAATAAAATGCACGAAACTATTTTTCCAACTAGATGGATAGCAAGCTGCGGTGAAAAGTTCATTAAAGATGTCCAATAAAATCAAATGATATTTGATAGGTAATTTTTTAATAATGTCATAGGTAATGCCGTCCATGCCAGGAGACGCTGTAGATTTTTTTTCAAATAAGGCTGTATTAAATTCCCTATAATCAAACTGCGCATCAAAAAATTCCGATTCATAGCAGCTTGGCATCCAGCTTGGATCACTAGCTACCCAAGCAGGACAAAGTTTTTGAATAGCATTTTCAATTTGAACATCGTTCTGTAAGTTACTATTTGAACAATTTGAGGTAATTTTAACCCACTTATTTGTTAATATTTTAGCCTTGTTCGAAACATAATTGATGTTTTCATGAAAATTCAGAGTACATGCAAATTTTTTGAAGTGATCAATTTTACTTTTTTTAAAGGTTTTAATCGCAGTAGCGATAGCTTTTTTGTACTCGGTAAATTTTTTTTCATTTTTATTTAATTCCCATTTTTTATAAGCAATTTTTCTTAACCTTTTAGCTTTGTTGCACTCTGAATTCCACCATGAAACGGGATTATCTCTTTTCTTATAAGGAAAAATTTTTGGTTTAGGCGAATGTGAAGAAATGGTGTCTTTAACGGTAGAGATAAAAAGATCATATTTTTCATATGATTGCAAGTAACTATACTCATCTGTAAGAAAAACCGAATATTTTTCATCGAGCTGAATAGAGACTTTTTCCCAATCTGTTTTTATACTATTAATTCTAAAGGATTTTTTGAAGTACAAATTTTTTTGTAAATTAATATTCATAGCAATAGGAAAATGGTCTGATCCTCGTGGATCGTCATTAACAGAGTATTCGATTTTATCCGCAAGATTGAGCGATGTTATAATTAAGTCTAAATTCGATTTTTTTGCGCGACTTGCATCAACATATGAGTATGTATCTATATTATGTATGAATAAATCAAACTTATCAATGCTATTTTGTAACTTTTCACCGTTCGTATCAGTTTTTTCACAATTCCACAATTTATTGTGGGCATTAAAGTCGCCAACAATTACACAATACTCAGATTTTGATCAATTTTCAATAATTGTATCCCATTGTTGCTGATTTAAATTATTGCCGGGTACTCTATAACAAACTAAGATATTGATTATTGGTGTAAAATTGGTCACTTTAATTCCCGCTAATTCTACAGAGGTATGAGGTGTAGCTAGATTAGTTAATTCAATATAGCCTACAGTTTTTCTGATGAGTAGAAGAATCCCCCCTCCTCTTCCGTGAAGGCGATCCTTGCCGTATGTAAGAAAGCCAGGAAATTTGAATTGTTCTGAGTCTACAGCATGATCTGTTAACCAGGTTTCAACGCTGATAAAAATATCTAAGTTTTTAAGAATATCTGCTAGTTCGTTTTTACGTTTACGTAGGCTTCTTGCATTCCAAAAAAGGCACTTAAGTTTGTTGTTAAAAGACATAATATAAATATGTATATGTAATAGAATTAATATATTTAATTAATTTAGTCGGATTGTGCCGTATGAGAGCTATCAGATTCCATTTCCTAGTTTATATATTTTAATAACTTTTTTTTAATTCTTGTACATTTGGCCTTTATACTTCTATCCAATATAAACGAGTACGAAAAGTCTAACATCTTAATTAGCTCGTCGGTCTTATTTGTAAACTTAAGAGAAAGTTCAATTGTATTTGTTTTGCCATAGGACTGAGCGAGAAATTCGTGGAATCTGTCGAAACTAAGTATGTGTAACGTGCTTGATTTTTCCAACTCTTCTCTTAATGGTAGTAGTGATTGCTCTAATTTATCAACACTAACTTGATCCAGTTCGACTTTTATTGTGCTTTCCTTGCGCCTTTTGACTACTTTTCTGCTAGGTATTACGAAGTTATTTTCATTTTCAGCTGTTAGAGAATCATTTTCTATCTTTGTCTCCTTAATAATTAAATTTTCTTCTTTGCTCGAATTTTCTGTAGATGTAACTGAAGGAGGAGAGGGTCTTTTCAGTTTTTTATTACTAATATCTTTAGGATTCATATTAGTTTTTTTTATTTCATTCAGCTGTTTAACAGAGTTCGACGGAATATCTTGAGAGAGTGAGAGAGAAGGGAATGCGTCTGGAGTTATAATTTGTTTTCCATTTTCTGGGCAAAGGCGAGCTATATGACCACTTTGTTTACATAAATAACATTTGGTAGAGTCGGTAGTGAAGAAAATCCAGTAAGGTGTGTCATCATGTAGAATTTGCGCCGATTCGGGCACCAGATGTGTGTCTTCTTCTTTGATATAGACTTGACGACGAAATGACAAAATATTTGCTCTACCGGGCTTTAATAGGCCAGCTCTAAGATATTGCATTGTCGATATAGGAGTGATTGAATTTTTTTTTAGAAAATTCAGAAGGATTTCATGGGGGATAGTAGGATCGACATTCGAGATTACTAGTCTTTTATGATTTGCAATTAGTGGTCTAAATTTTAATTCATGCCCTTTAATAAACACAGATTTCTTAATAGTCTTCTCTACTAGTGATTTTTCGGAAAGATAAATTTTGATTCTATTACCTGTAACCTTAGAAACAAACCTTACGTGTCCGGTTCCAATGGTTTCTTCTATAGCATCGATGTAGTCGTCATTTGTGAAACTTTCTATTGCATCTGCTATCACTGCATGTTCTTTGGTTATAAAAGTAGAGCTGAGAAAGGCACTTGCGTATGTTTTACTAATAGAATCTGAAGAGCTTTGAGTAACTTGAGTAAAATGACCCCTGGTATCAGAAGCCATTTTTGGAACACAGGAATTTTGCTTTAATATTTCGGGACTGCAAAAGCAGTCCGAAATTTTAAACACGATAGATATACTATATAGCTTTGATTAATTACTGACACCTTAATATGTTTACTCGTTTCCACGGACTGCGGAGCAATTGTAAACACGTCTGCTCAGAGCGACTGTACAAACGAGACCCTTTTTATATAATTCTAATTAGTTTATTTTAACAACTTTACTAACCTTTATTAAATTCAAGTGTCTTAAACCTAATTTAACATACCCTTCTTTTTATTATTCATTTACTGATATATTCAGTCTGAAAAGGAAATAAAAGAAAGTATCTTTCTTTATATATATATATATATATATATATATATATATATATATATATATACATGCATATATTCGCACCCATCGTCTCGGCTTTATTTGAAATAGTAATATAACCGATTTAAATGGTTAAATAATCTCTATGTAAATAGTTCTCTATTTCTAAATTGATATCCCCATAAATAATTTTATCCTCTGAGCATATTCCATCCTGGTATCCCCCTGAAGCATCGGCAGTGTTGTGGCTGTATTGAGATAGTTCTGTTACCCTATTTCTCTGAAAAATTTTATACTTATTTCTTTTAGTGCACGGATTACCAATATCATTATAATTGTAGACTGAAATTAAATATTTAATCCCAAATCCATAAAAACTCCATGAAAATCGTGGTTTGTTTAATTTATCTTAGAAAATAAAAAAGTTGAAAACAATTTTAAACCAAAATCATAGAGCCCATTAAAATACATATTTTTTATTATATACAATTTTTCGGTACAAACTATATAGTTTTTAGAGAAATTCAACAGTTTCATTTCGGCATTACCTGAACAATTCTACGTTTATAAGAAATACCGCTATATTGAATGCATTTTTCTCGAGAAACTCTGATTGTAGAAATTCAATGCAAAGTATAAAAAATGTATTTTCATAAGAATAACAACTTTTGTTTGAAATATTTTTTGTAATTTTAAGAATACTAAATAAAAATCTGATAATTTTCAATAAATAGGTTTCTTTGAATTGAAAGAAAGAATTATTTGCTTTATATGTCAACTGTTTCTCGTTATAAAGAATATATTTTACTTCAAACAATATTTTTTAATTTAACAAAAAATTATTGATCTTAAAAGAATTTATTTAAATTGTCTAAATTAAATTCATTTATATAATATATATATATATATATATATATATAATCAAATACATGCAATTTAATTTCGTAAGTATATTACTGATTTTAATATTTGGTTTCTTAAAAATAAAAATGTTTCAAAGAGTTCTCACTGGGTGGATTTAAGATTTACATCGCAATTCGTATATACGAATGACTCTACCGATTACTGCTCTTATAAAGATATTCTCAACATTTATAAATATAAATGTAAATTGTGAACGAGAGATTTTGCATTTAAAATTAAGTTGCCTTGCGCTGCGTACAATACAAATATAATATTGTATATATTATATATAATATATAAATAAGTTGTATTATAATTATGATAATATACATTATAATATGTATTACATTATACATAAAACAATACATAAATATAATTATTCTTTATTGCAATATAATATATAGCTTACATTTACAGAGTTG
This sequence comes from Sycobia sp. Sy_11, assembly GCA_018907035.1. NCBI lineage: Eukaryota > Metazoa > Arthropoda > Insecta > Hymenoptera > Epichrysomallidae > Sycobia > Sycobia sp. Sy_11. Next base: position 253,279 of record JACCIC010000296.1, read on the forward strand.
AAGATTACGGTCTAATAAGTTAAGATACCGAAGTACCATTTCACATTTTGTTTGAATTATACGAAATTAAAAATCGTGCTTTTAAAAAATATTTCTTGATTGCTAATATATATTTTTAAACGAAGAATCGAATTTCTTAAAACATATTTTTTGTGTTCATACATCAACAAAATATTTACTGCATTTAAATAAACATTTTAATATTTTAAATAAATAAATTACTTATGTTTAATAAATGTTTTATTAATAATATATGAATAAACCATTTGTTTAATTTAAAAGTATGTATTTAAATGAATACAATTTTAAATTAAAGAAAATCTCCAAAGAAAATAAATTAATACAATCAATCAATTTATTTAATAATTGAAAATTATAAAAATAAATAAGATGTTTGCATCAGTTATAAATGCTATTATCTTTAAGAATATGTCCTAAAAGATCCTTTATTTTTTACTCATTTACACCTTCTCAGAAACAAAATTAATTTAAAGTGTTCTTTATCTGAAGTTTATAATTAAATAACTTATATTTTTCAAAGATTTAGAATTAATAAAATGTATATTTGTAGGTCTAATTACAATAATTATATATTCATATATTTTGAACGTCTTACTTTGGTTTCTTCTTTCTTAAAATATTTAATGTATTATATTTAATTCATAATGTTTCTCTATTTAAGAAAAACAATTATATTGCAACAAAATCGCTTTTATAAATTAATTTAATATTGAAATAATAATAATGACCATTATCAGCAATTTAATTATATTTACAAATTGCACAGATCTAGAAAAATCTGCTAATTGTAGACTATAAACTTTTTCAAAAATTGTTTGATTTTTTTTCATATAAAGAGCATGCTGTAAGGTATAATTATATTTGACGTATACCTATCGTATATATATATAGGAGACAGAGAAAGAGAAAGAGAAAGAGAGAGAGAGAGAGAGAGAGAGAGAGAGAGAGAGAGAGAGAGAGAGAGAGAGAGAGAGAGAGACAGACAGAAGAAAATTGTAGAAAAATCCCAAGGGGATTACAGGAATTACCTAATATAAATGGGACTTGCCTACAGCACGTGGGCGCATTCACCCGATACCTCATCTTCCCTCTCACTCTTTCTGACCTGTCTCTCCGCAAGCATGAACACATTTTTTTTTGTAATGTTATTTAACGTCGCTCTATTTATGCTTCCAAATATCGGTGCTAATCAACGACGGAGGTCTACGATGTGCATGTAAACAAAGCATATGTAAAATATTACAGAGGTTGGTTGTGTCAATCGGCCAAGACCGGGATTTGAATTCGGATCACCAAGTTACTAGTCCTTCGCTCTAGCGATCGAGCCATCGTAGGCCTCAAAAACACATTGTACGGGGCCTAGCTTAGCAGTCTATATATATATATATATATATATATATATATATATATATATATATATATATATATATATATATATATATATATACTAGCATCTTCCGTCTCGGCTTCACCAGAGATAATAATTTTACCAATTTTATAAACAATTCAATAATATCCAACTAAAAAGTACTCTATATATAAAAATCTATGTTTCGATAAATAATTGACCGTAATTTACCTATCGTCGCTTCTGTATAAAAAGCTGTTTCAATGTAGCGTCCACTTTAAAAAGTTGATATTTTGCCGACCATTTTATACAATATATATATATATATATATATATATATATATATATATATATATATATATATATATATATATTATATATATCATATATCATACCGTATCATATCATATACTAATTTATAAAGACAAAGCATGCTTTTGTTTGTACACGATAACCGAAAAAACTACTGAACCGATTGTTCTGAAATTTGACATATAGATTCTATATTATCTTTGGAAGAACATAGGCTATGTTTTTTATTAAAAATCATTTTACTTTCATCAATAAATTAAGTTAATGGTTTAAACAATCAGTTTCACGAGCGGCCACTACGGGGCGTCTTGAATCACGAACATCAACTCAAAGTAGTCCGCTTAAAGTATTAATACCAGGCCAGCTCAAACGAATGTTCACATCCATCATCATCACACAGCTCACACAGACATCATCATGATGATCATATCATCATGAACATCAGTGAGCTAAAAAAGCTGCGCCTTATTTAAATTTAATTTAATTTTCATTTCTCTCTTACATAACTTGTAATTTATAATTTATATAATTTATAAATTTTAAGTTTGTAAGAAACTCTCAAAACTTTTTAAAACTAACCTCAAAAATTTTAATTTTTAATTTTAATTCTAATTTTAATTCAATTTTAACTTTAAACTTGATTTTAATTTTAACTCAATTTCTCATCTATCTTAGATTTTCAACTCAAACTAACCTCTCTTAAATTAAACTTATATAATTTATATTTGACTTACCTCATTTTTAACTAATTCTATAACTAATATATATATATATATATATATATATATATATATAGATTTATTTATTTAGAATTTAATTATACCTTTATTTATATTTCTATTTAAATATTTAAATATGTCTTCATAGCTATAATCTCCCACACCCGACCTTTCCCTCTACCTTTAACCCTCCCCCCCAATCACAAACTGGAGGCAATTACCTTCCTCCACTCATTCGTAAGTCCGACTCCGTGGACATAGACACCGGCCTTACCACCGACCTTGACGATCTTCCCCCCCCCCCCTAAAAACTGATAGAAATTATCATCGTTCATCTAGACCCCTCCTCACCCGCCGCTAAGTCAATTTTCGACTTAAGTACGATGGGTGGCCTCAACATAAAAGTGGAGGCAAAGAGGAAGTCGAAAGTCACGCCGCAGTGCCTGCGTTGCCTCAAGTATAATCACACGACAAACTACTGCCACACTGCATGGGCTTGCGCTTTTTGCAGCAAAAATCATGCCACCCCGTCATTTCCTCTAAAAGAAAATAAAGACGCACGCCCCACCTGCGCCAACTGCAAAGGAGAGCACAGGGCAACTTACAGGGGCTGCCCCAAAGCCTCAAAGAAGGACAAGCTCCCCCAAAAACAAGTGAAGCCGGTAAACGTCTCCAAAACCGGTAATACCCTCCACCCCAGTTCATACAGAAAAAGAGCATCACCCCAATCTTCATAAAAATCGAGCAAACCCCACCCACACCACATATGCGAGCATAGTGAGCAACAGAGCAGCATCAGCGGCGCCGTTGCAAATCAACTCGCCTCCCATTGCGTCCGATCTGCAAAACATCATAATGCAGTTTGTCACGAACATTACCGCCGCTCTCTGCAGACCCAAGAATGGCTAATCCCGAGATAAAGATTCTCAAGTGGAACGCCAACGGCATCTTCTGCAGAAATAGATCCCTAGAACTACTCCAACTCTTAGAGGAGGAAAACATCGAGATCGCCTGCATCATAGAGACCCACCTCAAATCATCTCACAAACTCTTCCTTCCAAACTACATCACGTATAGGAAGGACAGAGAGCACTCTAACGGTGGGGGCGTGGCAATCCTCGTCCACAAATCCCACCGCCACCGTGGAATTAAAACTGCCTCCATCTGCGAGACAATAGGGGTTGAAATTTCCCTCCAAAAAGGTCCCTTGAGGGTAATTGCATGTTATAACCCTCCACAACTCCAAAACAACTTTAAAGATCTTGCCTTGCTTCTCAGCAATAACACCCCCACAATCATCGCCGGGGACCTAAATGCTAAGCCCTCCTCAGAAAAACAATTCGGCATGATTTTACAGTAGAAGCTCCTCCCTGCCCTACCCACTTTCAGGGCTCCCCACAACACGTACCAGACATTCTCGATATTTGTCTCACTAAAAATATCACACCCCTAAGCGACCCCCGGGTTATCTGTGCACTGAGCTCAGTTCTACAGCTCACTCGCTAAAGAAAAGGCCGAGATTTTCGCATCATCTGCGCAATCAGTGCTCACCTCTATCCAGCGCACCAGAACTCTCATGCTTTCATGAGCATGTCACCCAGACAGCTCAACACTTCCTCCCTTCAAACACGGACATCACCCCTACCTCCCCCAAAGAGATATGCGACATCATTCGCAGTCTTCAAAACAAGAAAGCCCCTAGTGCTGACAAAATCAATAGCAACACACTAAAAATCCTCCACCATAAACACATCATGTCCATCTGCAATATCGTAAACGCAATGATGAGACATCAATACATTCCCAAGGCCTGGAAAACGGCCATAGTGATCTGTCTTGCAAAAGCCGGAAAGTCCCTCAACGACCCCGCAAGCTATCGTCTCCTCAGTCTTCTACACTCCCTAAGCAAAGTGGCCGAAAGCGTTATCCTAAAACGCTTCTCCACCTCGGTCACCAGAAAAAACCTCATACCTGACTGTCAGCATGGGTTCCGCACAGGGCACAGCACCTGTCACCAACTTCTCAGAGTTACGGACCTCATTGCTGACAACATGAACAAACGGCTGCACACAACGATGCTGCTGCTAGATGTCCAGCAAGCCTTCGACAGGGTATGGAATGACGGGCACGTCTTCAAGCTCATTGCCAATGACATCGCCCACTGTTTGATCGGGATAATAAAGTCGTTCCTATCAGACCGATTTATTCGAGTTAGGGTAGGCAACTCCCTTTCCGCTCTAAAGGCCATCTCAGCCGGCGTCGCTCAAGGGTCTAAGCTTTCCCCCACTACTTTTTACATTTTTCTGCCATGATCTTTTCACACAAGATACAATTACTACGGTACTCTACGCGGACGATATTGCCCTCATAGACGCCATTAAAACAATTTGCCACAGCACCTCAAGGCTAAACAGATTTCTCCCACACATCATCAACTGGTACTCACGGTGGAGACTCTCCATCAACGAGAGCAAGTTCACTGCAATCTTTATCTCCCGTAAAAACCGCAGCCCTCCAAATATAACGATCAAAGGCTCCTCTATCCCGTGGAGGCAGTCGGCCAAATACCTCGCAGTGACGTTCGACAGGAACCTATCCTGGAACAAAAACCTCCGCCTCACCAGGAGCAAAATGCTAGAAGCCTTCTTAAAGCTCAAACCTTTCTTCCATAGCACAACCTTGTCACCCAGAACAAAGGCCAGAGCCTTCTCCGCCACCATCAGGAGCATTGCCACATATCTTTCTTTCTCCTTCTCTTATAAAATGGTTCTGTATGCCAAATCATACTGAATATAGTTTGTGACGACCAATTATATATTTATTTTTATACATTATATTAACTGCAGAATTGAGACAAGAGACTATCTTTTTTTAGTTCGAACAAAAAAAATGATGGTAAAATAGAGTTCTTTACTAGCAACCTCGAAACTATGTATATATAAATAAAATATATCGTTTCTTCTGCATAAAAAGGCAATATCCATCGTCTGCTTAAAAAATATGCTATGCGCATACCAACATTTTGCTTGAATTTCAGTTGGTATCACTAGGAAAATATTAACAGCTTTTAATTGAAACAACGATAATATAATATATATATATATATATATATATATTGTATGTATATTATATTGTACATATTATATCAGGTATGTGAATAAGTCTTTCCCGTTTTTTTTCAAATTTTGAGCCTTTATTGTGAAAAAATGGTTACAAATGAATTATTGAAAGTATTGGCCATCGCTAGCTACAACTTTTTCCCATCTTTCTGGCAACATACGAATCCCGTTGCGAAAAAATTCGACCGGTTTGGCCTCTATCTAGTCCTCCACCCATTTTTTGGCTTCCTCGTAGGAATGGAAGTGCTGGTCAGCCAGGCCATGCGTCATCGATCTGAAGAGATGGTAATCAGACGGAGCAACGTCTGGACTATACGGCGGGTGGGGTAGGACTTCCCATTTGAGCGTTTCTAAGTATGTTGTCACCGGCGGTGCAACATGTGGGCGAGCATTGTCATGTTGCAAAATAACTTTGTCGTGCCTGTCGGAGTATTGTGGCCGTTTTTCTCGCAGTGCGCGGCTCAAACGCATCAATTGTCGTCGATAGACCTCGCCTGTGATCCTTTCATTCGGTTTCAGAAGCTCATAGTAAACCACACCTTGCTGGTCCCACCATATACAGAGCATGAGCTTGGCGCCATGAATATTTGGCTTGGCCGTCGATGATGATGCATGGCCGGGTAGACCCCATGATTTTCTTCGCTTCGGATTATCGTAACGTATCCACTTTTCATCGCCAGTCACAATACGATGCAGAAAACCCTTTCTTTTATGTCGCTGAAGCAGCTGTTCGCAAGTGAAAAAACGCCGTTCGACGTCTCTCAGCTTCAGTTCGTACGGCACCCAATTTCCTTGCTTTTGGATCATTCCCATGGCTTTCAAACGCTTGGAAATGGTTGTTCGGTCAACTCCCAATGCTTCAGCAAGTTCTTCTTGCGTTTGACAAGAATCTTCATCAAGCAAAGTCGCCAATTCTCGATCTTCAAAGATTTGCGGCCGCCCGGAACGCTCCTTGTCTTACACGTCGAAATCACCGCTTTTGAAGCATCAAAACCATTCGCGAACACTTGAATCATCGACACAACCTTCTCCATAAGCCTCCTGAAGCAATCGATGCGTCTCGGCAGCAGATTTCTTCAAATTGAACCAATAAAGTGAAACTTCCCGCAAATGACGTCGACTCGGCTCAAATTTCGACATTTTCACGATATCAAAAATTTATGATGCGAAAAAATTTTAACTAATGTGTTAGTATGGAATTGTTGACATATGAATAAGCTTTGATTATGACATATGTAACCATTGAATACTCGCACAGTATTGGTGGCGCCATCTCTTACAAAAAACGGGAAAGACTTATTCACACTCCTAATATATACACATTTTAAATACGGTGTCTACTGATAAATATTGTATTGGCGTGTACGGGCGGTGGATTACGATATCCCGTTGCCTCAAGACGATCTCTATAGGCAGTTGTGTATTCGGATGATAGAATGCAATGTCCAGGTGTCTCTGGACGATTTCTACGGAGAATATTATATTTAGTTGATAGAAAACGAAGTCCAGGTATGAGGAAATCAGCTTCTAAGCGAAGATTTGTGTTGGGACGTTAAATTACGATATCTAGGTCTTTTCAAACTTCTACGGAGAGTATTGTGTTTAGTCATTAGGAAGCGATGCTAGCTTTCTCGGGACGACTTCTTCTAAAACTATCGTGTTTAGTTGATAGGAAACGATGTTTAGGTATGTCGGGACAACTTCTGCAGGGAATTTCATGTTCGGATCATAAAATTCAATTTCCAGGTATTATGGGTCGACTTTTACAGGGAGTTTCATATTCGGACGGTAGAAGATGATTTCCAAGTATGACGAGATGATTTCTACGTTGAATATCGTGCTTAGTTGATAGGAAACGATGTTCAGGTATGTCGGGACAACTTCTAGGGGGAGTTTCATGTTCGGATCATAGAATGCGATTTCCAGGTGTTTTGGAACAACTTCTTCGTGAAATTTCGTGTTCGGGCGGTAGAACACGATGTCCAGGTATGACGGGATGATTTCTACGTTGAATATCGTGCTTAGTTGATAGGAAACGGTGTTCAGGTACGTTGGGATAACTTCTACAGGGCGCTTCGGGTTTGGATGATAGAATGCGATTTCCAGGTGTTTTTGAACGACTTCTACAGGGAATTTTGTATATAGTTAGTGAGAAACAAAATCCAGGTATGTCAGTACGACTTCTATAAAGGAATTCGTATTCCATCATTCGAAAACTCCCAATAAGAGTCGTCTCGGGATACGTGGACATTGTATTCTACCTCCCCAAATTCAACTCTCTATAGCAGTCATCCCGAGACCTTCCCTATAGTCTGAACATGGTACTCTCCGAAAACGTGGTCTCGAGACACTTGGACATCTTTTTCTACCGCTTGAACTCGAAAGTACAATTTTCTCCATCGAAACCATATTTAATATGCTCATATATGTGTATATATATTGTATAAAATGTTCGGAAAAATATCAACTTTTTGAAGTGGACGCTAGATTGAAATAGCTTTTTATACAGATGCGACGATAGGTAAATTATGGTCAATTATTTATAGTAATTTAGATTTTTATATATATAGAGTAGTTTTTACTTAGATATTCTTGAATTGTTTATAAAATCGGTTAAATTATTATCTCGGGCGAAGCCGAGGCGGGGGATGCTAGTATATATATATATATATATATATATATATATATATATATATATATATACATATACATACATACTCGTACTTTCGAGTTCGAGCGGTAGAAAGAGATGCCCAAGTATCTCGAGAGTACGGAGAGTATCATCTTAGGAAGGTAGAATACATAAATAGTCTCAGGGGAACTGCTATAGAGTCTAGTATTGGGGAGGTAGAATATGGTGTCCAGTATATATATTGTATTGAGAGTTTGAGCGTTTGAATAATTTTAAATTTGATAGAATACAAATCTCTTCATAGTCGTCCCGTCATACCTGGGCATCGTCTTCTACCGTCCAAACGCGCAACTCCCAGTAGAAATTATCCTGAGGCACATAGAGATTGTTACCTATCAACTAAATACGATACTCCCCGTAGAAGTCGTCCCGAGAATACTAGACATCGTTTCCTGCCGACGAAACACGGTACTTCCCGTAGAAGTTGTCCCGAACATGAAACTCCTAATAGAATCGTCTTGAGGCACCGGGATATCATATTCAACAGCCCACACACACCAATACAATCTTTCTCCATAGAAGCCGTATTTGGAACGTGTATGTATGTATGTATATATATATATATATATATATATATATATATATATATATATATATATATATTGTGCTGCGACAAAAATCCCGATGTAGATTAATCTACTGGTTAGTTCGCGCACACACAAAAAAAAGAATAATCTTCACTTTTTTACCTCAGTACATCGGAGGGAGTCCCGCCAGCCTGAAAATAAAAAGGGATTTCGGGAAAGGAAATTTAAGCGCGGTACGGGGAACTTTCTCAATAATTTATTCAGACACAATGCGTACAATAACTACTACAATAACAAATACGTATAATAACTCCCCCTTTCGACTAACGCATCTACGTTGCTCCCGGTCCACGCACTCGGTACGCCCCTACCGCGTCCCGCGTCCCGACGCGCTCACCAAACCCCGAGGGAAATCTATACAAGGGAAAGAAAGGGGGGAAGGAATCCTTGCCAATTCACCACGTGCCTGCGGTACTCCGCTGGCGTCCGCATGCTCGTCGTCTGGACGGTGGCTACTTGCCTTCGATGGTGGAGGCAGGCGCCGATGACGGGGGCCACTCGAAGGTGTCAGGGCGTCCGTCGAGCGATCGTCGCCACGTGTGGGTCCGTAACTCCTTGGCGGGTCACACGGCTCCTCCTTCCTTCTGCCTCCTGATAGCCTCTCCCCTGCTCAATCTCTCTCCTGCTGTCTACCTTTCTCTCTCTCTAGCTCACACGTTCTTCCACAAGGCCCACTCTCCTCGGACTCCTCCAACGACCTCTCTACCTTCCGACTCTACCTTCTTCCCTTTTTCTTTCTACTCCCTTCTCTATTCTCACGTCCACCAGGCACCTCTCGACTCTCTCTTCTTAGCCTTTTTTCTACACTTCTTCTACCACCTCTCTGCTCGGTGGCCGACAGCGGAGTCTCTCGTCCTCTCTCTGCTTCTTCTCTACGACCTATCTCCTCGGTGGTCGACAGCGGACACTCTTCGTCCTCTCTTTGCTTCTTCTCTACGGCCTCTCTCCTCGGTGGCCGACAACGGACTCCTCATGCATTTCGACGTTCGCCAGGGAAGAAGGATGGGAGGAAGGGGGGAGTACGGCGGCGGCCGACGACGGCCGACCGCGGTCGTGACGTGCCGAACACGGCCCTCGCGCGTAACAATGAGGAAGAAAAAAAAATTTTTATTTATTATTATTACGCAAAAGCAAAAAAAAAAAATATAAACCCTATCTGAATGGTTCTCCTCAATCTTTCAGAAAAGTACAGTTAACATGGGCATTACAATGGTAATAAATTTCGGCCTAAATTAACATTTTTACTGCACTTTACTCGTACGATCTTACACACGTATAACTACGATAGGTAACTTAAATTAACAATAATTCACTAATATAATATGATATTCCTGAAGAAAAAAAATCATCTTAAGTCTTAATTCAGTTTAAAATAAAAAAAAAGTGTACGTTTATACCCACCTATACTATCTCTAATTAGATGGAAGCTTTCATTGTTTCTTCTTTAAGCATATGGAAAAATACAAAGGAGTACAAAAATAAAAACTATGTTTTAAATTTGTATAACGGTCAAAATACATTTATTTCTCGATACGCGGGTAAATATGTAAAATAATAATGATGATTAATTTATATGGACTATATATAATTGCTGTGAACTTATAGCCTTCTAGGTATGGTCTCAATTTCTTGATTAACCACAGCAACGCTAAGCACCCTTTCTCTGAGGTCGTATAATTGCGCTCAGCCGCGGTCAACACGCGATTCACGTATACTATCGGATGCTCACCATCCTCTCCCTCTTGCGTCAGTACTGCGCGATGCGTAATGGCTCGCATCGCGCTGTACCGAGAATGGCTTCAAAAAATCCGGCCGCGCGAGCACTGGCGCGGGCGTCAACGCTTCCTTCAGTTTGTTGAACGCCTCTTCTTGATCTGTATCCCAGGTCGATGGTTGGCCCTTCCGTAATAACTTAACTAACGGGATTTTCAATTCCGAATCTTTATCAATGAATCTTGAGTACCAGCCAACCATGCCTAGGTACCGACGCAGTTGCTTCACGGTCTTCGGCGCTGGGTACTCTAACAATGGTCGTACTTTCTCCGGGTCCAGTCTGAGACCTTCACGGTCCAACAGGAAACCGAGGTACGTCACTTGAGAACAGCAAAACTCGCACTTCTTCCTATTTACTGATTGTCCTGCACCTCTCAGTCGTTCGAACACGCGTTCTATCCAGGCCATATGGTCCTCAAATGATTCCGTCGCCACGATAATGTCATCCAGGTATCCAAATACATTAGGTTCATACTCTGGTCCGTGAGCAGTGCGTCGATGAGCCGCTGGAAGGTCATGGTGTCGTTCGTTAGGCCGAACGGCATTCTGGTGAACGGCCAGAGATCTGATCCGGGTACTGCGAAGACCGTAAACTTCCTACTGTTTGCGTCCATTGGTATCTGGAAGTACGCTTCATTCAAGTATACCTTCGATAAGTATCTGGCCTTACGCAGCTTATCCAAGATAGAATCCATACTAGGTAACGAATAGGCGTCCTTGACGATGACGGCGTTCAGGTCCCTGTAGTCCACACAGAAACGGAACGAACTGGCCGAGCGCTCGATCACTCCTTTCTCGAACATCTTCTTCACTTCATCCTGTGCTACTTGCATCATCATCGGCGACATGCGTCTGGGCCGGTGTTTGACTGGAGCCGCGTCCTGTACCTCTATTCTATGTTCGGTCAGGATAGTTGCTCCCAATCGTTCAGCGGCCTCGGGCAACAACTTACTCACGAGGTCCTCGACTAAGGTACTTTGGTCCTCGCTGGCTTCGACGATACCCGCGCATTCAGACGATATGGCTAACTCTTCCTCGTCCGCCTTTTGTCCCGTGCGACTAAACTCTCTCCACCTATCCCCTCGTATACGCCACTGTCCAGGTCCAAGACGGGCTTCGACCTCCCAAATCTGGCAAAAGTCCATACCCAAAATAACGTCATGGTCCAGGAAACTCGCTGCTTTGACTGACAACTTTCCGATAACCCCATCCACTTGTAGTATTAACGGTAGCTCGCCTAGCATGGTCGTCCCTCCGCTGAGGGCACTCTTCAGCCTCGTCGAGGTCGGCCGTAGTCGATCCTTAAATCGCTCGGCTACTCGAGGTCCAACGACTGAAACTACGGCTCCAGGATCGAACAATGCGCGATAACTCCTCCCGCTCATTCCCACGGGAAGAAACAATCGATTCTCTAACGTCACACCGGCTACCTCGGGTCCATCTTGGTCCAAGCCGGTTTCCTCCGTCTGTTCCGTTTTCTCCAGGTCCTGTGACTCCACAGGGCCTGATCCTTGCTCTAACTCCGCCATAACTCGACCCCCCCCCTAAACGTTGCTGTGGGGAGGTCCCGGCGTTAGCCAGGCATACCTCTCAGTCACCTCGGTGGCGGAAACTCTAGTCTCTGCAATACCTGACTTAATCTGTGACTAGCATCCGCCGAGGCACTCTTCGCTTCGGACACCTCCACAGCTTCTCGCGCATCTATCGTTGAGTGGGACGGTCTTACGATACACGGTGTCTCATCCGCATACCACTTCGCTCCCTCGGTCTGACGCTCCCTCGGGGACTCCCCGATCTGTACCTGACCTATCTAACAGTCCTCGGTCTCACTATTCTCTGATTCCCCACACCGGACTCCGGTGTTCTCCGTTCGTACATCTCGCTCCAACCTCGTATCCTTCACCTGATCTGCTGCCTTGTACGCAGGCTTCTTTGGTTCCCGCTTGCCTTGCTGCTGGGCGTCACCGTTTAGTTGCTCCTTTCTCTTCGGGATGGCTCCCTTGGATTCCGGCATGGGGTTCGGTCCTAACGGCGTCCCGAGGGTGAACGGCCGATTGCGGGACTGTTGCGTCCCCCCGTCCTGTCATTTCCCAACTTTATACAGATGGGGCGCAATCTGGGCAGTCACAGATTGACTCGCCCGGTCGGCCACACCATTGGCACGACAGCGTGCTCCTCTGACTGCTCGGGCAGTCGGTGGCATAATGGCCGCGTTGATGGCACCGGTAGCATGAGATGCTCGGGCAGTTCGCCGCCCGGTGTCCAACTGTTCTAGAGTGGAAGCACGAACCGTAGAACCGTCCGTCCTTGGCTGCCGCGCTTCCCAACTTCTTGGCCGCTGTCGCTGTACATTGGGATATGGCCGCCTCACGGCTGCAGCGTAGCTCTGCGTTTGGTCGTCATCATCGGTCTCGGCGTCTGGGTCTCTACGGGTCCCTGTATGGCCGCTACCTCTCTGACCTTTGCTTTTGCTCCTTTGGTCTTCCTTCGAGTCTCCTTACTATATCCCTCGCTATCGGTCGACTCAGTCCTCCGGCCTCTATCGCTCTGCGTGATTGCCGCTACCTTCGTCGTCTTAACTAACTACGGCGGGAACAGCACTGCAAAGTCTCATCTTTTCCTTCGCTGATGGTGCGCTCCACCGGTTTTGGAGCTCCATGGTTCGCTCCATCTCGAGGCCATAGCGTCTTAATTCCGTAAAGTTGGTGAACGTCTTGCCCACCATGTAGACCTGATATTCCGATCGTGGGTTTTTGGCAGCGACCATCACCTGCTCGTTCAACGGCGGTGGTCTCCGGAAGTACGAGACGATGTGCCTGAACTTGGCGACGAAGGTGGCGACGGTCTCGCTGCGGTCCTGGGTCCTCGAATATAGTTCCCTCCGAAGGTCGTTCTCGCCCAGCTGGTTGATGAATCTAATCCTGAACGCCTCTTCGAAGGCCGCCCAGCTATTGTTCTCCGCCCGTATGGGTCGATATCACTGCTTAGCATCTCCCTTCAAAGTGCTGGGGATCGCTCGGATTAATTCGCTCTCCGTCAGCGGGCTGAGTATCGACACTTTTCGAGGTCCGCGAAGTAATCTTCCGGATACTCGTGGTCGGTCCCCGAGAACTTGATACCCCAGTCCTTCAAGATTCTGGCGGAGGAGTTCTGTCCGTAACCCGGGCTGCTCCCATGCGGACACGCACACGGGGGCGAGGTTGGACTCACTGAGTCCCGTTCCAAACTAGTATTGCGGACGGGAGGTGGCGGCGAACAACAGTCTCGGCCGGTATATCCGGTCCGTTTGGTCGACGAGCGTTCTCGCGTAATGATCGGTCCATTTTCTGCGACTCGGCTTTCGGTCCGACGTACTTTGCTGGTCCCCGGTCTGGGAGTCGGTGCGCGCGTGGCTTCGGACCGATCGCGCCCTCCGTGCTGACTGTCCTCGTCAAACAACAGGTTTGCGTGGTCATCGGGCGCTTCTCTGACGCGGGGGCCGGATACGTAGCGGGCGATGCTCCTACCATCGCCGATCACTCCTTGGCTCGGTTGCATCTGGGGTGAAACGCTACGGCGCCGACACTACTGGTCGAACTGCGCCAGGATTGACCTACGGCCTATCTCGTCCTGTAGCCGCAGCCACTCTTCTTGATTCCGTTCCATAGCCATCTGGAGTATATGGTTCATTTATAGATTCGCCACCCGTTTCTGGTCTTCTAGACGGCGCAACGATCCCGACTGGTCTGCCAAGCTGACCGTTGAGACAACCCCCGGGTTTATCGTAACCGGTTGGGAGGCTGACGTCGGTATGGCGTTCCCCGCCGTGGTTTCCATTGACATAGTGGTGGTGCATATCGTTGCAGTGACCGTCACAGCCCTGCCGGGAATTTGCACGGCCATGGGCGGCGATTTCCGTAGGCTATCGAAAGGGTTCACCCCCACCGTCGTCGGCGGGGTTGCTCGTCCCGGCACCTCCAGCTTATCCAGGGTAGCCATTGCACGTCCACGCTCACGTCCGGTCCATCTACGGCGCTTATCGACGAGGGAGTCATCCACGACTCGGGTCTGGTCAACACCGCGCGTAGGCGACGAGTCCCGATCTTCCTCGTCCTCTGTTGTTCAAGATATCTCCAGGGATGGGTCTTGATTACGGAGCTCGGCCCTCAGAAGACGTCTCCGTAGTGTACGACGGTCGCCGTGCGTACTCGCAACCAGCGAACTTAAGATGGCCTTCAGCTGGTCCTGGTCCAGACGGCGAATCCGACCGTACATCGCCCATCGTACTGGTCCATAATCAGCTCCAAAGACGCGTTACTCGAGTCGCTCTTCACGGACGCCATGGTCACTTCTAGAAATTCAGCCTTGTCTATTCGCTCCTCTGTATGATTTCCCTGTTTGGAACGCGATCTGCTTTGCCATCCGGAATCGGCAAACAGAGGCGGGATAACGGACGAAAAAGGAGGTACGCGTGTATGGGAAACAAACGGGTATGGGGCCGAATCGCGTACCAGCGGGATCGTGAAACAACAATTTATTCAAATCATATATATTATTAATTAAATCAAATAAATCTGGCGATCACCTTACTCTTTAGTCTCTAAAAGGGATCAAATGAGAGAAGAACAAACAAATTGGACAAAGAACGTGTCAACTAACGGCTTTGCATATATATTTGTATCTATATATTCATAGTTTGAGGTTCTTGGTGAAGAATTACCTAATCATACATATCCTGAATATAACCCAATTTTGCCATCATTTCTTTTATTCAAACTAAAAAAATCATAGCCTATGTCACTTCTGATGTTATTATAACGTATTAAAACAAAAGTATAATTTCTTGTCACAAATTATGTTCAGTATGATTTTTACCTACAAAAGTATTTTACAAAAGAAGACAGAGAAATACAGAGAGAGAAAGAGAGAGACAGAGAGAAAGAGATTTTCCTACATAAGAGAAAATAACAATTTTACAAAAATCAACAGATATTCATAAGGTATGAGAGTAGTGTCAGATTAACCTGAAGAACAAAAACGGTAATACCGACTAATGTCACACCTTCTTTAGGATACGAATCCGAAAGTTGGATATGACCATGTAACTGAGTATTACCATGACCATGGTCTGGTATTAATACTTTAATACCA
This sequence comes from Sycobia sp. Sy_11, assembly GCA_018907035.1. Taxonomy (NCBI): domain Eukaryota; kingdom Metazoa; phylum Arthropoda; class Insecta; order Hymenoptera; family Epichrysomallidae; genus Sycobia; species Sycobia sp. Sy_11. The sequence goes on from JACCIC010000296.1 coordinate 268,980, forward strand.
GGTATTATTACTTTGATATGATATGATATGATGTGTGTGTATGTATACATATACACACATACCAAAGAAAATAAATTTTAATTACATCTTCTCATGTATTTTATAAAAGACTTCTATAAAATACTTTCCCAAACTTCCAAATATATGAATACCAAACAAAATTCTATGATTAAATTAAACATCATTTCACTGATATAGTCAGATGTCCTACTGATTGTGATAAAGGGGAACACAATATTATATGTTCTTAGTATATTAAGAAATTTGTAACTTATAAATCTTATTATAATCTTTTTTTTTTTGTTTATTATTTCTGCAATTTTAATCTCAATTTTTTTTTCTAATTCTAAATACAATAAATTTTACAAAACTATTTTACATTTTAGATAGATTAGTTTAAATACATACATTTTATAAAATAATTTTACAACTTTTCAAAAACATATATAGTTTTACATATAGCTGTGGTTGGTTTACATAGCAGTATGACGCTTGATAGTGGCAAGTAGAGTTTTAGTTTTCTAAGTTTCTTTGAAAATGCCTGTCTTTGCTCATTACACAGTGCCATCGAATGTGATCGCTATCCTGTTTATGATAGCCGCACTCACATTTAGGATCATTTATAACGCCGATTTTACATAGTGATGAGGTAAGATTATAGTGCCCTGATCTGAGTCTATTGATTGTCACTATAATTTCACGGGATAATAAGGTCGAAATAAACCATGGCTTTCAACTTGGTTTGTATTATTGAAACATTTAAAATAATTTTTGCCCTTGTGAGACTCTGACGCTTGATTTTTGATTTGTATCAGGTATGTGAATAAGTCTTTCCCGTTTTTTTTTTTCAAATTTTGAGTCTTTATTGTGAAAAAATGGTTACAAATGAATTATTGAAAGTATTGGCCATCGCTAGCTACAACTTTTTCCCATCTTTCTGGCAACACACGAATCCCGTTGCGAAAAAATTCGACCGGTTTGGCCTCTATCTAGTCATCCACCCATTTTTTGGCTTCCTCGTAGGAATGGAAGTGCTGGTCAGCCAGGCCATGCGTCATCGATCTGAAGAGATGGTAATCAGACGGAGCAACGTCTGGACTATACGGCGGGTGGGGTAGGACTTCCCATTTGAGCGTTTCTAAGTATGTTTTCACCGGCGGTGCAACATGTGGGCGAGCATTGTCATGTTGCAAAATAACTTTGTCGTGCCTGTCGGAGTATTATGGCCGATTTTCTCGCAGTGCGCGGCTCAAACGCATCAATTGTCGTCGATAGACCTCGCCTGTGATCCTTTCATTCGGTTTCAGAAGCTCATAGTAAACCACACCTAGCTGGTCCCACCATATACAGAGCATGAGCTTGGCGCCATGAATATTTGGTTTGGCCGTCGATGATGATGCATGGCCGGGTAGTCCCCATGATTTTCTTCGCTTCGGATTATCGTAACGTATCCACTTTTCATCGCCAGTCACGATACGATGCAGAAAACCCTTTCTTTTATGTCGCTGAAGCAGCTGTTCGCAAGTGAAAAAACGCCATTCGACGTCTCTCAGCTTCAGTTCGTACGGCACCCAATTTCCTTGCTTTTGGATCATTCCCATGGCTTTCAAACGCTCGGAAATGGTTGTTCAGTCAACTCCCAATGCTTCAGCAAGTTCTTCTTGCGTTTGACAAGAATCTTCATCAAGCAAAGTCGCCAATTCTCGATCTTCAAAGATTTGCGGCCGCCCGGAACGCTCCTTGTCTTCCACGTCGAAATCACCGCTTTTGAAGCGTCGAAACCATCCGCGAACACTTGAATCATCGACACAACCTTCTCCATAAGCCTCCTGAAGCAATCGATGCGTCTCGGCAGCAGATTTCTTCAAATTGAACCAATAAAGTGAAACTTCCCGCAAATGACGTCGACTCGGCTCAAATTTCGACATTTTCACGATATCAAAAATTTATGATGCGAAAAAATTTTAACTAATGTGTTAGTATGGAATTGTTGACATATGAATAAGCTTTGATTATGACATATGTAACCATTGAATACTCGCACAGTATTGGTGGCGCCATCTCTTACAAAAAACGGGAAAGACTTATTCACACTCCTAATATATTTTTGAATGCTAAGGCTTTTAGAAATGCTTTCAAGCACTTTTTATCATGTTTGTACGTATTATCTGGTAATTTTTATTCGCTATTAATTATACTCTTGTGGATCATGCACATGTTAAGCTTTTTATTTTGAGTAAAGGCTAATTTTTATACGTCTTGATTGTACAGTAGACAGAGAAATTTTTATTTGAGTAGACTTTTAGTAAATATAAATTGCAGAGATATTGTGTCCGTTTCTCTATGAGTCCTATTTTCGATTCAGCTAGGAGTATATTTGTTGGTGTACTTTTTCTATATCCTAAAACCATTCTTATTGCTGCATATTGTATTTTCTCAAGCTGTAGAATTTTTTGTTGAGTTGTAGGACAATATACAAGTATGCATAATCAATAATACAGCGGACATGACATTTGTACATATGTAATAAAGTACATGGATCAGCTCCCCACCATATAAATCTTAGAAATTTGATAATATTGAGTGATCTTAAACATTTTTTTTAATTATGTCAATTTTTTTATAGAAATTTTCTTTATAATCGAAAGTGATGCCTAAAAAGCTTGTTGCATCACTAGATGAGATTAAAGTGTCTTTTACATTAATTTTGATTTCGCCTGGTTTAAGATTTTTTTTATTGAAATGTAATGTGACAGTCTTGTACGGAGTGACTTCTAGGCCTATGCTATAAAAATTATCATATATAGTAGCCATAGATTTTTCTAATATTTTTTTACTTGTGTTGAGAGAGGGTTTGTGAAAATATAGGGCTATATCATCGGCAAATTGTGAAGAAACGATAAATTTGGATAGTTTACTTGTTATATCGGAGGCATAAATATTATAGAGCAGTGGATTTAGAACTCCTCCCTATGGTACGCCTTTATGTATTAGTTTAATGCGATTCCCTTGACTTGCGCTATGAGCAATTCTTTCGTAAGTTAAAAATTTGACAAAATTTAATATGTTTACTGGACAGCCAATGTTTGCTAATTTTTGTAGCAATATTTCAGTCACAACATTGTCAAAGGCACCTGTAACGTCGAGGAATGAAGCAAGGACGTCTCTTTTTTTACTGAAGGCTTCATTTATGTGTAGAATTAAAGTGGTCAAATTGTCGACTGTGGAATGATCCATTCGAAATCCTGTTTGACTCTTGGGAATTACTTCTTTGAGTTCTGAATATCATTGCAATTTATTTTTTATAATTGTTTCAAGGAGTTTACACAGATATGAGGAAACGGTAATCGGTTTAACATTTGAGATTTAGTAATGAAATGAATGTAAATATATTTTCAACTAACTGGATAATTATTTGTCATATACATTTCATTATATATATCGAGTAGAATTAGTTTGTACTTTAACGGCAAAATTTTTATAATTTCATAACTAATCCTATCCATACCCGGTGAAGAGCGAATCTTTTTTTTTTAAGTACTATGTTAAACTCTGTGAAATCGAAATGTGCATTTAAAAATTCATTATCGTAATATTTAGGCATCCAATTTGGATTTGAAGGAACCCACGGAGGGCTAATTTTATTGAAAACTGTATCAATTTTGTCACTAGTCTGGTGGTTTTCTGATACATGAGGAGGCTTTACATTTACCCATTTATTTTTAAGCACTTTAGCAGTGTTCCATACATATTTTCTATCTACTTTAAAATGAATAGTAGACGCGAATTCCTGAAAGTCAGTTCTTTTTTTCTTTTTAAACACATTTTTTGCATTTGCGACGGATTTTTTATATTCTATGAAATCGTCTAGTTTATTTGTAATTTACCATTTTTAAGGCATGCTGTTCGTAATCGTTTAGCCTTATCACAGTCAGTATCCCAGCAGGCTATAGGATTTACGATCTATTGTCCTTCTTGTAGCTGTGTTGAGGTTAATGGCGTTAATTATAGTGTTTATAAAGATAGAACATTTTTCATTTAGCATAGAGTCATTGTATTCTTTGAATAAGAAGTTTATATAATTTTTTTCTGAAATATCATTCATTTTTGTGTAGTTTGTCCTTACAGAGCTAAACGGTACGTTTTTTTACGATAGATATTCTTTTGTGTTTCGACATTTATGACAATAGGAAAATGGTCTGAACCCCAGGTATCCTTTTCAATATTGATACTAATTTTGTCGGCTATGTTTACAGTCGAAAAAATTAAGTCTATATTTGATAAGCACCTACTATTAGGTTGGATGTACGTTACTGTTTTATCGTTATGTATTATTAATTCTGATTGAAGAAGGCTATTTAGTAATCTTTCACCATTTGTGTCTATTTTTTTACAATTCCAATGAATATGGTGCGTATTAAAATCTCTCGTAAATAAGTAATGTATGTCTTTATCTACTTTAGAAAAGATTTCATCCCAGACTGTTTGACTTAAATTTTTTCCGGAGGCTCTGTAACAGATAAATATATGGTTTAATATTAGTTATTTTAATACCAGGAATTTCGATAGATTTGTCGGTGAACTGCAGATTCTTCATTTCTTGAAAGGCAATATTGAGGGGAATTAGCAAAAAAATGCCTTCTCCTCTTGCGTATTGACTATCTTGTCGAAAAGTACAGAATATTATAAATTGAAAACCATTTTCATCGAAATGTTTATCCGAGAGCCATGTTTCAACACATGCAAGAATATCCATTTCTGTAATGATTTTGTTAAGTTCTTCTTTTCTTTTTTGAATGCTTCGTGAATTCCAAAATATTATTTTTAAGTTTGGTTTTATAGTGCAGTTTGTATCCATTTGTGGAAAGAATGTATTCATTTTTAAATTTGTATTATTTTAAGTAGTCGTAGATTGGTCGGAAATTTCGGAGTTTTCTGATTCGAATTCGGTATCGCTGCAAGATATGCAAAGTAATTTCTTTTTTATTCTGATTATTCTAGACTTAAAATTTGCATCTATTAGGCTATCCTAAGTAGCATCAATTGTATTAATAAGAATATCAATGTCTTTTACGTACTACTTTGCTATCTTTTGACTGTTTTTCTGATTTTTCGTTTTTTCTACAAATGTTTTAAAATCATCATAATTCATGTTTACAGGATCCGTGCAGTTATCAAAGAAATGCTTAGAAGGTAAAAACATTTTACCTAAACTTGTTGTCTCTATTATGTTACTGTGATTTTATGTAATTTTTTGTTGAGTTGTCATTAGTTTTTTTCAATTTTATTTTACTAATTTTTAGCATTTTAAACTCCTTTGTTTTTATATTTTGTCTTAAGCATTCACCTTCTATTATATGACTGACTTGTTTTGTTTTTTGTTCGATCTCTAACGATTTTTCAGATGACGTAGAAGGTGATGATGGCCGTTTCTTGGCTTTAATTACAGATTGCGAGATCAAAGGATATTCTGTATTCAGTTGGTTATTGTTTTCCTTATCTACCACTAACATAGCAGTATTTTCAGAGGGACTGTGTTTATATTTATCTTGTGTACTTGAAAATATACAAGTATTATCACTAAGACTACTTACTGTTGATGAATTTGCGGGGCATAGCCTAGCGATATGTCCCTGGTCTTTGCAAATAAAGCAATTTGCTGCATCCGTACTTAAATATAACCAATATGGAGTCCCTTCGTATTGTATTGGAAGTGTTTCTGGAATTTTGCTTTCGTCTTCATCTTGCACATATATTTGTCAGCGAATGGAGAGAATGTGCGAGCGACCGGATTTATTTAAACTTATATATTATGCATTTGATTTTATATTATGCATTTGAGAGACGATGTTTATGCCTAATTTTTGAATTTCTTTTATTTCTGTTTTATTAGGAATAATGGGATTTACGTTTAAAATTATGACTCTCTTATTTTTCTCTATAAGAGGTCGAATAGAAAGCGTATATCCTTTTACATTAACTGTTTTTCCTATTAAATTGCCTACCATAGAATTTTCAGACAAAAATATACATACTCTGTTTGATGATATTTTTTAAATCATATATCATATCATAAAACAATTGAATTGTACTTCTGTCGACTGCCCATATACAAATTAATAAATATTTTTTTATTGGTCTTACAGTCCAATCAATTTCAACCAAAAATAAAATAAAATAAAAATAAAAAATAATAAAAATAAAAAATAAAAATTAAAAATAAAAATTAAATTAAAAATTAAATTAAAATGATAATGACAGTCAGACTGTCCTTGTTTACATTCACCCCCGTAGACTAATCTGAAAATAAAATATTAGCTGAAAAAATTCTTTGTTAGTAAAGTGCAGTCTGACTGTCCCCAACACCCTTACCTAATTGAAGACTTGTCCAACGTTTCGAGCTCGCTACGGATCCTCATCAGGGACTAATCTAAACCTTATATTCTAATCTATATATACTCATCCCCACCACCAAATTTCGTAAATTAAATATAAATTCCCCCTCTACACAAATTGTCCAAAACCAATCAATTTAATAAGGAATGATAAACACTGTCCAATCTACCAGACTCTAACATTAAATTCACATTATTTCGATTCTTGGAAATGTGAATACTTTCAAGACTCTCCCGTTTATACTTATTATTAATACCATATTCCAAAATATCCACATTCACAAAATCAAAAGAATGTAAAAACTTTAAACAATGCTCTTTTAAACCAGAAGTAATATGTGAGCTACGTAAACTATATTTATGCTCATAAATTCTCTTTTTTAAATATCTACCTGTTTGTCCAATATAGTATTTATCACAATCCATGCAATTAATCTTGTAAACAACTCGTGATTTTAAGCATAAATCATCCTTATCTTTGCAATTATTAAACAATCTACTTAAATTATTGCGATTTTTAAAGAAAATTTGAATGTTATATTTCCGAAAATTTCTTTTTATTCTTTCAGATAATCCTCGAACATATGGTAAGACAATAATTTTGCCTCCGTTAAAATCAATTCCTGCACTATGTCTATTTTCGGTATTATAAATTTCAAACAATCTCTCAGCAATCAATCTATTAATAAATTGAATTGGATAGCCATTATTAATAAAAGTCTCTCTTACTATCTGTAAATTATTTTGTCTAAAATCTTTATGTGACAATTTAATTGCTCTGTCAACGACACCTTTCAATGCTCCAATTTTGTTTCCGAATTGGTGGTGTGAATTAAAATCCAAAAACCTACCTGACCAAGTAGGCTTTCTGTACCAATTAAGTTTTACCTTATTATTACAATATCTAATTACATTAATGTTCAGAAAACTTAACTGACTATTAACTTCAACCTCCCTTGTAAATTGAATTCTGTCATGTACAGAATTGAAAACATCCACCATTTCATCCACAAAAACTTCCGGAACAATTGTAAAGATATCATCAACATATCTCTTAAATATCATTGGTTCAAAAAGCAATTTTGACAAGGCTATACTTTCCAACTTTTCCATAACTAAATTAGCTATAACCGGTGACAAAGGCGACCCCATTGGACATCCATATTTTTGTTCATAAAATTTATTATCAAATGAAAAAATTATTATAATAATAATAAGGTAAAACTTAATTGGTACAGAAAGCCTACTTGGTCAGGTAGGTTTTTAGATTTTAATTCACACCACCAATTCGGAAACAAAATTGGAGCATTGAGAGGTGTCGTTGACAGAGCAATTAAATTGTCACATAAAGATTTTAGACAAAATAATTTACAGATAGTAAGAGAGACTTTTATTAATAATGGCTATCCAATTCAATTTATTAATAGATTGATTGCTGAGAGATTGTTTGAAATTTATAATACCGAAAATAGACATAGTGCAGGAATTGATTTTAACGGAGGCAAAATTATTGTCTTACCATATGTTCGAGGATTATCTGAAAGAATAAAAAGAAATTTTCGGAAATATAACATTCAAATTTTCTTTAAAAATCGCAATAATTTAAGTAGATTGTTTAATAATTGCAAAGATAAGGATGATTTATGCTTAAAATCACGAGTTGTTTACAAAATTAATTGCATGGATTGTGATAAATACTATATTGGACAAACAGGTAGATATTTAAAAAAGAGAATTTATGAGCATAAATATAGTTTACGTAGCTCACATATTACTTCTGGTTTAAAAGAGCATTGTTTAAAGTTTTTACATTCTTTTGATTTTGTGAATGTGGATATTTTGGAATATGGTATTAATAATAAGTATAAACGGGAGAGTCTTGAAAGTATTCACATTTCCAAGAATCGAAATAATGTGAATTTAATGTTAGAGTCTGGTAGATTGGACAGTGTTTATCATTCCTTATTAAATTGATTGGTTTTGGACAATTTGTGTAGAGGGGGAATTTATATTTAATTTACGAAATTTGGTGGTGGGGATGAGTATATATAGATTAGAATATAAGGTTTAGATTAGTCCCTGATGAGGAGCCGTAGCGAGCTCGAAACGTTGGACAAGTCTTCAATTAGGTAAGGGTGTTGGGGACAGTCAGGCTGCACTTTACTAACAAAGAATTTTTTCAGCTAATATTTTATTTTCAGATTAGTCTACGGGGGTGAATGTAAACAAGGACAGTCTGACTGTCATTATCATTTTAATTTAATTTTTAATTTAATTTTTATTTTTAATTTTTATTTTTTATTTTTATTATTTTTTATTTTTATTTTATTTTATTTTTGGTTGAAATTGATTGGACTGTAAGACCAATAAAAAAATATTTATTAATTAATATATCATATCATATCATATCATATCATCTCATACTAATTTATAAAGACAAAGCGTGTTTTTGTTTGTACACGATAACCGAAAAAACTACTGAACCGATTGTTCTGAAATTTGGCATATAGATTCTATATTATCTTGGGAAGGACATAGGCTATGTTTTTTATTAAAAATCATTTTACTTTCATCAATAAATTAAGTTACTGGTTTTAACAATCAGTTCGACCAGGGACCACTAGGTGGCATCTTGAATCACCAACATCAACTCAAAGTAGTCCCCTTAAAGTATTAATACTAGGCCAGCTCAAACGAATGTTCATATCCAACTTTGGGAATCGTATCCTAAAGAAGGTGTGACGTTAGTCGGTATTACCTTTTTTGTTCTTCAGGTTAATCTAACACTACACTCACACCTTATGGATATCTTTTGATTTTTATAAATTTTATTTTCTCTTACGTGAGAAAATCTGTCTCTCTGTCTCCCTCTCTCTCTGTGCCTTTCTTTCTCCTTCTCTTATAAAATGGTTCTGTATGCCAAATCATACTGAATATAGTATGTGACGACAAATTATGTTTCTATTTTTATACATTATATTAATTTCAGAATTGTGACAGAGACTTTAGTTTGAAGACTTTAGACTTTAGACTTTACTTTTTTTTTTTTTTAGTTTGAACAAAAGAAATGATGGCAAAATGGGGTTCTTTACCAAGAACCTCGAAACTATGTATATATAAATAAAATATATCGTCACTTCTGCATGAAAAGGCAATGTCCATCGTCTGCTTAAAAAATATACTATTCGCCATACCATTTTTCTTAAATTTCAGTTAGCATCACTACGAAAATATTCACGGTATTTAATTGAAAAAATGAAAATATACGCAATATGTAATATATATTGTATGTATATTATATTGTACTTATTATATATATATACACATTTTAAATACGGTTTCTACTGAGAAATATTGTATTGGCATGTACGGGCGGTTGATTAGGATATCCCGTTGCCTCAAGACGATTTATATATGCAGTTGTGTGTTTGGATAGAATGCGATGTCCAGGTCTCTCTGAGCGATTTGTATGGCGAATATTCTATTTAGTTGATAGAAAACGATGTTCAGGTATGAGGAAATCAACTTCTATGGGAAGATTCGAGTTGAGAGGGTAAAATACGATATCTAGGTCTTTTCGAACGACTTCTACGGGGAGTGTCGTGTATAGTTGGTGGGAAACAATGTCCAGGTATGTCAATAGGACTTCTATGAAGAGATTAGTATTCTATCATTCGAACACGCACACTATCAGTAAGAGTCGTCCCGGGATAACTGAACATTGTATTCTACCTCCCCAACACAAAACTCTCTATAGCACTCGTCTCGAGACATTTCCTATAGTTCGAACATGATACTCTTTTTAAACGTCGTCTCGAGACACTTGCACACCTTTTTCTACCGCTTGAACTCGAAAGTACAATTTTCTCCATCGAAGCCGTATTTTTTAAGTGGACGCTACATTGAAGCAGCTTTTTATATAGAAGTGGCGATAGGTATATTACCGTCAATTATTTATGGAAACATAGGTTTTTTTATATAAAGTACTTTTTACTTAGATATTATTGAATTATTTTTGAAATCGGTGAAATTAATATCTCGGGCGAAGCCTAGACGGGGGATGCTAGTATATATAATATTGTTAAAACTTGTGATTTCCTCGAAGCCATCAATATATTCATCTATAGTAACACCTTCAATGGAGTCTACAATAATTGCTGGATTCTTTTTTGGTGTGATGCTTTCTTGCACTGTTTTTGCATAAGTCTTTAGTATAGCTGGTTGAGAAACTTGTTGAGTCGAATTTTGAGATCTTGAAATTTTCTTAGAGTAGCTTATGATGCCTGATATTTCATGACGGCTGTCTCGAGCCGGACTCCATAATCTTATTATAAGTTATGTATTTTATAAAAACTCTATATATAAAATATTTTTCTATATTCAGTAACAAAATATTAATATATAAATACATACATAATATATATATATATATATATATATATATATATATATATATAATTATATTGTGAATCTTTTCAAAGTAAAACAAAAAAATTTTGATATACTAAAATAATATTTATAAAAAATATTTTTCTAAAATCTTCCAGAATAGATTAGCAAAAAATAAATTATAGAACAAAATAACGTTTGAAAACAATGAACTATTAATAATATATATATAATATTGGAGTTAGTATATATAGATATATATATATATATATATATATATATATATATATATATATCTATATACGAAGGTGTGTATATAATAGATACTATAATAGCAGCTGTCCTCGTCGAGTTGACGTGACAGACAGGTCAGTTATACCGGTGCAACTCCGGTATACATGATGTATTCATTCGAAATTTATGATGTGACTGTAAGATAAACCAAACAAAATTTTTTGGAGAAAAGATCAATAGCTACGTACCGGGATCTCCTGAAAAATTCTAGAAGTATAAATATAACGCATAATATAAAAAATTTAATAAGAAAATTGTTGTTCAAAATATTTTTTGTAATTTTAAGTACACTGCATAAAATTTGATAATTTTAAATAAATACGTTGAAATTGAAAGAACCAAATATATGCTTCCTATAAACAACAGCTTTTAATTATAAAAAAAATATATGTTTAAATGTACTAACTTATTCAGTCAATACAATATTTTTTTAATTTAAAAAAACATAATTATTTGTCTAAAAAAATGTATTTAAATTATAATCAAATTCATTTTGTTAAGTGCATAACATTTAATTTCATAAGCATATCATTAATTTTAATATCTCGATTGTTAAAAATAAAAATGTTAGAAAACCTTTCTCGCCAGGTGGATTTAAGTTTTTCAGTTCTCACGTTACTATAATTATAAAGAGACTATATATATATATATATATATATATATATATATATATATATATATATATATATATATATACATATACTAGCATCCTCCATCTCGGCTTCGCCCGAGATAATAATTTAAATGATTTCTTAAACAGTTTAATAATATCAAAGTAAAAAATACTCTAAATATAAAAATCTATATTATTATAACTAATTTACCATAATTTACATATCGTCGCTTCCGTATAAAAAGCTGCTTTAAACAAATCCAATTCAAAAAGCTGATATTTTGCCGATCATTTTATACAATATATGTATGTATATATATGTGTGTGTGTGCGTGTGTGTGTGTATGTGTGTATGTGTGTGTGTGTGTTTGCGCTCGCGCGCGTGTATACATATTACATAAGGCTACTGTGAAAACAATTGTGTTTTCGAGTTTATACATTTATATATTTTGTAACCTATACAATTTCAAGTATTCTTACCTGGTTACGTAAGATCGGATAGGCATCCATAACTCATCTGGTCGCTGTTTCTCGCAGCAGCTATAGTTATGTTAAGGGAAAGGGGACATGGACATGAGAACATGAAACTTATAGAAGATCACTAAATGATATTTATTTACACGCCGGATACATACAATTCACGACGGGAGTACACGCACGGTGACTTACCGCGAGCGGGTTCCGCGACATCCTTATTCGCGAGATACAGATTTACAACCACGCACGCAGGGGACGGGGAAAAGGAACACGAGCAAGCTGCGTGGCGGCTCCAGTCATGAGCGCGTTAGTCTACGATACCGGCGATGGCGGGTGTGAACATTTCTTTAACATTAAAATACAAACACTACTTGCCCTGAGCTGACGCAGAGGCTGTCAATGGCTTCCGGTCACTGCTCTCTCTCTCTCTCTCTCTCTCTCTCTCTCTGTCCCTTTTCTTCCGTATTTTTTCTATATATATATTTTTCTATATATGCCGGATCGCGCGGCTTGCGCGGCGTCCTCTCGCTCTCTTTGTCTCTTTCTCGCTGCTGGGTTGCGCAGGTAGGCAAGGATGGATGCGGCCGTATGGGGGGTACAAAATTAGAGGGTGGCGAGGCCGTTAGCTCTATGAGTGCCGGTATTGTAGTTCCTCCTGGTGCTGTGTTTGTGGCGGAATCATATTGCGTCGCCATTGGCTTATGGAGTGGGTCTTGTAAACCTGCGACGGGGATTGGGTTCATCGGGACCTTGAATCGATTATATCCTTTTTTACTTTCTCTTTGGCATTGTTCCATTTGGTTCCGAGTGTATTCGAATGTATGCGATAGGGGGTATGGACTTTACTGCCGGCACAAGCTCCTTCGTCATCGTGGACTTTTTCTTCATTTTGGTATTTTGTGGGTACGATGATTTTCCCTTCGTTTTGTGGATCTGGAGCACCTGATGTTTTTGGGCGGATTTTCCACCTGCCGGTCATCTGCCTTGCGACCGATCGCATATAAGCGCATCGATCGCCGCGATAAAGCCGGACTTCGCCGTCTTCAGGTGTAGTCACGTACACTATAGGTTCAACCTTCGCTTGGGGTGGTTGCCTCTTGGGGATATTCCACTGATGGAATTTTGGGCCTGGCCAGTAGAGGAGTGGGCTTATAGATCTTCTTTGACGCCCCGAGGTATACGGGATCACGTTTTCTGGACGTCGGTGAATTATTATTTTCCTTCGGGACGCTTCCAGCGGTCCGGTTTTCTGGGAAAAATCGCCGTTCGACTCGTTGTTCACCGCGATCGTGTCTCCTAAGTCCTCATATACCCTGTTAAACGAATTATAGATCCAATCCGTCTCCTTCGGGATTTTTTTTGAAGGGCGGCTCAGTTCCTTGTATTGGGGAAAACTCATCTTTTTGTTGTAGGGTCTGGTTGGGAGGTCGCTTCCTCCTCTATTGTTTCTGTTGATGTTGTGGCCGTTTCGTGTCGTTTCGAACGGGCGTTATCTGTTTCTTTATCTAACTCCTCTGTCACTTCTACACATGTTGTTGTGGTAGTTTTACGTCCTTCCGGACGGTCCTGCTCTTCTTGAACTAACTCCTCTATCACTTCTTCGCGTATTGTTAACGTTGGTGTTATGGTAGTTTTTCGTCGTTCCGGATGGCCGCAGATGGCGTTATCTTCTGCATTCTCGGTAGTTTTACGTCGTTCCAGACGGTCGCAGATAATGTTATCTTCTGCGTCTTTCGTAGTTTTACGTCTTTGCGAACGTGCCTGCTCATGTTGAGCTTCCGTAGTTTTCCGTCGTTGCAGACGGTTCTATTATTGTCACTTGTTTTTTTTTTTAAATTTTACACTCGTCAGTATCGTCAGGGCTCCTCGACTAGAGCATCTGCTGGCTCTTTTAAATGGTGAACACGCTGCTGTGCTGACCATACAGATGTCGACGGGTGGAGGTTCTTTGTATCGATTTTTCAACTCCTTTTTTAATTCGAGTTGTTGTTTAATTAACTGTAGTTCATCAATCGATTTGAAGTCACTGCGATTGATTTTGTCAATGTAATCGGGATGGAGATTCCTATAAATCCTATCGAGTTGTGACTCGGTAGGAAGTGCCAGTGACATTTTGTCTGTCAGTACTCTCATACCTCGAAGGCAGGAGCCGATGGGTTCTATCGACCCTTGTGTACCATCCTTTAACTCTTCTTCAAGTCGCAGCGCATAGTCTATTGGCCGAAATTGTCCGCGGAGGACTGTTTTGAAATCTTGCAGATTTCTTCATTTTTCATGGATGGGCCTTGCCCATATCCTTGCTGATCCACATAGTATTCCCGGTACTAATTTTAGTATCTTCATCTCTGGGATACCTAAGCTTTCGACTGTTTCCTCAAGTCTGCCAATGAACTCCTCTACGTCTTCACGTGAAGCTCCTGAGAACTGAACCATCCACTGCCTAAGCAGCTGGCCTGCTCTTGTTTCTTTTAGGTAGGTGTTGTCTGTTGATCGGGTGTATGATCGATCATTTTTGGTGGTTCTGTGATAATGTAGATTATCATCAGCCACTTTTATCGTATTTATCCCTCCTGGATGCACCGTAGCGATATAGTGCTGAAAAAACGCCGGATGTAGGTATGGCCATGCGCCTGGTAGATATTGCCACGGGTTTGCAGTTGTTTAGAGAAAATCGTTGTTTCCTCCTATATCCGTGCTGTGCGCTGGTGGTGATGGCCATGGTCCTATGGGGTATCCAGGGATGGGGGCATTATTCGGAGGTGTAGGCCATGTAGGCGCCGTATTGTTAGTACGGTGTTCTTCTGTTCTGCAGTCTTTTGTCTTTTGCTCTTGGTGTTGTTTATTTCCTGCCACCGCTTCAGGTTTGTCGCGGTTTTGCTCATGTTCTGTTGAACTTAGTACTTCTGAAATCTCAGTGAAATCAGGATGGTCAAGTTCGGGGATATTATGCCTATTAACATCCCAGTCGGCGGCTTCTGGTCCAAAAAGTCGCCGTATTTCGAAACGGATCAGCCTAACTCTCATTATTATTGGATTCTCGTCTACTTGTAGATGTCGTTGTTTTATATCACGGAGCAAAGGATCTTTTTGCATTGTTGCGAAAACGCTATTTAGCCTGTTTTCCTCGTCATTAACCATTTCTTTTGATGCTTGTGATCGGTCCATTTTCGCTAATTTATATTATTTATACTTTTATTATTTGCTATAGTTAAAATAGTTCAGTTAGTTTATTTCCAATTTCGGCAGAGGTTATAACTTATTATTAATTAGTAAAAATAGCTGATTTGAACAAAGATGATTTATATGCTTTATTTTACTGCAGCGCTATTAATTAGTGTGTGTTGTATTTATACATTTGAGGTTTAATGTTATTCTTAAAAAAAAAATTTTTGAAATTCTGTTAAACGATGAGAATTATAAGCGCCATTTGTAATTAAATAAGAAGAAAGAACAAAAAATCTTGGTTTGGATATTTCGAAAAAAAAGAATTCCGTGATAAGTTTAATAAATATTATAAACATTCGTTCGTTGTTGTAAAAAAAATTGTTGAAACTTTTATTCAATTGTGCGCGAGGAGTTTAATATCAAAATTAATTTTATTGTCCCAAAATTATCTCAATTTAGGTTTTAATATAAGAAGAAATGAAATTGTTATTTTGTTATTTTGTGAATTAGTTTAATTTAAGAATTATTTATTTAGTTTAATTTTATTTTATTCTAATTTGGTGTTGCTCCTTTATGGTTATTTGGCGTTGATTATTATTATATATTTTGATATATTTATTTATTATATTTATGTTTAATTAATTATAGTTTATTTATTGTTATTTAATTTATTATGTTGTTGCATGTTAATAATTTCATCAAAATACTAGTATTTATAAGTAAATAATTGGATGTTATGCGAGGTCTTCAGTTGTTAATGTTCTTTTATATCATGATCTTCTATATGATCCATTTACTTTCAGTATAACAATATCTTGGTTGTTAAAATTATGATTGTATTTTAATTTATTTTAATTAAATGTTATCTTTGTTTCACTTCTATTGGTGTGTTTCTATATTGTGTTATTTTTATCACATTTTGAGAGAAAAATTCCGGATTTAGAAAAAAAATTTGATTATTATAAATAATTTTGATTATTAATTATTATTATTATTTAATTATTTATTTATAACTTGTGTATTTAATAGTTTCGTAAATTTTCAGTATTCCAGCCTGTTAATCTTCTTTCTCTCTCTCTTTTGTACAATACCTCAATATGCTTAGATGGTGTTTCTTGTTATTATTATTATTATTATTAATTATTTATTGATTTCAAAAATTTTGTGTATTTTATATTCTCTTCTGTTATTCGATGCCTATGAACAATGTCACATGTGCCAAAATATCTTGTAAATAAGTAATATGCTGGTTGAGTATGCTTCATCGACCAATGGTTTGGTTTCCCATTGTTTATTACTAAAAATTGCTAACTTTTAGTAAATTTTTTTTAACAAATTTCCACGATTGTGGTGGTACTATACAACTTTTAGAATTTTTCAGAAGTGAAAATTTCCAATTCATTCCATTGGTTTTGTCTCTTTTAAAATTCTTCAATATCTATAATGCAATACATTGCACATATATAGGCTATGTCTGCTTTCTAATATATGAAAAGAAAGAATTATTGAAACCTGCAATATAAATATTACCTGTTACACTAATTAATGTTAATAATGGTTGCTAAACATATGCTGGTTTAATTGTTGCTATGAAGGTGATTTTAGTTTATGAGTTGTATCTATTGAGTTTATGTGCCAGTGATGACACCTCAATATGATCAAGTATTACGGATATTATTAATAATATTGTTATTGTAGTAAATATTAAATTGTCACGTCTATCTTTTTTACTTCTGTTGCTTGTATTTTAGCCAGATATTCTTCAGTAATATATTCGTCGAAGCAGTTACATATACTCTGTTTGTCCTTGTTGGAAAAAATTGCCATTAAGTTATTTAGACTAAAATTTTTAAATGGGTATCTGAAGTAAAAAGGGGGAATGTATATGAAGTTATTATAAGTAACGTTAACTGCAGAATAAGGTTTTATATGTTACTTTATGCAAATTTTTCAATTACTTTGAGAAATTCCTCTTTCTTCTATAATAAAGGGGCTTTATAAATTTTTCACTGGTGTTATACATCAAGGGACATGGTACTAAGGATGTGTATTCAGAAAAAAGAAATAATAATTATTTAAAATATTTTAATGGGACATGAGAGACATAAACAGCAGGGACAATAACAAGGGCTTATATTTCCTTGATTTCAAGTTATAATTTCAATTAATAATAATAGTAATTATATTCAATACTTAAATACATTCAATTTGTATGATGTGTATGTGTAATGATGATAGGACGTATATTATATTAGAAATATATATATATGAAAACATTGAAATATAAAAATATGACAAAGGTATTAGTAATGTAAACAGTATTAATATCTTAATTTATTATAATGCATGCTCGTTCATGTTTACATTAGTTGCTTTGATGATCAGGGAGCACGTTCCATGTTGCACACAAAGGAAATAGAAAGGTCATAGAAATTTAATGTGTTTCAAGCTTATTACAAGTAAACTAAATTCTTCGAAATAGTCGTTTACAATATTGAATTTCTACTCATTGTGCTACTGTGCATAAAATAGATAGGTACCTTGCCCTCTGGCATTTATAGTCAGTGGTATTTATTTTCAGTGAATGTGTCTGAGTACGTGTAATTCTTCACGTATAAAATCCTTCATTTATAAGCTAATGTGCTGATAAATTTTTTTTCTTTATGCTTTTCAATAGCTGCACAAAAAAGGGATACTAATGTACATTCTCCTCAGGCACATACACTGTATGGCACACATAACACATGAGCACTTGTCATATGTTGTACTTTTATATATTATTATTATATTTACAACTAATCACTATTATTTATTAAAAAGGTCATGTACGCGCGGGGGGGGACATTTAAAATGCGAGAGGCAGTGAAAAGAAAAACAACTTTTTATATTATTTTCAGCTGTCAGGTGAAACCACTGCGCACTCCTATGCGCACAAGTAAAATGTCTGCTACAGCTTGCCTGCCAGTGCCTCGTTTAATCGAATACAATTTCGACGCAAATACGACACTACGTACGACTTTATTATACAAAACAGAATTTTTACGTTTAAAAAGATTTTTGTTATACGCGCTTTTTTTGGTAGGGAGAAGCTAACTCACGTTTGACGGTAAATGCGGAGGATGGAGAGAAAATTCT
Source organism: Sycobia sp. Sy_11 (assembly GCA_018907035.1). Taxonomy (NCBI): domain Eukaryota; kingdom Metazoa; phylum Arthropoda; class Insecta; order Hymenoptera; family Epichrysomallidae; genus Sycobia; species Sycobia sp. Sy_11. The sequence continues at coordinate 287,448 of JACCIC010000296.1, forward strand.
ATTTTAGCTCTTGCATAATATCACAACGTCACGTGCTCCACATTATTGGGCACAATTCGTAACTCATACAATTTCAAGTATTCTTACCTGGTTACGTGAGATCGGATACGGTTCCGTATCTCATTCGGTCGCTGTTTCTTGTCGCAGCTATAGTTATGCTAAGGGAAAGGGGACATGGAAATAAGAATATGAAACTTATAGAAGATCATTAAATGATATTTATTTAGACGACGGATACATACAATTCACGACGAGGGTACACACACAGTGACTTACCGCGAGCGGGTTCCACGAGATCGTTATCCACGACATACAGATTTACAACCGCGCACGCGGGGGACGAGGAAAAGGAACGCGAGGAAGCTACGCGGCGAATACGGTCATGAGTGCGCTAGACTATGATACCGGCGACGGCGGGTGTGAACATTTCTACAACATTAAAATTCAAACACTACTTGCCTTGAGCTGATGCAGATGCTGTCGATGGCTTCCTCTCGCTGCTCTCTCTCTCTCTTTAACTGCCGGGTCATGCGGCTTGCGCGGCGTCCTCTCGCTGTCTCTCTCTCGCTGCCGGGTCGCGCGGCGTCCTCTCACTCTCTCTCTCTCTCTCGCTGTTAGCTCGCGCGGCTTGCGTGGCATCTTGCGTGACGACTGCTCTGTCCGACGGTTGAAGCGCGAAGAAAGCATCTCTTACTGCCTTTCTTGATCTCCTCACTCGCTGCGCTCTGCGCGCACTCTTTCGGCACATACAGTACCTTATTTGCACATAGACGCGCACACGCTCGGTTTTTCAAATAATATTACGGAACCGACAGTTTGTACGGTTACAATTTATATATTTATTTTATACAATAAATTCTGTAAATTTAATGTAACTTATAACGTCAATAATAATGGAAGATACACGATGCCGAGAAGAAGTCAAGCGTTCACAAAGGCTAACGGTGATCTGATCTCCGTCGCGCTATACTTACTCGCTTGAACCTTCTCGGCGCCGTCGCGGCGTCACATCGCCCGCGTTACGCTCTGATATTTCCACACCTAAACATTTATAAACTAAGACGCAAATATATATAGAAGTAAAGCTATATTACTACATGTGTGAACATACCGCCCGCCTTTGTCATTTAGACAAATAGTAAGCAATTAAAATTTTCAGCAGTTTCGCCTTTAACAATAATGCATTTGTACTTAGTTAATTAAGATTTGTTTTTTCATTGTCCAAAATAAGTGGACAAAGCCGAGCGATATGAAGCCGAAATGTAGAGTTCGCTGATTTTACCGTGACCACTCTCACCAATCCGTCCGGCCCAGTGTGAATTTCAGTGACGCGTCCAAGTGGCGATTTTGCTGGCGGATACTTGTTGTCGCGGAAGAAGACTGGTTGACCTACTTGGAATTCTCTGTAGCTCCACGCCACTTCGTTCTTGAAGATGCGTCAAATACTCCATCGACCATGTTTTCCAAAAGTTATTGCGGATTGTTTGCAGTAACTGGAACCGCTCCAGACGATTTTCAGGCATATCGGATACACCGCCATCAGGAATCATTCCAGATACTTGACCGATTAAAAAATGTGAAGGGGTCAAGGCCTGAAGGTCTTCAATATCTGAGCTGAGAGGACAAAGTGCACGTGAGTTTAAACATACCTCTATTTGGACCAAAACTGTCGATAACTCTTCGAACGTTAATGTTTTATCACCGATAACTCGCTTTAAATAAGCCTTTACCAATTTGACTCCATAATCCTCCATAATGGAGTGAATTAGGGGGAATAAACATCCAGATTGTGCCATCATTGGAGAGAGTAGCCGCTATGTCTTTATAAAATATAAACGCCCTGTTAAACATTGCTTTCAATTCTTTATTGGCCCGATCAAAAGTCGTCGCGTTATCACTAAATACATTTTTGCAAATTCTGCGATGTGCAACAAATCGACTGTATGCCGCGATAAAGAATTGAGTTGTGAGATCGCTTACTGCCTCAAAGTGAATGGCACGCGTCGCAAAGCATACGAAAACTGCGATATAACCTTTATAACTCTTAAACCCGCGCCCCTTCGTAGATCGAATTTGAATTGGGCCCGCGTAATCTAGCTCTGTAGAAGAAAACGGTTATCACCGATGTTACACGCGCTGCTGGAAGATTACGCATTAGTTGATGGGCCAAACGCGGTTTAACTCTTTGACAAATTAAATATGCTCGAATATCGGTTTTCGCCATACGATTTCGTCCTAAAATCCACGCATGCTGCATAACAGTGCTACTTGTTAAGGTAGGGACGTCATGCAAGCATGCGCAATGCGCGTGAGGTAAGAACAGTCGGCTCAGTGGAGAACGATGAGATAGAATCGGCGGATGCTTGAACTCAAAAGAAAGCTGAGAACCAGCAAGAAACGGCTGGTCTCATCAAAATATGGATTTAATTTAAGCAGAATATTTCTTTTCGGTAATTGTTTTCCTGTCTTAAACATATCAATTTCTACACTGAATGCATGTGCCTACGCTATTTTATTATTGCAATACATGCATTGCTCAGTTCTGACGTAGTCAAAAAATTAGTCAGAGCATTTTTGTTGCTCTTACGCCTACGTAAATTAAGCATCTATAATAATCTACGACACGAACCAACCTTGTTAACGACAAAAATCGAGACAGTATGTCCGGGACAGCCTGGCGCTAGTTCAGTGAGTAATATCTGCGTGGTTGCTGCCACTTGAGGCCATTGTTCAATATTTTTAGAAACCCAATCAGGCCGCTGCCACCACAGATCTGCGTTCACTAAGTCGTTAGGTTTAGGGCAACGTGTGTCTAAATCTGCTTTTCTTTTATTGGTACATACATTCAAGATGCATTAAGCAATTCTGTTGGAATAAATGATACACGTTTGGAGACAAACGATTTCCAAAAGCACGGATGTTTCTTAAGCAATGCAAGTACACTGTGACTATCTATCCAAGCATACATGCGTAAAATGTTTAGAAAACCCTAATTTTCGCATGGGCCGTAATAATTTAACGAGTAATACAGCTCCGCAAAGGTCCAAATTACGAATGCTCACTTGTTTTTGCGGCTTTCAAAGAAATACGATATTGCCCGTCGGAGCTTTTCTTTCTTATATAAACTACCGCAGCATATGCACGTACAGATGCATCAGAAAACCCACGGAGTTCATTAGCTGACTCATTTCACACGCCAAAATTGCTACCGATGCAAGGACTAAGAGCATTGCAAGAGAATTGTAATAATCTTGCCAACATTCCCTCTAGGCCAAATCGCGTCCCATCCATATTTAAGAATCCAAATATCTTGAACTAATATTTCTGTAACTATCGTAACAAGAGAGAACCATTCGAAAGAGTTGAACAATCGCGCAATGCCTGAGAGAATTACACGTTCAGTTGATACTGCTGCCAAAATCTCCAAGTCTAAAATTGTAAAAGTAAACTCATCTCGAGCCGGGTCCAATTTAAACCTAAAATTTTTACGGATTTGTTGAAATTTATTACTTTTGCATAAATTTTATGAGAATTAATCGATCTCAGCGACAATAGATTCATGTGATTTGCTGCCTGCTTATCCAACTCGATCCCAGCAGTGTGTAAGATACCGATAAGCTCTTTACGTTTCTGTATAGCGACCGTTAACTCGTTAGATCCGGTGAAAATATCGTCGACATACATATTTGTCTCGAGACTATGGGCTCCGGGAGGAAATGGAGTGTCTTCGTCCTTAGCTGTTTGAAGAATTATACGCAACGCAAGGAATGGGACATAATCTGTGGGAATATCACCTTGATTAGGGGCCCACAAAATTCTTTACAAATATCTACGTTCTATTGCTACGTGTATTTGTCGAAACATTTTTACAATTTCTGCAACAAATACTTACGAATACTTACTCCAATTCAACAAAATAAGCGAAATATACTTTTGCAACGTTGGTCCCGGTAATAAAAAATTGTTTAAGCTATGATTTTCAAGAGTTTTATAGCAGACGTCGAAAACTGCACGAAGATTAGATTTCGACGGAGTAGACTGTACAACCGCTTAATGAGGCAAGTAGCATGCCTTAGGATTTTGAATTTCCAATATAGCTGCATGTTCCATATGTCTGAGTTCCTCATAAACTGATATGCAGACGCAAGCTTATCGTCAGGACGAAAACATTGATACATGTGTGAAAGAGTACTTAAAGCCACACGCCGTGTTTCCGATGCAACTGCGGCTGGTTTTCATCTTAACGGCAGTTGCACAATAATACGACCGTTTAAGCTACGTATATGGCCTTCAGAAAATAAAGTAAAGTTTATTGTCTCTTATGTGACAAAATCTTTCTTTCTCTCTTTCTCCGTCTACTCTTCTAAAATGGTTCCGTATGCAAAATCAAACTGAACATAATTTGTGACGATAAATTATGTTTTTATTCTTATATGTTATACTAACTTCAAAAGTGACATAGACTATATTTTTTAAGCTTGAATAAAAGAAATGAAGGTACAAAAGGATTTTTTACCAACAACCTCGAAACTATATATTAAGTTGTCAAATATCTCCCTTCCGTTTTTTTGCTCTTCATTCAATGCTTTATAAAAAATGTCACAGTGGTCGGATTTACTTGAAATATGCGCCGTTTTTTTCGATAATCTGTCTCCATCCAGACGGCAACTTCATAATACCCTTCTCGTAGAAACCCCTCTCCTTATTTGCGAAGAACTCGGACAGCCACTTTTCACAAGCCTCATTTGAGTCCCATTACACCACTAAGGGCGTTAGACATGGACAGAAAAAGGTGGTAATCACTTGGCGATAAAACCTCCCATCCGAACTCCCGTCGCTTCTGACCAGTCATCAACGAAGTGTGTGGTCTGGCGTTATTCTGGTGGAACACTACACCCTTCCTGTTGGCCAATTGTGGACGCTTCTGGTCGATAGCCTGCTTCAAGCGGTCCAGTTGTTCACAGTAAATGGTAGAATTAAGCGTCTGGCCATATGAGTGCAACTCATAGTGGATGTTTCCCTTCCAATCCCACCAAACACACTGCAAAACATTTCTGCCCGTCAATCCCGGGTTGGCCACTGTCTAGGACGGTCCACCTAGCTTGGACCACGACCGATTTCGCTTGATATTGTCGTATGTTACCCATTTTTCATCGCCAATCACCACCCGCTTCAAAAATGGGTCGAGTTCGTTCCATTTAAGCAGCACATCGCAGGCGTTGATTCGGTCCAGAAGGTTTTTTTGTGTCAACTCATGCGGCACCCAAGCATCAAGCTTTTTTTGTATCCAGCCTTCTGCAGATGGTTTAAAATGGTTTGGTGACTAACTCTCATTCCCTGGTCCGTTTCTCACAACTCTCATCCCTTTGGTGACTAACCCTCATCCGATGTCACGAGATGCCACATGCCGGTCTAACTCGATAAATTCCAGGATTTGATCGTTATTCGTCTCCACAGGTCTTCCGCCGGCTGGCTTATCCGTAGTGTCGTTTTTCATCGGCTCTGTATCGTCAAACTCATTCCTCTGCGGTTCGAAATGATAGTGTGCCATCCCCCAAAACACCATTAATCGCACGGAATGGTTCTCTAGTGGATTTGCCTTTGACGAAGGAAAAGTTTAAAATAGCGCAAATTTCGGCGTTAGTGATCTTCATGTTTACACATCTATAACTATAAACTAATCATGCATCACGTCGTTTTGTACGTTATGTCAAGACCTTTCAAATAATGTATAGTATTGCCAGATACGAGCTCTGTAGCGCTTTGTACATAGCAGTGAAATTCATAAGACAAAAAGGCGGAAGGGAGATATTTGACAACCTAATATAATATATGTATTACATCGTCACTTCTACATAAAAAGGCAATATCCAGCGTCCGCTTAAAAAATATGCAATTCATAAACTATCATTTTGCTTTAATTTTAGTTGAAACCAATACTGAAATATTCATGGTATTTAATTTAAAATACATAAATATATATACGTATATTTTCAATACGGCATCTACGGGATGATATTGTATTTTTATATACGGGCACTTGAATATGATATCCCTGTGCCTCAGAACGATTTCTATCGGAGTTTAGTGTGGCGGATGATATAATACGATTTTCAGATGTTCTGGAAAGACTTCTACGGGGAGTATTATGTTTAACTGATAGGAAATAATGTCCAGTTATGTCGGGATGACTTCTATGAAGAGATTCGTGTTTTACAATTCGAACTTCCAAACTTCCAGTAAGAATCATCCCTAAATCCACCCCAACACAAAACTCTATATAGCAGTCGTCCCGAGACATATTTTATCATCCGAACACGATACTCTTCGTAAACGTCGTTTCGAAACACTTGGATATCTTTTTCTACCGTTCGAATTCGAAAATACAATTTTTCCCATAGAAGCCGTATATAATATGCATATATATTGTATAAAATGGTGGACAAAATATCAGCTATTTGAAGTGCACGTTGCTTTGAAGCAGGTTTTTATACAAAAACGAGGATAAGTAAATTACGGTAAATTATTTATAGTAATAAGGATTTTTATATAGAGAGTACTTTTTATTTAAATATTATTGATTTGTTTAAGAAATCGGTTAAATTATTATCTCGGACAAAGCCGAGACGGAGTATGCTAGTATATATATATACATATATATATTATATATATACATATATATATTATATATATATATATATATATATATAATCATACTTTTCATACTAATTTATAAAGACAAAGCGTGTTTTTGTTAAACGATAAACAAAGAACTACTGAACCGATTCTGAACTTCGAATATACATTCTGTATTATCTTCGGAAGAACTTAGGCTATTTTTTTTAACATCCTTCTACTGTCATAAATAAATGAAGAGTGTATACAGTATAAGCAGCGTATAATAATTTGGTAGGAATAATAAACCGAATTCGGCGTAGACACGTTGTGCGCACAGTTAACGGTCTTAGCAGTTTGTATGACCAGCGATCTATAAATGGCGTCCTGAATTATGTCAAATGTCAAGACAAAGTAGTCAGCTTAAACTATTATTATCAGGCCAACTCAAATGAATGATTACAGGCTGTAAAGTAAGAGCGTGGGCGTGTTAATTTATAACAAAATGTATTTGATGAAACTTTTATATTTATATAACATTGCACACATTACAAAGGATAATACCATTCGCTCAATAATGTGCCCAGTCATCACCTGCGTTAATAGTTACCTTGTATCTCCGAGGAATGCTTTCTACTAATTTGATGCCGTAAACTAGTGGCAATAAATCCAGATCCGGCGAATTTGGTAAGATAGCTGCTTCAAGATGTTTTCCACGAAGCTTCTGTTTAATGTATACCTATATATTTTCGATAGGGTTTTCATTGGGCGACTGCTACGGACAATCTAATGTAACGATGCTATATTAGGTCTTCCACTCAGTACAGAGCTTGTTGCGGTGACTAGGATCGTTGTCCTCCTATAGAATCCAATCTTTATTTTTTCTGATGAACCATCGTTTGGCAGATGGCAATAAAGCCTTTTTGTAGATTTTTATCATTTTCTCGGTATTTAGGTTGTCAATAAGAAGGCGCATAATGCCTCATCCCAGCTTTGAGTAGCAGCCCCAAAGATGCACCTTTATTCCTCGTTTTGGTAGAAGTTGACCAGGCTCGCGTGAGAACACAACGTGCCTATTTAGAACACTCATCAGTAAAAATGACATTTTCAAAATCTCTATCAATATTCTCATGCGCTCAAGCGAGTCGCTTTGTCACATGTTTTTCAAACAACAGAGGTTTTTTCATTGTGTTGCACTATTTCAGGCCATGAGCATGAAGATGGGTTCGGATAGTTTCATAGGATATATATCTAAACCTAGTACCATTAATTTTGCTTGTTATTACCGCAGTGTTAAAGCAAAATTGCATTTTTCTTATCGAGCTACGTTCTGGTAAATCATCGACATTTTTAGCCGCTTTATATCACTGTCCCACTTCTGTACAAATGCCTTCGACTTTCTCACATATATAGCAGCCGCTGGTTGTGACATTTTGAGATATTCTGGGTGGATGCAAAGAAACACAACCACGCTCTTACTTGACTAACTGTATATCTAAATTTGAGATTAGTATATGGGATTAGTGTGATATTAGTCAATATTATCTTTTCAGGATAATGCCGACTAAATTTTGAATTCGCAGACCATTGTTTGTCTTCAATTTCAATTGGCATCACTAACCAAATATTCACTGTATTTAATTTAAAATACGAAAATATACAATATATATATAATATATAAAAGGGGGGATAACTAGAAATCACGCATGAAAACTATCTCTTCCAACCAAATTTATTTAACATTAATATTCATCTCCTGAACTTCCGCACGAACTCTCGCCCTACCTACTCTTATATTATCCGGTCCACGTGTTCGGCGCGTTCCGACCGCGTCGCGCGACCGGGCGCACTCGCCCAAAATAACAAATAAAAAAAACTTATATACAAACAGGGGACAGGAAAGAAGGGAAAGAAAAAAAAGGAAACCTGGTCACCGCACACAGGCGGTATCACGCCGTACGGTGCCGCAGGGGCTTGTCGCCGGCGATGACTACTCACGGCGTCGGCTCCTGGAGAAGGTACCGATGATGGGCGCTGGATGGTAGTGGGTAAGTCCGTCAAGAGGTCGCCGTCCTCGTACTACCGGTGGCTTCTCGGCGAAATATTTTTAGAAATCTTACAGTCTTTGTATTATAATATTTTAACCTAAATATTAAATAACAACAGTCAGACTATCCCTGTTTACAATCCTCCTAATCTGAATAATATATGTCGAACCTTGTTCGAGGCTCTCTATTCTTGATCTGAAACTGTAATTTCCTTTGTACAAATACCACCACTTGTCCTTATCCTCATTATTCTTATCCTCGTATTACCACCATTCATTTTGTGTCCTTTATAATCTATTTATGTTCACTTAAATCTCTTATTTCTTATTTATCTCCTTATTCTATCATTCGCATTTTTTTTATCTATCTTTATTTTATCACTGTTCATATTATCCCTATCCGTTTGTCCTGTATTATTTATCATTTTATTTTTACTTAATCTCTTATTTATTAGTCTATTTCATTACATTATCATTCATATATTTATCTTTATCATACACCACTATTCGTTATTATCACTATTCATCTTGTCTTTTATCATGGATTATCTTCACTTGAATCTCTTATTTATTATTTCATCTTTAATTTCACTTTGTTAACTTTATCTATTATTTTTATACTTATCGTATCATTATTCATTATTGTCTCTTATTATTTATCACTTACCTTTACATTCACGTTCTCAAATTATCATCATTCTCTTTACTTTTATAATTATCCATATTTTTACCTTTATTTCATTCTTATTTATTATGTTATTTTTACACTAAGTTTATTATATTCATGGTTTTTTTTCTTTATGTTTTTATGGGGTTAGTACCTCTCGGTACTCCCATCCTTGCTGTGGCATAGGTTAGGACTTAACCTCGCTGTCCCATCGGCAGACGGCTATGCGCAGCTCCTGGCGCGGGAAGGTAAGGGGAAGGCACCGTGTCGAGCAAGGCGCGACGGCGCGCGGGCGCCTTAAGGTTTTCTTCTCCGCGGGATGGCGCGCGCGTCGTCTTTTTCTCTGGACAAGTCGGTGCGGGCGCCTTATGACTTTCGTCACAAATCCGCCACTTCCTGGATGTTGTCTTCTTCCGACCTCTCTTCTTTCTTCCTCGCCCTTGGGAGTGTGCGTCTCGTGGTTGGCCTCGCCTCGAGTGACGATCGTCCCGCTGGGTTGGTGGCTACCGACGATGAGCTCTCGCCTCACCTCTGGGTCCTCTCCTCGTCTGGCTTATCCTCCTCTTAATAATCCTCCAACAAAAGTTGTGACCCTCGACGGACAGGTCGTGAGGTGACAACGGCTATCACTCGCTGCGATGATCCCTCTATTGCCGGGGTGTCAGCTCCGATCCCAGAAGCCGTGGGGCTTCCCGTCGCAGTCCGGATGGGCCACCCCATATAATGCCGATACGCCCGTCGGCAGCGGGGGCAGCTCTCATCGACGACCCCGCGTCGCCCAATGTTGTAACAATACGTTGAAGCTACGGATCGGGATCAGTCTCTGCGCGTGTGTCCCACTTGCCAACAGTTGTAGCGGTGTCGCCGGGGTGGGTCCACCTCGGGCCGGGTCCGTATTGGCTCTAGGCCGTCAAACAGTAGCCCCGTTAAGCGAGGGTATCTCTCACTGTATGGGCGCTCCGGCCGATGCTCGACGCGAGGGCGTTCTGCGCTCGGGAGTCCGGAGGGAGGTATCGGGTCCCTCCGTGGCGAAGCGGGCCGTTCCACCACGGTTTCATCATCCGAGGACGACGGAGACCATGATGACTCGGATCCTTCGCCACGGATCGGAGGTAGTGACTCTCCCACCGTCCAGGACGCCCCCGGGACGGACTGAAACTCAGGAAATGGTCGATGGTCCGCGCGAGGCCTGGAGATCCGTGGGCGTGCCACCTCTCTTCCGAGGCCTGAGCGGCGATGTCTCCGCATCTGACTCATTGTTAAAATAATAATTGCAGGGTTAGGGGATAACTCCACCAATAGTCCGGTCTAATTATCAAAGAAAAGGGGAGGGGGAATACCAAGGGAAAAACGAACGTCCCGTCACGAACCTAAAAGCCGAGCCTGGAACTGATAACGTCGCGAGGGGAATGGACGTATTCCTTTAGTTCCGACACGTGCACCTTCGCGTTTCACCGACTCGAGCCCGTCTGGAGCAAAGGGGCCCTCGTACCTAGGAGCCAACTTAGAGAAGAACCCCTGGGACCCACTCGACAAACGCGCAATCTACGTAACACTTGGTCTCCCACCCTGAAACACACATCTCGTCTACCCCGGTGATAGTACCTCTCTTGAGTAGCCCGAGCTCCGTCGATGTGGCGGACGACAAAATCTCTCAACGCGTCCAGCCGCCGCATACGGTCCTTCCATACTTCGGGGACGATCCTCGAAACCAGACCGCGCACCTCAACCTCTCTTCTCAAACTTTTTACCGGTTGTGCATGCCGGCCGAAGTTCAATTACGGTGGTGACACTCTAGTCGATGTTTGAGTCGCCGTATTTACGGCGTGACGTAGCTTGCACAGATGCAGGTCCCAATCGCGGTGGTCCGATCCCACGACTATGGAAATCATGTTCTTTAAGGTCCAGTTGCTTCGCTCCACCGGTTTGGCTTGCGGGTGGTATGGTGGCATCGTGACGTGTTTCACACCATATCCTTCTAAAATTTTCTTTAGCACGTGATTACCAAACTCGGTCCCGTTATCGCTCAAGAAATAATCCGGCGTATTCCATCGGAATAGGACTAAATCCTCGAACGCCTTGGCGACCGCCTTACCGTCGACTCTCTTCAACGCCTTTAATTCGACCCATCGGGTGAAGAGGTCCTGGAATATCAAGATATACTTGTATTGCCCCTTGCTCGGGGGAAACTCGACGACAACGGCGGCCACTACGACCCAAGGTTTCTCCACGATGCGGTGACCTATCAATCCTTGTGGTCCTGATTGCGTGGGCTTATGTCGCTGGCACTCGGGGCACTGGCGAACGTAGCTGTTCGTATCGTGGTAGATCCCCGGCCAGTCATTTCAATTCAGAATCTTTATCAATGAAACTTGAGTACCAGCCAACCATGCCTAGGAACCGACGCAGTTGCTTCACGGTGCTCGTCGCTGGGAACTCTAACATTGGTCGAACTTTCTCGGGGTCCGGACTGAGATCTTCGCGGTCCAACAGGAAACCGAGTTACGCTACTTGAGAACAGCAAAACTCGCACTTCTTCCTATTTACGGATAGTCCTGCACCTCTCAGTCGTTCCAACACGCGCTCTAATCAGGCCATGTGGTCCTGAAATGATTCCGTCACCACGATGATGTCGTCCAGGTATCCAAATACATTAGGTTCATACTCTGGTTCGAACAGTGCATCGATGAGCTGCTGGAAAGTCATGGGGGAATTCGTTAGGCCGACCGGCATTCTGGTGAACTGCCAGAGACCTGATCCGGGTACTGCGAAGACCGTGAAGTTCCTGCTCTTTGCGTCCATTGGTATCTGGAAGTACGCTTCCTTTAGGTCCAGCTTCGATAAGTATATGGCCTTTCGCGCGCCTAGTCTCAACATCGCATTCTTCACCTGATCTGCTGGCTAGCACGCAGGCTTCTCCAGTTTCCGCTTGACTTGCTTCTGGGCCTCACCACTTAATTGTTCCTTTCTTTTCGGAATGGCTTCCTTCGATTCCGGCATGGTGTTCGGTCCTAACGGCGTCCCGAGGGTGAACGGCCGGTTGCGGGACTGTTGCGGCCCCCCGTCTTCTCGTTTTCAAACTTCGTACAAATGGGGGCACAGTCAGGGCAGTCCCGGATTGCCACGTCCGGTCGGCCGCACCATTGGCACGATAGCATGCTTCTCAAACTGCTCGAACAGTCGATGGCACAATGGCGGCGCTGATGGCACCAGTAGCATGAGATGCTCGGACAGTTTGCCACCCGGTGTTCTACTGCTCTACAGTGCAAGCACGAACCGTAGAACAATCTATCCTCCCTATCACGCGCTGGCGGCGAGCTCCTTCGAGTCTCCTCGCGAGCACGGTTCTGCCACCGACCATTATCTTCGAACTGGCGACTCGGACCTTGTGGCGATCTGATTCTTGGCTGCCGCGCTTCCCAACTTCTTGGCCGCGGTCGCGGTACATTGGGAGATGGCCACCTCACGGCTGCAGCGTAGCTCTTTGGTCTCTCCGATTTGGTGGTCGTCATAGGTCTTGGCGTCTGGGTCTATACGGGTCCCTGTATGGCCGCTACCTTTCTGACCTTTTCTGTAGCTCCTTTGGTCTTCTTGTTGTATCCCTCGCTATCGGTCGACTCAGTCCTCCGGCCTCTATAGACCTGATACTCCAATCGTAGGTTTTTGGCAGCGACCATCACCTGCTCGTTCAACGGCGGTGGTCTCCGGAAGTACGAGACGATGTGTCTGCACTTGGCGACGAAGGTGGCGACGGTCTCGCTGCGATCCTGGGTCCTCGAATATAGTTCCCTTCGAAGGTCGTCCTCGCCCAGCTGGTTGATAAATCTAATCCTGAACGCCTCTTCGAAGGCCGCTCAGCTATTGTTCTCCGCCCGTATGGGTCGATATCACTGCTTAGCATCTCCCTTCAAAGTGCTGGGGATCGCTCGGATTAATTAGCTCTCCGTCAGCGGACTGAGTATCGACACTTTTCGAGGTCCGCGAAGTATTCTTCCGGATACTCGTGGTCGGTCCCCGAGAACTTGATACCCCAGTCCTTCAAGATTCTGGCGGAGGAGTGCTGTCCGTAACCCCGGCTGCTCCCCTGCAGACACGCACACGGAGGCGAGGTTGGACTCACTGAGTCCCGTTCCAAACTAGTATTGCGGACGGGAGGTGGCGGCGAACAACAGTCTCGGCCGGTATTTCCGGTCCGTTTGGTCGGCGAGCGTTCTCGCGTAATGATCGGTCCGACGTACTTTGCTGGTCCCCGGTCTGGGAGTCGGTGCACGCGTGGCTTCGGGCCGATCGCGCCCTCCGTGCTGAGTGTCCTCGTCAAACAACAGGTTTGCGTGGTTATCGGGCGCTTCTCTGACGCGGGAGCCGGATACGTAGCGGGCGATGCTCTTACCATCGCCGATCACTCCTTGGCTCGGTTGCATCTGGGGTGAAACGCTACGGCGCCGACACTACTGGTTGAACTGCGCCAGGATTGACCTACGGCCTATCTCGTCCTGTAGCCGCAGCCACTCTTCTTCATTCCGTTCCATAGCCATCTGGAGTATATGGTTCATTTATAGATTCGCCACCCGTTTCTGGTTTTCTAGACGGCGCAACGATCCCGACTGGTCTGCCAAGCGGACCGTTGAGACAACCCCCGGGTTGATCGTAACCGGTTGGGAGGCTGACGTCGGTATGGCGTTCCCCGCCGTGGTTTACATTGACATAGTTGTGGTGCATGTCGTTGCAGTGACCGTCACAGCCCTGCCGGGAATTTGCACGGCCATGGGCGGCGATTTCCGTAGGCTATCGAAAGGGTTCACCCCCACCGTTGTCGGCGTGGTTGCTCGTCCCGGAATCTCCAACTTATCTAGGGTAGTCATTGGGCATCCACGCCCACGTCCGGTCCATCCAAAGACGCCATCCGGTCCATCCGAACTCCAAAGACGCGTTGCTCGAGTTGCTCTTCACGGACGCCATGGTCGCTTCTAGAAATTTAGCCTCGCCTATTCGTTCCTATATACGATATCCCGTTCGAAACGCAGTCTGCTCTGCCGTCCGGAATCGTCAAACGGAAGCGGAACGGCGGACGAAGAAAGAAAATGCACGTGTATGGGAAGTAAAAGGGTATGGGACCGAATCGCGTGCCAGCGGGATCGTGAAACAACAGTTTATTCAAATAATATATATTATCACTTAAATCAAATAAATCTGGCGATTACCTTACTCTTTAGTCTCTAGAAAGTGTCAAATGAGAGGAGAACAAACAAATTCGACGAACAAAGTTCCATTACCGGCTTTGCAATACCGTGCTATCTCGTGCTATCTCATCTAAGTATTCCGATCTCCTCTGTGCTCTGATTCAATATTCTTGTAAAATTCCACCCAATCGTAGAAATTCAGATTTAATTCTGGTTTATCTTCCTGAAAAGGGAAACAACGCGAGGTGGCTGGCAAGCGATCGGGATTATCCGATGGGCGTAAGCAAAAGATATAACATATATAGATTTATAATCGTGTGTGACAATATCAGTAAGTCAAATCAATCATAGTTTTTTTTATAACATATAATCAAATCAATAAATGTACCTCAATCGACAATGATGTTTAGGGTTCCCATGCCCCAGGCTCCTCTCTCGATTCGGGTGGCACCTGAGGGTCGGTCGGACTCTACAGATCCTATTGTAGGGTGTAAGGCCCTCGGGCCACCAATGCCGCAACCCAGTCAAATCGATTTCAAATTCCTCTATCGGAAATCTCAGCCCCCCGGCGCACGTAACGGGCGACACGCGTAATAAGGTTTACTATTTATTGAGCTACGATATATATTTTTCTCATCAATTTGTCGCGTAATATCCGTAAATCGCCCTTTAATTAAGATAAATTAAAATCCTTTCTGTCGGTTACCCGAAATTATAATAAGTCATTCGTAACCATAGAATTAGTAACTATTCAAGGACAATTATCGGTGCTCCGTATTTAATAATTAAAAATCTTAAGATTATGATATGTAAAAAAAAAAAATTTTCTGAATTTCTACTATCTAAATAAAAAAAATCAAGCATTTCTCGTAGTTCGAAAAAAGGAGTCTACCCCGAATAGAATCTAGACATAATAAATGATTTAAGCATGCGCAAAATTTACAAAAATGCATATAAGGGTAATCAAATCTAAATTATAAAGCAAATAATAGTAAACTAGTGTGAAATTCAAGACGCGTCAACAAAATTAATTCGTGAGGTTTGGCAATAAATTATGCATTATATAAGTTAAGAAAAATGCCTAAAATAAAAAAAACTTAAATAGACGCCTTACTTATAACGCGTTGTTATATTATAAAATAATTATAACTAATTTATTATAAATTAAAAATTATTATAAATAAAAACCGCCCTGTGCCTATGAGAATCTCACAAATGCTTACGAAACATACTACATGTGCTCGTCACACGTGTACGTTGTTTCCCTCTACAATTTAGAGTTATTTTATTATCATCGATAGGCAAATGTATTTTATTTTTTTGTTCTTTCTTTTTATTATTTTTTGTAAACAACTAATCCTTCGTTATAATTGTTCTGTATTAAATTCAATTACACGACTAGTTGCACATTGTTCTTACATTATTTATCCTTTGTATGTACACAGTATTTTTATCCCATAATACAGCAGATAAATATCTGCTGAAATCTAATAACAAAAAAAATCAAATAGTATCAAGCATTACTGCCTTTTTTTTAAGTTATTAATTTGTATATTTATTAAATGTTGCAATTTCTATGATTTATATATAATGGAGTGTAACTACAAGATCCTATTAAATTGTATTTCAAAGCACCTGTGAATCATGTAGAATTTTTTTTCAACCGTGAATGCTTACAAATTTTTATTTGATAACTAGATCACAAAAACAAATTAATACCTCATTGCCCAACCCGTATTTAGCTTAGTAATAATGATAACTTTCTTAAATGTTTGAAAACAGCAAGAGAGAAATGTAGCGATCTGAATCCATAACTACAAAGTAAATGCTCTAACAAAAATTTTAACTTATGATTAATTGTTAATTATTAATTGAATATTTGATTGGATAATAAAAAACAGTATTTCTAGTAAATAGTCATTACATGATTTACAACTCCTTCCCTTTACATGTGCTAAATGGTTTTTAATAAATCATTTTTAAACGAATGTATTTGACATTTAATAAGCTTAAATTAGAATTATAACAGTTTTTTTTTGTTCTTGAAATTGTCGTCTTCAATAAGCTTTTACTATCCCATATTAACAACTTTACCCACCTTTATATAAATGTGACAAATGATACCCTTTCTTAAATTTTCTTCCCCTTTCAAATTTCTTTACTTATTCTTATTTGTTAAAATTGTTTTGTTCCGATTTTTTTTCTTGAGACCTTAGTATAAAAGTTTAAATATAATTAAACATTCAATATTCATTAAGCCTTTGTTAAAACAAATTATCGCAAGCTACATTATCAAAATCTTTAATAACTGTTGAAAGAACTAATAAGAAATATTAATTAAAATATAATAATGTAATAAAGAAGAAATTTCAATGCGCTATTTCAGTTCATGGAATTTAATTAAATAATTACCAAAATAAAGATATAAGAAATGAATTGTATAAATGTATAATATAAAATTTTAGAACTGAAAATTTGCATAAACAGACTATTTAGAAAAATGAAATTAGATGAACATTATAAATAAGTAAATAAAATAATCTTAGTTATGCTATGGCACTTGGAAAATGTAATAAATAATAAATATAATTTGAAAGAAGTAATTCCGAATTATGAACACTTATAATGGCTACGCAAAAATTTTTAGTATGATTATTTAATCATTTTTGATACGTTAAACAAAAATATAGTGAAATCTTTTTTTTTTTTTTATATAACTTATACTTCAACCTTAGTTTAAGGAAAAGCTACTAAACTATACAATTAATGATTCTAATTTAATTATAGAATATTTAAATTTGATTTTTGGAATATATAATCAATTACTCGAAAAGTATAAATTTATTCTATAAGAACTTTGCATCTTACCTTTATTTATAAAGGAGTTGGAAAAGCATTTTAAAACTGTTTAACCGACTACAATAGTTATCAACAACTGTTTTAATGAATGTGAACTGCAGTCTTGAACAATGTTTTTAACTTCTAGGTTTTGTCTGACGTCAAGTTGGAAGAGTTTTTGTACATAATTCAAATTTAAATTTTTCTTTTCTGATTCCTTTCTTTCATTAAAAAAATATTATTTCAGTTCCACATTTACCTTTATCATAAATATAATCTGGAAACGAAAATCAAGTTAGAATAATTCACGACTTTAAATGATCTTTTTCTTCAAGTAGATTTTTTTTTTGGTATATAACACATCAGATCGAAAATTTTAATAATAATATGAATCAAAGTAATTAACAAGTCGTGGTCCTTATCGCGTACATCCGCCCGCACGAACTCTCGCGGCAACGATGGTTTCCGCTGCACGCGGTCGTATCCCGACACATGGCCAAGATGGCCGCGCCACGTGGCGACAAATTTACTTTCCCGATTCAGACCGGCCGAGCCCCACGTTGAGCGCCATTTATGATGCTGTCGAAAATTTGTTTGAAGTTGGTTTGTCCGATCAAACTTTTCACGCACACAACTTTTTTTTGATCTACACTACTTACCTCAGTAATTCAGAGGAGTTCCCGCCAGCCTGAAAATGGAAATTATTTGGGAAAAGGGGGAGATAATAAAGGGACCGTGTCCCGCGACCCGGCGTGCTCGCCCAAAATAACAAACAAAAAAAAAGTATATACAAACAGGGGACAGGAAAGAAGGGAAAGAAAAAAAAGGAAACCTGGTCACTGCACACAGGCGGTATCACGCCGTACGGTGCCGCAGGGGCTCGTCGCCGGACGATGACTACTCACGGCGTCGGCTCCTGGGGAAGGTACCGATGATGGTCGCTGGATGGTAGTGGGTACTGTTCATCGTGTGGTCGCCGTCCTCGTACTTCTAGATGGCTCCTCCTTCCCTTCTCTCCTTCGACTACCCTCCTTTCTTACCACTTTGTCTTCTTGTTGTCCTCTCCCTATTCCAGCTCACTACCTTTCGCTGTTACCTTTCGCCCTCAGCTCACCAGTCTCTCTTTGATCTTTACCTTTCTCTACCCCTTTCTGTACTCTACTCCTTCTCCTCTCGGACGTCCATACACCACTGCTCCTCACCGCCGATTTCTTCTCCGCTCTACTACTTCTCCTCTCCGACTTGCACGACCGACTCCTCACCACCGACTGCTCTGCCTCTCTCTTCGACCGCGATCGGGACGCACCGGATATGGGCCCCCGCATGTACAAATTGAAATAATACAATGATTAAATTTAATTGCTTATAATTGAGTGGAATTTGCTTAACTTATAATAATATGGGAAGTAACTTAGAAAGAAGTAACATATAATTTTTTCATAGCAAATTAACTGTTTTTTTTTTTTTAAATATTCCAATATTTTCCTAGAAGGGCAAGATTCATTCATGGTACTATAAATTTTTACTAGGGCGGTGCGCGTTAATGTTAACGACTAAATACGTTATCCGTATTTCATAAATTTTATGAGGAAAGAAAAAAAAATTTTATTTTACAATCACAATGAGACAATGTAATCGTACAAATTTTAATGGAAAAAAATTCAAAATTATTTTCTTGATTCTTATTACACTTTAAGAAACAATAAATTTTTGTACAAAAGAAGCTTCTAACCGACGCTTGTTTCTTTTATTACATGAACGCTTAGTATTTGTTGTTAACTGAGCGCAAATATTTTTTTTTCTTTAATCAGAGGCAAAAAAAAATTTTAATTTCATGTATCTAATATAAGCGGTTTTCTTCATCTCTTTAGTAAATTTGAAGATTGATAAATAATCATTGAAAACAAAAAACTACTATATTATTAGATTTTCAAAGAGAAAAAAACGTACAAGCACTCAGAAAATTAGCAATTGAGATCTTCAGCCCTTCTAAAGGGTAGATACATATAAAGTATTTTATTAACCTTATTAAGTCTTACTTTTTCTTTTTTTTCCTCTTACAAATTTCAAGAATCGCTTGTTGTACTCTTCACCGTGTATTTACGGTTGCATTCATTTATTAGTTTCTCTGTAAAATACAAACGACCACAATAACTTACTTGTCATACTCTTATCTTTCGACTTTTTCTAGTTCAATTAATAAATATCCAGTCTTTTTTTGGACGCATGAGTCAATTTCTATTTTACTTTATAAATAATAAAATTTATTTAGGAGTACTGATTAACACGTCTTATTTAAATTTTTCTTATTTACTGAATGTTGAAACGTAATATTCTATTAAAATTTTGACAATCAATTTATAGCAGTAAGTGCTTTTAGAATAATGAGAAAAGTTGAAAATCGCACAAAATACTTGACATAACAGCTGTTTGACTTCATGTTTCTAAGATAAGTTGCTGTTTTAGTAATGCGGAGTTTATAAACTCATTTTTTTTTTAATCATTCATAATTAAACTCTAACTGAAAATATCTCAATTCTACTTACTCTAATTAATATATAAATGCAAATAAAAACTGATCTGAAATTAGCTTTTTTTCCAAATCGTGTGTTGAAAATAATACAAAATTTTATATATCACATAACAATCAACAAGCAGAATCAGTATTATGCGTCAAAGAAAATAAAAATCAAGTCAACAATTTGTAAAGAAAATTGTGATAAATACTGATTTATTTAAAAAAAACACAACTAAATATTAAGTATAGAACCTATATATTGATTATACATATTAAATATATTGGTCCGAAATCAGCTGTTATGTGCAAGTTTACAGTTTTATCATTCATTTTTCACGTTATATAAATGCTTTTTTATACCTTTGAAAATGCGTTTACACAAGTACATTTAAGATGATGTTTGCATCAACAGTCATTTTATTATTTCCAAAAAAAACTTGTTTCTCTTCTTTATTAAAATTAAGAATTGTACATGTTGTCGCTTGTTCTGAATTAACTTACTAAATATGTTTATAAATCTTACAGTCTTTGTATTATAATATTTTAAACTAAATAACAACAGTCAGACTATACCTGTTTACAATCCTCCTAATTCTGAATAAAGCATGTCAAACCTTGTTCGAGGCTCTCTATTCTTGATCTGCAACTGTAATTTCCTTTGTACCAATATCACCACTCGTCCTTATCCTCATTATTCTTATCCTCGTATTACCACCATTCATTTTGTGTCCTTTATAATCTATTTATGTTCACTTAAATCTCTTATTTCTTATTTATCTCCTTATTCTATCATTCGCATTTTTTTATTTCTCTTTATTTTATGACTGTTCATATTATCACTATCCGTTTGTCCTGTAATATTTATCATTTTATTTTTACTTAATCTCTTATTTATTAGTCTATTTCATTACATTATCATTCATATATTTATCTTTATCATACACCACTATTCGTTATTATCACTATTCATCTTGTCTTTTATCATGGATTATCTTCACTTGAATCTCTTATTTATTATTTCATCTTTAATTTCACTTTGTTAATTTTATCTATTATTTTTATACTTATCGTATCATCATTCATTATTGTCTGTTATTATTTATCACTTACGTGAATTTACATTCACGTTCTCAAATTATCTTCATTCTCTTTACTTTTATAATTATCCATATTTTTACCTTTATTTCATTCTTATTTATTATGTTATTTTTACACTCAGTTTATTATGTCCATGTTTTTTTTTCTTTATGTTTTTATGGCGTTAGTACCTCTCGGTACTCCCATCCATGCGGTGGCATAGGTTAGGACCTAACCTCACCGTCTCATCCGCAGACATCTATGCGCGGCTCTTGGCGCCGGAAGGTAAGGGGAAGGGACCGTGTCGAGCACAAGGCGCGACGGCGCCCGCGAGCGCCTTCAGGTTTTCTTCTCCGCATGATGGCGCGCGCGTCGTCTTTTTCTCTGGACAAATCGGCGCGGGCGCCTTGTAACTCTCGTTACAGTATATATATGTATATATATATATATATATATATATATATACCGGCTGTCCCAGAATTAATTAGAGAGATTAGCATACCTGTATAGATTGTGGGAACGTAAATACAATAATAAAACTAGCTTTAAATAACTTGTTATGAGTTTTCGAGTTATTAACCAATGTTTGATAGCTGATCAAGAACCCAGAACTGGGATTTTCGGCCGAGAGGCTGGAACTAGAAACTGAAGGCGCTGATTATCGCGGACTCTGAAAGAAATGGGCAGAAGCGAGCACAGATTTTTTTTGGATAGCGAGATAGCTTGTTGTGCTGCGGTCATCGGTCCTTCCTCTCCTATACTTAAAACTGTGGATATGGTATTAGTGGGAGAGGCCATGAGAAAGAGAGAGAAATATGAAACATCTTTTTTTCGCACTTTTATTTATATGCTCGCTGTGGTGTTTATATAACAACTACACGAAGTAAAATCGCTGTTTGTTTTCTTAGACAGACCTTTTGGTAAATCTTTGACGCTCTCACAGCCTTTTTTAAAATCGGTATTCCACCGAAGCATCCGACTACGACTCAGGGCATCACTACCATACATTTTAAGTACTTTTTCAAAAGTTTCTGTTGCGGTGTCAGTTACAGGTTTGTAGTGTTACCAGAGGTCGAGAAATCTAATGAAAGGGAACTCTGTGATTAGCGAGTTTCCTTCTATAACTTAATTGTTTTTCCATATGCACAATCATCCGATTTTTATATAAAATGAGCTAGAAAAAGGACCAAGTATTCCACTCTTTTGGCTCTGATGGAAGGTATAGTATGTCGAGTGTGAATCATCTTCTCGATCGATTTCTCCGACTCTGAGGGATGGTGTAGCACCCTATTGCGAAACATCTTCTCGAACATTTCCTAGGTACAATACGAAGGTGCTGCACGCATAAAGCGAAGAATCTTTCTTCGCTTCTTTTTACGTATCAGATGAATGGTGCAGCACGTTTAGTGTGAAGCATCTTTCTTGAGCGAGTCTTCTATTAGGCAGAAGGTGTAGCACGTTTAGTGCGGAGCACCTTTCTAACCCTTTTAGTGGATTGGTGAAATGATACTTTAGTCCCTAATCTTTTTCGGTCTGTCGGAGCACTCTCATTCTCTTTAATACATACACTCTGACTTCTAGTGCTTCATTAATTTCACTAAGACCGTTTTGTATGCCAGTCCATTCTATCATTTTATTTAGGACTCTACTTATTATCTAAAATTGCTCTTGCAATTTACTTTCAGCAGCATCCCAAGTTACCGGCGATCTATTCACATTCACTCCTACATTTCCATCCGTACATACATTCACACTGCTATCTGTCACAGGTTTTGGCACGCCAGCCAGGTTGCCTACTGGCGTGCTAAGAGAGCTGGGAAGCTCCATTGACTCTACTGAGTCGGTTGCAGGTGGTACCCTAGAGCCTGCTATCTTCTTTATACTTTTCATCTTTACTAAATCAATTTTGTGTTAAATGTGTTATGTTTGTAATGGTCAGGAGGATCACTTGTTAGAGTTGACGGTTCATCGTCCTAAATCTCTCCACTACTCAAGCCCTCCTACAGGATTTAACGCCATCAGAAAAAGAAAAAAAAATAATGGAACCTGACCCCCATCCACTGTGTGGGACATCCTCTCCTGTTGGCTAAACTGGGTTTGGGCCCCCTACTTGTGACGGTCCAGGAATGCCATCGGTTTTACAACTGTACCCTCCAGAAGGGAGCTCACATAAGCATGAAGTGAGTCTCTCACAGCTAACCCCACCAGTCAACTAGTAAACACTGCATCCGCAAGATCTAATCGTCTATCAAACTGGTCACAATCATATTTGAAAGATGCTTGTTTATATGGCCTCTCATTCATTCATAACCCACCTGAAAGTCACCCGTTTATAGGGTGTCCATCTCCACCACGCATGGGAAATACCCATTTATAGGGTTCCCGATATACTCCCCAGTCAGAGCACAGCAGACATACAGATTTGTGGGTGTGTGAATGATGAGTGGGTTTAAAGACGGGCGAATACCATTATTTTCGCTCGAAGTTCTTGTCCGCGGTCAGTTATTCGTCACTTTCACGAGTGCTTATTTCATGGCTGACCGTCAGCGGTCGTTCCCCTATCCGCAATCCCCGGGACGCGTGTGGTAGCTGAACTCAAAGTCCCACAAATTTGCATGCATGCAAATTAGTAAAAAAGTAATTATAATCAATAATTATTTCTTATAAAATAATAATAATAATAAGCAAAATACTAAAAATAATAATAATAATATATTATAATATAATATAATAATAAAATATCCTTTCAAGTATTAGAAATATTGAAATAATATACATATCAATGTTTTCATACTTTAAACGATATTTTATTAATTACATTATAAGAGCATTTTATTAAAAATAAATAAATTTATTCTCCTTTTATATAAATCGTTTAAAAAATATGGATTTTTATTAATTTAAATTATTTAATTTAATTTAATTTAATTTAATTTTTATTAATTTAAATTAATTTTTTATTAAGTTCTATTAATTTCATAATTTTGCTATTTTATTAATAAAATAGCTTCGACCTGACCAGGATCTTGAACCGTTGACCCTGTTATTCGCAGTCTAACGTCTTAGTCACTACATTCACTACGCACTACAGAGAGCTAAAATTATTTCTGATGCATTGGTAATAATAATTGTTAGTCGTTATGATATTCGCTTAGTAATTCAAGTATGGTAAGAACTAATAATGAATGAGTAAGTGAGGAAAAGATTTTACTATCTTTGCAAAATCAAGCTCCTCGCAACTGGCTTAGCATCTGTATAGTTGAGTGCAAATCAGTTAAATGAGTTTCAATCATATAAGCAACACTAAACTCATTGTCAATGCTTGTATTAGAAATATATAAAGATTTCCTAATATCACTTTCAAAATATTTGAATCTAGGAATAACTTCTAAGTATTAGAAGGCGAACTTATTTTCCAACCTTCAGGTTTAGGTAGCGATATAAGAAGGAGAAAAAGTCAAATGTGTCTGATCTAGTACTTATTTTTTAGTTTGGGCATTTACGAATAAAATTCACTTAACAGGTATCATCATTTGTGTAAACATTATAATTTTTTGATCAATGAAAAATGAATCATGATAAATCATTTTTCGACATGTCCTTTTGCACTATTTTAAATTTAAAAAAGTAGGGCACGACTGACAATTAGAAATTGACGGATTTAAACTATATAATCATATATATAGAAATTTATTATGTAAATATATTTATTAATTTATTTATTAATTTTTCTAAATAAGTAAACCAACACTATACACTGGTTTGCAAATCTGTAAATTAAAACCGCAATAAATAAATAATCAACCTAATAAGTTAAATAATCTGGTGAAAATAAAACAAAATAGACAATAATCATTGGTTCGGAACCCACTATAAACTGGAGGTCCACCAAAAATCGCAACGACGTACATATCTTCACTTATAAGAAAAGAAAAGCAACAATGTAAAGTTTTGGAATACGACCAGCCGTGAAAGCGAAAGCTAGGTACGGCCGAGAATGTGTATCTGTAACAAAACATAGCTAAGCGACTTATGTGTGCGTGTGTGCATGTGTGTGTGTGTGTGTGTGTGTGTGTGTGTGTGTGTGTGTGTGTGTGTGTGTGTGTGTGTGTGTGTATTATTCCGTCAAATTTGTTATATACATTCTGTATATATATATTTTTTTTGTTTCATTGTGTAAATTAAGTGCATAATAAATAGGGGGATTTTATGTCTCAAACGATTTTTTCCCCTCAAAAAAAATTTGTTAGTGAATTTATTTAATCCAATCATTTTTTTATTGTTTTAAAATGTATTTAATTTAGTTATTTTTAAAAAAAGGCTATTCTACCATTCATGGTAATTTAGCCGTACACGAACATCCATGGTGTCTCCTCTGAGGTTTTTGATCCTCACGATTTTTTTTGTTTGATTCGAAAACACGCATATATATGCGTGAAAAGTAGAACACGTGCATTTTATAGACTGTCTATCATTCCCAGGAGAAAGAAAGACAGCCCAATGGACATCAGAAAAATAGAGATAAGTAAGTAAGATCATTTATTGTTTTTGATGCGGTTGATTTTATCTGCTGAAGTATAAGTTTTCTAAAATATAAATAGGTCAATATATTTGTGTTAGCATAAACATTAATTCTGTTTTGTTTGTTTGTCATTTTTCTGATTTTTTTAGCTTTGTTCAATCCGAATCTACTTTTTCTTTATCTTTGTGATAGTGTTCGCATTCAGGCTCCCCTATTTTATTCGATTTCGTATTCTCAAAATAAATTAAAATAATTTTAGAGCCGGAAATTCGAATACTATTTTGCAAAAGGCGAGATGAGGTTAGATAGTAGCTGGTAGAACAGACACTCTTGCGAATTCAAAACAAGGACAGTATAAGGTCATGCATTTCGATAAACTAATTGAAAGTATTTTGTTGGTGGAAGATTTCGATCATGAGCTCACTCGGTATTGAGATGAGGTAGTTAGTGAGCAATACTATGTTTCTCACACAACGCGAGACATCGCAGGTAAGTCCATTGTTAGTGTTCCTTTGCGAGATAGTAAGTTAAATTTATTCGGGACGCTTTACTGACAGGAAGAGCACTTTTCCAAGTGGGAAATGAGATACCGTTACGACAGAAACTGATAAACAGGGACAAACGACGAACGGTAGGAAAGATAGTGACCAGGGAAAAACTGATATGGGCTATAAACTCATTCCACCTCTACAAATCGGCGGGACCGGATGGCATAATACCTATAATGCTACAGAAATTCCAAGACCCTATAATGGGCATTCTAACTATGATCTACTCGGATTGCCTAATATTCGGCTATGTACCGAAGAAATGGAGAGAGGCAAGAGTAGATTTCATACCAAAATCAGGGAAAACAAGCAACGGAACGCCAAAAGAATTCAGTCCAAACAGTCTTTCATCGTTTCTTTTAAACTAGAATGACTGATCGATCTACACATAAGGAAACTACTGACGTAGAAATGAACTGCACAAAATATCATGCCTACTTAAAAGCACATCTGTAGAGAGTGCATTACACGAAGTAATAGGGACGATAGAGAAAAGCCTCCAAGACAAGGAGTATACCTGAGGAGCATTCCTTGACATAAAGGCCGCTTTCAATAACGTCCGTACAGAATCAATAAAAATGCATTAGAGGAGATTAGAGGTGAACAACTGAACAAAGACTGGGTGTTGGAATACATCGAATTGCGTCACACGAGCATGTGTGATGACACCAATGGTGGTTACTATCTTTCACATCAAGCCGTGACTAAAACGTCAAGGGAAACGACAAACAAAAATGTCAGAGTAGTGTTTGACGCTTCCGCAAAAACTTCTACCGGAATTTCCCTAAATAAAACATTGATGGTAGGTCCGACACTGCAAAATACTATTTTTGAACAAGTGCTTAAAATTAGACCTCACACACACGTAATGTATCGCCAAATTTTGATTTATCCTGAAGATCGAAGGAACAATGTATCATTTGTTATTTTGGAGGTAAATTACAAACATTTCAACTTATCATTATTATATTTGGCACAGCAACGGTTCCATTTCCAGTGGTTAGTAATCTTCAAAACTTGGCTCATAACGTGGCTAAAAGCTTTCCTTAAGCTAGTAAACTTCTTGTCAGAGACTCTTATGTCGCCGATTTATATATCCAGTGCAGATTTGTTGGAAAAAATTTTAGCAATTAGAGACGAAACAATCGACTTACTTCCTACCGGAGTATTTCGTATAACACAGTGGGCTTCCAATCATTCTTCAGTATTCCATGGCATCAATAACGAATTTTACTATCTTGATTGCATGATAAAGGAAACGGTGCAAATTTATACTTTCGATCAATCAATCGACAGATTCAGATATACATTCGATTAATATACGAGGATGGATTGATAAGTTTCTGGTCTGACCAAGAAAAAGAACGTTTTTAAGAACTTTTTTTTACTTCTTAACATAATCTCCTCCAAAGCTGATATATTTCTCATAGCGGTGTTCTAGTCTAGTAATGCCATCTCTATAGACTGATTCGTCAAGCTCCTCAAAATACCCATTTACAGCTTCGATTACTTCTTCATTGTCCGCAAATCTCTTACCACCAAGCCATTTTTTGAGGTTAGGAAACAGATAATAGTCACTCGGGGCTAGGTCTGGCGAGTAGGGAGGGTGCGGCATCAATTCAAACTTCAGATCGTTGATTTTAGCCATCGCAACGATTGACGTGTGCGCTGGTGCGTTATTGTGATGAAACAAGATTTTTTTCTTCGCCAGATGACGTCGTTTAATTTTCACTTCGTGGCTTAGACGTTGCAATAAGTCTGCGTAGTATTGATCAGTGATAGTTTTACCCTTTTCAAGGTAATTAATGTATATAATACCTTTTGCACCCCAAAAAAATAATAGCCATAACCTTGTTCACCGAAAAAATTGTTTTTGCCTTCTTTGGAGTTGGTTCCCCTGGTCCAATCCACTGTTTAGACTGTGTTTTATTTCAGGAATGTAGTGGTGGACCCAAGTTTCGTCAACGGTTACTAATCGAAGCAAAAATTCGCTTGGATTACGCTTATACAACGCTAAATTGGCGGTAGAAATGTTCTTTCGAATCAATTTTTGGTCGACTGTTATCAAACGCGGCACCCATCTTGCACAGAGCTTTACCATATACAAATGTTGTTGCAAAATATTTTGTACACGTTCATATAACATCTTACAGGTCTCAGCTATCTCACGCACTTTTAATCTGTGGTCTTTCAGCACTATTTGATGGATTTTTTCGATCATATCTGAAGTTGTGACCTCAATGGGGCGTCTTGAGCGAGGCTCATCAGAGTTGCTCACACCACCCTTTTTAATCTCGGAAGTCCACTGCTTAACTGTTGAATATGATGGGGAGAATGTCCCCAGTATTGAGCCCATCTCTTCTTTAATTTAAGGAACAGAAAGAAAAAATTCATTAATTGTTTCAAATATTAAAAATATAAATAATAATATAAACCAAATATTTCACTTTTTAATTTTTACAGTTATACGTTTTCTAAATTATAACTACAAGATATAAGATTTACATTGTATAACCTTTTACAATAGGATAGAATTTGAAGTTTTGTATTTTCTACAATATGCATTATCAATAAAAAATGTATAACTATTTTAAATAATTATAAGTAATGAGCCGAGCTTAAAAATATTTTCAAAAAATACGATTATGATGTAGATTTTAAGGATAATTTAATTGATCAACCCATGTCTCTGATACTACATACTAAATATAATTCATAAATCACATACATTATTCCTAGTTTTCTTCACATTCAAACAGCATACTTTTCATTTATATTTATTATAATCCACTCAATATTGTTACTTATTGATATTTTAAACAATTCGTGTTATTCCAATTTAACACAAAGTTCTAAGGAATAGAGTAATTTTCTGTATAAACTAATAATGAAATGATTCTGTTTGTTTATTTACAATATTACAGCGATTGTAGACATAACCTCACTTATGATAAAATTATCTATTGAAGAAATTGTTAAAAATACATTATCTAAATTACTTATGTATATTATAGAGTAATTGCAATAATTAATTTTATTTCTAAAATTATAGTATAAAATTTTAAAGAACATATAATAAATCGATTATAATCTTAAATGTATATTATTTAATATATAGAATTGAATACAGAGCTGTTTCGAAAAAATGTTCAGATGTATGTAAAAATTGATAAAAAGTCTAGATAGATAGATTACGTATATATTTTGAGTTTCTTGATTATAAATATTATAGAAATTGATAACAAAAAAGGTTTTGGAATAAATTGAATAAAAAATTATAGATCAGATCAAAATATAACACTTTTTTTCCATGAAATTTTTCTCTAAAATAAAAAAATAAAACCGAATACAAAAAAACGATTAAAAAATTGCAAAAAAAATGATGAAAAAAATTTGTAAAATAAACAAAAATTTGATAATAAATCAAACCAGTTTAAAAAATATAAGAAAAAATCCAGAAAAAATGAGTTCAAAAAAATTTTAAAAAAATAGGTTGAAACAAAATTAGTTTAAAAAAAGATAAAAAGAAAAGTAAAAAAATATCGATAGTCTACTACTGTGGCGCCAAGGAGAATAAAGAGGAAATAATTTTTCGAAAAATAATATACCATTGAAATTGTCACACTCAAATGGCCTCAGTGACAATATTCAAAACATCTCACCTGAAGAATCAATTTGATTATTCGGAGTCAGTGCCAGGCATCCCAATTTAACTATATCAATGAACTTCTTTTCACGCGTTGATGACTTTTTGATTTATAGAGTTGATTAAAAAGGGCTTAGTCTTAAATTATTGTAATTACTTTCGCATATGGCATCTCCCCTTATTATCTCTGTCCTAATCGATCAGATGTGACTGCCATATGGCTGTTCTGTGACCGTCTTATAACAATGTGACCGGACATGTGGCAACTATTCCCGACTATATTGTCCGAATGTACAATGGTTATAATGCTTATAATCGTTTTTAAATATTGTTATATGATTCTCTCGATAATAGTGCTATTATCAATAGTACTATTTTAAAAATGTTGCTGTTCTTTTTTCTTTAAAAGCACTTTTGGTATCTATACAAAGCACTAGATATATCAAAATCGCAAGCGACTTAGATATTGTCGGAAATATTGTACGATCTTGATACGTCGCTTACGACGAGTAAAAATAGAGGCTGAGATCACAGCGACGAGTCTCTCGCCATATCTTAAAGCAGATTTAATCGGAATAAAGGAACTCAAAAATTAAGTTTTCTTATCGTCATCATCATGATAATGATGATCATCATTGTTATAATTAATAATTATATTAATATTAAGTTAATATAATCTATCTGCAATTATACATGGTTACATATAGCACGTCATGTTATCTTCAAGATAACTAATTCATATAAGAAATAGGGAAATTTACATAAATAAAAAGTATTAAATAACCTTGAAATAATAATATAAGCATCTACTCCTTAGAATTTGTATAAATGTTACCATATGATATATTTAAATATATATTTAATTTTCTCGGTACATATAGTATAATACAGCACCACGACGTTCGATACTTCTGTTACTTTACGGAAATTGAAAAGTATGAAATTTGTCTCCTTTTATGTAGTGAAAATGTATTTTTTAATTAATTAAAATTCAACTGCAAGAATTACATTCATATTATTATTACAGCAAAATAGTATGGTCATTTGAAAATACGCACCGAAGGATGGCATCAACTTCTATACGATATGAAACGGATGGTACGGAATGCACTGGTATAGTAAAAGTTTTATGATAATAAAATTTGTAATATTCGAATAAATTTATTCATGTAAATTCATCGTTTACATTTAGAAGTAACAGGAGTATCGCGAACTGGTAGAGTACGTAAAAAATCATCTAAATTAATGTATTTCCATTTTGCTAATAGCATTAATAATCAAAAAAAGAGTAAAATTTCAAAACGTCAGCAATTAATAAAACAGTCAAAAAATATTGAAAATGATATACAAAGACCGGATCAAATTTCATGTGAAAATCTTGACTTAAAAAATCAAAAAGGAAATAAAAATCAACAGAGATGTTCTGTAAAATATAAGTCAATTAAAAAAAAAATGAAAACTGATGATTCAAGTTCTGAAGTATCAATGCTAACAAATTCTGAAACAGATTCAGATTCTGTTCAAAGTAATAATGAATTAAAAACTCCTGATTATACTAGTTATGATGAAGAAAGCTTAAATTCTGATCAAGAACTTTTAAATTCAAAAGTCAATATACCAATACCGGAACCTAAAAGGTTTTTTTCTTCTAGTGTATTGGTTAAAACAAGGCCAACTTTAGGTCAGGTAAAATCATAGAAAATGAATATTATTATTTCTATTTATAAATGTGAATCAATAAGCAAGCTAATACTATGTTTTAACATAGTAATTCAAATCATCTTCATATCTTCTATATGTGTTATTAAATTATATATATATTTATATTTATATTATAATAACATAAGATAATTAATTTAAAAAATAATGTAATGCTACATCTAATTCAAAAAATCAAACATTAAGTTATTTGTAATAAAAAATTGTAATATTTTGTAGAATTCTATTTATACTGGTTATAAGTTATGGTCCGGTGAAATGAAAAAAGAAATACTTAAAAAATATCCCAATATTGGTAAGAAGCAATAATTTTTAATAAATATACATTTAATATAATATTGACTATAAAACTTTATTTTAATAATTTGACATTAAATTGAAATTTTGCACTTTATTTTATTAAACATATTTTGATAGGATAAAAGTAAATTAAAAATTATTTTATTTGTATTAAATTTCAAGTAAAATATAATATAACTTTATTACTACAGATACTTCAATAATGACAGTACGTCTGGGCGAAATGTGGACTAAATTGTCAGTTAATGATAGAAATATTTGGCACTACAGAGCTCAACATCTAGCAGAAAATGAATATTTACAAAATAAAATTCTATTTGGTATCTTTTTTCTATAGTAAGACAGAATATGGAGTAACATTTTTAACAGATATGCAATTTTTTAATTTACAGGGAATGGGAAAAAAGATTGGATCTCCATTTATAATAGAAATGGTATTGAGAATCAATTGAATTATTCTTATAATGAAATAAGATTAAGAACTATTAATTTACAACCAATAGATATTGCTGCTTATATTAAACTGTTAGGAGAAAGTCTTATTTTGATTGGTACTAGATTAAAACGTCATGATAAGCCTGTCATAATTTCAGACTGTATAACAGTGTTATTGGATTCACTTCTGTGTGCTATGGGAAGCTTAATATGTTTAATACAGCAACTACCTATAACAAAATTAGATAGTTCATATACTTTATTAAGAATCTTAGAAAATGTTACTTATATAATGCCAGGTCTATAAAGTTTTTATTGAAAAATTAATAGTCGTGTGTTATATTGTAGTTTATTTTATTTGTTTTAAAAATAATTATTTATAAAATAAAAATTTTAAATAAGAAATTATAAAACCAAAGTTTTTAATGTAGAATAAGTTGGCATATATTTAAAATATACTATTTTCTAAAATTACAATTTTAGTAACATTTGAATTGATATAAAAACAAATTAATATTGGATTCAATATTTTTCCAACCTGCATGCAACTGGTGCAACAGCATAATTTGCTTCTAGATTGGAGACATACTGTATATATATTGTGTATATGTCTACATATGTGTATGTGTGCATTATATATATATATATATATATTGAAAAGAAATATGCAGTTAAGAAGCTTTTACAATATAGAATAAATGTATGTTTTTTGAAAATTACTTGATTGTCAAACCAACTACTCTTATAATAAAACTCTTGCTAAATTAATATTAAATTAACAAGTATTTTAATCAATATTACAGACAGATGACACATAACTGACAGATTGAAATACCTATGAATATATTTGGTATTTTAATTTACAACAGTCCACATAAGTATATTTCCAAAATAGTAGATTCTTAATAGTATACTATAATTCTTAAGTAATGCCAAAAGCATTAACTTGCATGTGATAAACTTTAATTTTTATATTACATGAACATCAATTTTGGAATTCCAGTATATCAACTAATATATATATAAATATATATATATATATATATATATATATATATATATATATATATATATATATATATATATACTAGCATCCCCAGTCTCGGCTTCGCCCGAGATAATAATTTAACCGATTTCATAAACAATTCAATAATATCTAAGTAAAAAGTACTGTTATATATACAAATCTATATTTCTATAAATAATTGACCGTAATTTATCTATCGTTGCTTCTGTATAAAAAGCTGCTTCAATGTAGCATCCACTTCAAAAAATTAATATTTTGCCGACCATTTTATACTATATATATATATTTGGCTTGGATGAAGAAAATTGTACTTTCGAGTTCAAGCGGTAGAACAAGATGTGTAAGTCTCTCTTGACGATGTTTTCGGAGAGTATCATGTTCGGGCTATAGGAAATTTCTCGGGTGGTCTGCTATATAGAGTTTTGTGTTGGGGAGGTAAAATACAATGTCCAGGTATCCTGGGACGACTCTTACTGGGAGTATGCGTGTTCAAATGATAGAATACGAATCTCTTCATAGAAGTCGTACTGACATACTTGGACTTTGTTTCCCACCAACTATACACGAAATTCCCCGTAGAACTCGTTCAAAAACACCTGGAAATCGCATTCTATCATCCAAACTCGAAACGCCCTGTAGAAGTTGTCCCAACGTACCTGAACATCGTTTCCTATCAACTAAGCACTATAGTCAACGTAGAAATCGTCCCATCATACCTGGACATCGTGTTCTACCGCCCGAATACGAAATTCCTCGTAGAAGTCGTTCCAAAACACTTGGAAATCGCATTCTATGATCTGAACATAAAACTCCCCGTAGAAGTTGTCCCGACATAACTAAACATCGTTTCCTACCAACTAAACATGATAGTCCCAGTAGAAGTCAGCCCGAGAAAGCTAGCATCGCTTTCTAACGACTAAACACAATACTTCCCGTAGAAGTCGTTCGAAAAGACCTAGATATCGTATTTTACTGTCCCAACACTAATCTTTCCATAGAAATTGATTTCCTCATACCTGGATCTCGTTTTCCATCAACTAAATACAATATGCCCTTTTTGAAATCATTCAGAGACACCTGGACATCCCATTCTATCATCCGAACACACAACTGCGTATAGAAATCGTCTTAAGGCAACGGAATATCGTAATCAACCGCCCGTACACGCCAATACAATATTATTCAGTAGAAACCGTATTAAAATATGTATATATAACATGTACAATATAATATACATACAATATATATATATATATATATATATACTTTTTATATTTTCGTTTTTTCAATTAAATACCGTGAATATTTTCGTAATGCTGTTAACTGAAATTCAAGCAAAATGTTGGTATATGCATAGCATATTTTTTAAATAGGCGATGGATATTGCCTTTCTATGCAGAAGTGACGATATATTTTATTTATATATACATAGTTTCGAGGTTGTTGGTAAAGAATCCTATTTTGCCATCATTTCTTTTGTTCAAACTAAAAACAACATAGTCTCTTGTCACAATTCTGAAGTTAATAGAATGTATAAAAATAAAAATATAATTGGTCGTCACAAACTATATTCAGTATGATTTGGCATACAGAACTATTTTATAAGAGAAGGAGAAAGAAAGACGAAGAGAGTGAGAGAAAGATAGAGAAAGAGAGAGAGAGAGAGAGAGAGAGAGAGAGAGAGAGAGAGAGAGAGAGAGAGAGAGAGAGAGAGAGAGAGAGAGAGATTTTCCCACGTAAGAGAAAATAACATTTACAAAAATTAAATGATATCTATAAGGTGTGACAGTAGTGTCAGATTAACCTGAAGAACAAAAAAGGTAATACCGACTAACGTCACACCTTCTTTAGGATACGAATCCAAAAGTTGGATATGAACATTCGTTTTTTTTTTTTTTTTTTAATGACGCGGGGAGGGGAAATTTTTTAAAGACACCTCTCTAAGAGAGGTAGTGTCCGATTTATGGAGCCTTTGCTCGCACGCCTACCGACTGAAACCCCTCCCCGCATTGATTCCTACCCGGAGGTATCATCCCCTTCACTTGTGATAAAATTATTAATAGAATGGTGTAGGGGGAGAACAGGAGTGGGATGTGGATAGCGGGCGAGCCTGGTATTAGTACTTGAGTGATATAGCTTGATATAGTTTGAGCTGGCCTGGTATTAATAATTTAAGCAGACCACATTGAGTTGATGTTCGTGATTCAAGTCGCCACCTAGGGGCCGCTGGTGACACTAATGACTAAAACTGTTAACCTAATTTATTGTTAGAAGTAAAATTATTTTCAAGAAAAAAACATAGCCTATGTCTTTCCCAAAATAATATAAAATCTATATGTCAAATTTCAGAACAATCGGTTCAGTAGTTTTTTCGGTTATCACGTACAAACAAAAACACGCTTTGTCTTTATAAATTAGTATGATATGATATGACTAGTATGATATGATATGATATGATATGATATGATATATACACACACACACACACACATATATATATATATATATATATATATATTATTCTTAAAAGAAAAAAACATTTTAATCACATAAATACTTTACTATATTAATTAAATTAATTTTTTTTATATATAAAAGTTATATTATACAATGTATTACTTTCATTCAAAAGTTATATTGTGTATTAATTAATGTTAATATATCTTCGTGAGAACAAATTGTCGATAATTTCACTTTCTTGCTTTGAATATTTGTAAAATTGAACTATTTTATAATTATTCTTTATATTACCTATTGTAACGGAGTACTTAATTATGAAATACCCGGTAGAAGTACCGGTTGGCAGAGTTGCAAAAAACCCCGAACAGATTAAATTGTTTAAAACAATCTTTTTGGATATTCTTTAAAAAATGTGTCACGACGTTCCTTAGGAACGACGATCTTGCAAGCGTCCCCAACGCCCAGATAACTTCGAGGACTTTATCTGGACTATAACAGTATAATTGTCCCCCAATTATTTTCCATTTCGGATAATCGTTGGGACGATCTTGGATGTTCTTGAGCCGTTGTACATACCATTCGTCTTGAGTATCTCTTGCCCAGGTTACAGTTGAGCAAGATAGATCGTCTCCCTCGGACATCCTCGAAAGGGCGTCTGGCACGTTGTTCAACGTCCCTTTACGATACTCTACATCGAAACTTTGACCTTGCAATCTTAGAGCCCATCGTGCGAGTCTGGCATTTGGGTTCTGCATTGTACGAATCCACCTCAAACTGTTGTGGTCTGTAACGATACGGAAATTATATCAATCTATATAAGGACAGAACTT
The DNA here is from genome assembly GCA_018907035.1 of Sycobia sp. Sy_11. Classification (NCBI taxonomy): domain Eukaryota; kingdom Metazoa; phylum Arthropoda; class Insecta; order Hymenoptera; family Epichrysomallidae; genus Sycobia; species Sycobia sp. Sy_11. The sequence goes on from JACCIC010000296.1 coordinate 323,877, forward strand.
ATCAAGAGTTCATATGGCAACTAAGGACTCTCTCTCGGTTACCGAATAGTTTCTTTTAGCTTGGGAGAGTGCTCTACTCGCGATCTCCAACACCCGTTATTGTCCGTCGACTTCCTGCGTAAGGACCGCTCCGATACCAGTGCTACTCGCATCTGTTTGTACGGTAAACTGGATATCAAACGACGATCTATGCAGGACTAGTACCGAAGTGATCATTGATTTGATCTTGTCGAAAGAGTCTTGTTGTTTCTCGGTCCACTCATAACGACAGTCCTTTCTATTTAGATGTGTGAGTGGTTCGGCGATGGTAGCGAAATCTGTTAGAAATTTCCTATACCATGATGCCATCCCGAAGAAACGTCTAAGTTGCTTCAGTTTTCTCGGTTCCGTGTAACGCATCACTGATTCGATCTTCTCGAGATCGAATCCCTCACGATTCACGATAACACCTAAATACTTGACTTCGGTGTGTCCGAAGACACTCTTTTCTTAATTTATCGTTAGTCCAGCTTCACGTACACGAGCAAAAACACGACGTATCCAATCTAAGCGTTCTTCGAATTTCTCTGAGGTGATGATAATATCGTCAAGATATGAGAAGGTTTTCGGCTTGAGGTCTGGTCCGATAATTCGCTCTGAAAGTCGTTGGAACGACGCTCCAGTGTTAATTAGACAGAAGGGCATCTTGGTAAACTGGAAAATCGCATTCCAGCTACCATAAATGCCGTTATCGGTTTGGATTCCGGATGAAGTGGTATTTGATGGTACACACTACTCAGATCTAAGGTAGAAATATATCTAGCTGATGGTAGCTTTCTTAGAATCAGGTCCATGTTAGGTAACGGGTATGCATCAGGTTTCAAAACTAAATGAACTTTTCGAAAGTCAATGCAAAATCTATCTTTCCCGTTGCTTTTACGTACCATCACCACTGGGCTTGACCATCCACTTGCGGATGGTTCGACTACTCCAGTCTCTAGCATTTCTCTAACTTGAGAATGCATCTCTTCTTGTATTTTTTCTTCTTGTCATAGAAACTGGATATGCCTTTTGACGCATAGGGAGAGCATCTCCTTCATCTATAATATGTTTTACCCACGTTGTACGTCCCAGTGGCAGTTCACCCGCCGTCAGGATCTTATTCAAGAGCTTCTTCATACGTTCTTGTTCCGGCCGTCATATATCAGCGAGACCAATGGATGCTAACCTCGAAAATTCTATGGTCAGATCAAAACCAGTATTTTCTTCTAAGTTTATTTTGCCTACTCGCATAATTTCAGAAGATAAGCCGTCAATCAATCGCGACAGTGCCAGTCGTTAGTTTTTATTACATGTGACTGCGGCTACTTCCATCCTGATCCGTTTCTTCGCTACTTTAACCCACAACGAATTATCAATCGGATAATGGATGGTTCCGAACGCTCGGGCGAAATTGGCTCCTACGTAGCAATCTTCTTCTGGGTTTGGGATCACAGCGACCAACACATGACGCGTAATCCCTACCAATTCGAACGGCAGATCGACATGATCCGTAACGTAAAGCGGAGAGTTCCCTAGGCCTCTAGCACCAACTCCAGACGCTGCGTAGAACTCTCGCTGGCAAGCCGTCGCTAATTATACCCGATCTTGCCCATGACAGTACGAGACGCACCGGTGTCGTACAATGCACGTATCCGGTACTCAGCAATTAGTGCCGGAATCCACCAGCGCGCTTCTTCCGGCCGTGTAGCAATTTGGCCGGGATCTAATCCGCCGCTCTCACCTTCCTCAGTCGACGGGATTTCCTCAATTGAATCAGACCTTTTTTCAGTCTGATTAATCGAAGACGACTGAGGATTCGGGGAACAATGTCCTCAAATATTTTCGTCTGGGGTCATGTTTCGGTTGCATGTCAATCTGACCCCTAGTGGTCGCCTTGCTTCCCGCTTCCCGATTGCGGTAACCTAATTCACCACACTTATAACATTTTACTGGACCGTCCGAACTCTTCTTCTTATCTGGTGGACAGCCCTCCGGATCTTTCTTAGCACTCTCCGGACTGGTAATTCTAGTAGACTTCTTCTTCTTAGGGGATGTTCGATTCCGCCTTCAGGATTAGTAGTTCGATTTCGAAGGTCCTCTTCTTTCTTCTTCTGGTTTCTGCCTTCGATCACTCTGAGAAGTAGATGGTCTACTAGATGTTCCCACTTGCCCGAATTTTGATTCCAGGCGAGTCAGTAGTTTGGGTATTTCTGCCATGTCAGGATTGATCTTTTTTTCTTGATCAAGTTTTCCAGATGTACAGTTGCAGCTACTTTAGTTCTAGCTCGCTTCGAATTCGGCGATTTATATGTGGCTTCGCGCAAAATCTTCGAGGAGTATTTCAAAAATATTTCGAGGAGTGCCTGAGTTAATTCTTCAACAGATATCTGTGAACTTCTTTAGCGCTCCTCAATCTGCTTGAGGAATAATTCTAGGTTCTGATGGGAATCCTCAAAATGGATATCCCATTTACGGACCATAAGACCTATATCCCTCTCGGATCCCCCAATGAATTCTAACTTATCACTGGGCAATTCTCCGGACAGCGTAATATTCGAAGTTTCTGATGGCTTCGAGGAGTCCCCTCCCCCTTCCAGCCACATTCACGGAATCGAGGACTTGTACGTGGCGTCGAAAGACCACTGGTTGGAGGTTGCAGGGAGACTGACGATTCTTCTCGCACGGTGGATGCGTGACACACAAATATGTCTTGTATTTGCACCTTCTTCCATGCAGGGTCGTCGGCCAGCCGTGTACTGCTGACCGGTGCGGAACGAAATTGTGACATAGCTGATAATTGGTTGGTGATGACAGCAATCGCTTCTTCTAACCTCTTTGTTCGGTCGTCTTGAACTGCCATAAATCGCACAATATCATCCATTGTGCATGGAGGTAGACTGCTATGCGATAAATTGGGGATTGCGCATGACGACGGGGGTGGGGTCGTCTGTCCTGATTGTTCTTGTGGGAGGAGTAGGCCTCCTGTAGTCGTCTGCTCATCCACACAAGGCTGGATGGTCAGACCCACCCTCAAGCGCAATCTAGAGGCTTCAAGATTCCGTTGGATCTTTTCGTCATGCTCCAGTGACTCCAACGGATGCCTCTGTTATCCGTCAGTCGTTGAGTCTAGCCAGGAGGGATCACCCTGGGCAATAATCCTTTCAATGAAGGATATTCTGGCTGACTTATGCTTAAGAAAAACATGACCCGGATCTTCTTTTTCTTCGACAAAATCATCCTGGTCATAATCTCCCTTCAGCCATTGGTTTATTCTGCGAATCCGGTCAAACATAGTACCATCGGTTTACAGAGATAGCTGATGGAGGTAATCATCAACTCCACCTCCCGTCAGATATCAGCACCATTGGTCGACCGGAGTCGACGGTATTTTAAAGGAGGGAGAGGTTGATCGTTTGGCCATGTCGTAAAAAAAAAGATACCTAGTTACAGTGATGATGTGGAGAAAAACTCAAAATGCGTTGCTTCTCTCTATAACCTAAAGGTAATAATAAAAATACAATATAAAATATTTCTTACCCAACACAATTTGACTTCCACAGTGTTTGTGAGGTGATTCCTTTTTGAGGAAATATGAAATTAACTTTCTTGCCTTATATGGCAAGCCTGAGGTGTTATCCTGGGCTTGGATTTTATTGCATTTGGTTATTAATGGTACCAATTGATGTCTCCGTCCCTTGAGAGGTATCAATTCCTACTATATCCAAATATTATTAATTTGATAAAATAGAAAAAAAGTAATTAACAAAATAATGAATCAATAAATCAAATAAAAACAGATACAATAAATAAAAATATCTATATATATTAAGCCCAGGAATAATCGACGCTGAACACTTCTACCTATTCCGCTTTTAAAAGATGAAACTAGGCTCAGGCTCTGTTAAAATATCAACCACAAAATACACAAAAAAAAATTTGAAACTATCTTTTACTCCCCTAACTTTCTGTATGGAGTCACGCCACGCACACTTTACACTGTCTGTCCTGTGCGACGGATATTCCTAAACGTTAACGCAAATATGTTTATTTTAACGCCTACGGGTGCGACAACTAGTCGTTAAGAAGGGTAGATCCTATATATTGCCTGCTATAATAAAAGACAAACAAAAAAATTTGTATCTTTTAATCACGCCTTTAAAAGTAGTCTGAGGAACGAGGGAAAAAAAAAAATTTTCTTATTAATAATAAGAAAAGAAAAAATTTCTTTTTAAAAAAATATAAAAGAAAATTTTTCCCTCGTGGGTTCTAAATTGGCGTATGTATATTCGCCAAGTGCTTTGACACAATTACTGTTTAACAGTGAGAAAAGATATATAAAAAAAAATTTTCTCTAAAATGTCTAAAGCATGTTGGGCGCCATTTCTGTAACGGGGTACTTAATTATGAAATACAAGGTAGAAGTACCCGTTAACAGAGTTGCAAAGAACTCCGAACGGATTAAATTGTTTAAAACAATCTTTTTGGACCGTAGGTTCTTTACGGATATTTCTTCCTCAGACTTACCTTTGTTTATCCTGAAAATTATATAAGTGATAATATATACACGACTTGCCCGTCGTGTAGGCATGTTACCTACTTGAGATTGAGCTATTGATCAACACTGTTTGTCTTATATGTAAATCTAACTAGCTCTCCCATGTTTGGAAATGAAAGAAACACGAGATGTCTTCCATGTCTCTGGTATATACCCAGTCCGATACTGCCTCTAAAAATTTCCGTAATAAGTTTTAAAATACTCTCATAACCGACCTGTAACATTTTAAGGAAGATGCCTCCAGGTCCTGGTGTCTCATACAGTTCAAAGGAGTAAATCGCCCATTTTATCTTCTCCGGAGTCACAATTTGAACAGCCAAGATAGTCGCCATTTTCTCAGCTCAGGCTGCTTTTTGGTTACCCGACGAACTTTACCCTCTTCCCTGACTCTCACATCCATACACACTCTCACAACCATTCTCAGGATGGCCCGTTTATAGGGATCCTCCCATCGGGTAGTTCGGAGAGCCCGTTTATAGGGATCCGAATTCCCGATCCAAGTACTCGTGAGCCAGAGAAGGATGCGGAACTCTCAGTGTTGTATAGATCCAAAAAAAAGGACTTAGTACATCCACCAAGCGCTGCTTCTTGCTCCCCCAGCATAAGACCTCTCACCCTGTCACGGTAATGCAGCCCCTAGAGAAGGTGAACAGTAAGATGGGTGATCAAAAAATATTTGGACAGCATGATAGTTATTTATGGTTATCGGAAAGCAGGCATGAGACCCATTTTCCGCACTTCCACAAACTTTATTGTAAGCAAGCTATTCCGACAGTATTATATGGCGTATAAGTATATGTTCGGCGTAATTCATATTACAGAGGCATCATCATTTTTATTAATTAATAAATCATTTTTCCATTGCAATTGCATCGCTCGTAATGGCACTTTGGATGTTTTGTGCGCTGCATCGCGCATTTCTGTGTGTCCATCGAGTGACTTTATGCGTCATCTTCGCACCATCTGCACTATGAAGGGCAGAAAGAAGGAGTGGATACTCCGTTCGCTTTATATGGGAAAAGCTTATAAAAAATTAGCCGGAAATGGTAGTTCAGATCTTCTGCGTGCAATAGAGAGGGAAAGAAAAAACCAAAACAAGCGTGGGGAAGAAAACGTGGGGGAACAGATTTAAGTTTCTCCTAACTCTCCACGCACACTACATATCTCAATTGCTTTTCTTCAAATGCAAGCTATGGAACGAGCAACTTTATAGGGTATCTCCGCCTTGTGGCAAATTTTGACGTAAAGTCATGTCGTGTAATTTGAAACTATTTTAGTGGAGTTTCCACTCCTCTCTACCTTCCATAATCAGGACTCTCATGTCAAAAATGAGAGGGGAGATGCGTAATTCCGGTTGACTCAGTGGGAATACCTTTGAATTGCTCGCTTGGTTTTGAGTTTCCAAAAGGCCAAACGCCAAATGTTGGCTTTTTGAAATTTAAAGCCTAATTCGGTAACATAGTTGAGATCGCTTGTAAGCGAAGAATGAAAATCGTTACAGTTTAGCGTGCGCATATAATTATGACTATTAAAGTTTTATTATTCTTAGCCGTGCGTAGTATAGCATTTTTTTCAGTCATATTTTTGTATGTTTTTTTACTCTCCGTTTGACTTTCTTCTTGGCCATTTTTATCAATGCAAGAAAATTTCAAATTCTGCTTTTCTGAAAGTGTACCGTCACTGCTCAGTAAATTTTTTAAAAAAACTATGCATTTCTTCTAACATACCTGCTATGGTTTTATTATTTTACTAATGCCGTTATATATCTTTCAAATTTTTAATATTTTTATACCTTTGTATAATTACTTTACCCTATTTACATGTACGAAAATCTAAAACAAAAATTTTTATAATAAAACAGGATAATGCTATCATTATCAAGTTGTCTTTGCTAAAAAAGAAAAAATTAAATGCTTTCTGAGTTAAAAATTCTGAGTTTAATTTTTCTATATTTCTATCTGCTTTTCATTCAATTTTCATTCAATTTATGTGGCACCCATGTTCCACACATTTAGATCTTTCCCATATCTTTTGCACAACCCCATCACTTCATTCACCTCCTTCATTTCTGATATAAAACTTATTATTTTTAAGCCGCTGTGAGGAGGTTTCCTCTACCGTCATGTAATTATTATTTTTCTTACCTCAAATTTCCTTTCAGGCCGGGAACTCGGGCTGATTATATATATATATATATATATATATATATATATATATATATATATATATATATATATATATATATATATATATACCATGCTACATTACAATATCTAACACGCATATGCCATCTATATTTCTTTTACTCGATATAATGTTACAGATACAAGATACAATATTGGAGAAAATGTTTCGTCAAAAGGCGCCGCTTCGACCATACATTCGTGATGCCAGCATCCGACATTTTCTTGGCCTTCCCGCGCTCACTGATGGTGTCTGTCCCGACACCTTCCCCTCCGCACCTGTGGCTGCCGGTACTTCCTTCTGCACGCGTCCCACTTCTGCATTTCAGTCACAAAAGCACTGAATTGTGACAGTCTATGAAAAAGCTTGTTTTGTTTTGCTATTTTTCTATGTTATCTCTGCAAAACTATTCATCGCTTCTTTTCAAATTTCGTTAATATTATTTACAAACTGTTTCTATTGTTGATTGATAATGTCTAGATCGATTATTCTTAATTATAAATTTTTTTTTTATTTATTATATGAACTCGCTTTTTTGGATTTATTTTTTTTAATTTTAATAGGTTTAGTATTTTGTTTATTACTATTATTTCAAATCTATCATTTTGATCTATGTTTTCCAGACTCATTAATTGTATCAGCAGTATTTTTATTATTTATTGATGCTGCTCTAATTTGACTAATTTCACTTATTCTATTTTCGCGATTGTTCACAGTTGATTCACTAGATTTGACGTTTGCATTTGGAATAATTCACTATCACTTATTATACTTGCTTTAGATTCACTGTTTATATTTCTACTATTATTTACATTATTTATAATAGTTTGTTCTTTTTTGCAGATTCTCTAACTTCATTATTAGTATTATTAGTTTATTCGTACTTCTGTAGATTGGTTACTTTTTCGATTATTATATCCGCACAATTATTTACCGTTGCTTTGATTTATCTTTTTTTTTCACTGTCTAAATTTTGCAAATTTCACTATTATCGTTTGGGTTATCTATTTAATTTATAGCTTTATCCACTGCGCATAGTTTTTTTTTCTTCTTGTTCATTGTTCACTTTATCTTATTATTCACTTTGTCTTATTCTTCATTTGGTCTTTACTTCACATTGTCTTTCTTATTTATTATTATTATTTCTTTTCTTGCGTGAGTGCGTTTCAGCTGATCTGTGTTGTTGAATTAAATTATACAATAAGAATTTTACACCACTAAAGAATAAAATAGTATCCTGGTATAACGATGTTTTTAATATATAAGCAAATTAAAACTGTATTCATTCTTATATTACATATACAGCAATATTTAGGGACAAAATCTCAAGAGCGAAGATTATTTTTCATGGAAGGAAGGAACAGTGTTCAATTTTTTATATGTACAGTAATATGTTATACGCGAGCGATTATAAATTTCTTTTACAACTACATCATAAATTGATATTTATTTCTATATTCTACAAGAAGAGTTTCACATCATTAGAGAATAAAATAGTGTCATTTGTTCAGCAATGTTCTGAATTTATTATTTTATTTTTTATTTTATTTTATTATTAATGTTATATTTATTTTTTATTTTTAATTTTTAATATAATTTATTGTAGTAATAAGTCCTATTTCAGATTTTTCGGTGGTGAACATAAACAAGGACATTCTAAATTTCATTACTTTTTTTATTACATTATATATTGTAACGGCGATTTTTCGTATTTACGGGTGAGTTACCGAGTTGTTTACTTGTTTGCTTGTATGTGTGTGTGTGTTTTTTTTTTTTTTTATTAGGCGTAGGCAGAGCAAGCTCTGCACTAGTGGCCTTTCGAAACCAGCATCCCGCCGGAACTATCCGGGAATATTACTTAGACGGGGCGGTTAGTTAGCCTATACGACTCCTCTTCTTATGATACTATCCTACGTGCCCCATCCACACAAGTGATCAGGGGTTCGGTGTTCGTCCTCTACATCTTAAAATAAAATCAGTTAGCCTGGTTCATCCTGGGCCATTCGCCTAGTTCTATCGGTATTTCTAAGTTTGGTCATCATCTCTTTTGCGAAACTGGCTACTGTCTTCCAGTTTTCAGAAGATTCCAGCATTATTGATAGGATGCTCTTTATTCTTATTGGCTTATTGATGATGTTCATCAAGTGCTCACGTTGTGTTCTAAAACGAGGGCAGATCACTAATATATGCTCGGCATCCTCGACCAAAGTCGGACAGATGGGGCAGAAATCATTATTATCCAGGTGAAAACGGTGGAAATAGAACCTAAAACAACCGTGTCCAGTCAGCAACTGGGTTAGGTGGAAATCTAGTTCCCGGTGTTTCCTGTTGATCCATCTGTGTATGTCTGGAAGGATACGATAAGTCCATCGGCTTTTGCTAGAATCGGTCCATCGATTTTGCCATATTTCTATAGAACGATGACGTTCCACGTTTTTAGCACCTTGTAGAGAATCCACTGCGGCTTTACATATGTTATGCAGCCTAGCCAGTTCATCTGCAGCTAAATCGAAAGGAAGAATTCCGGCAAGTACCTCCAGCAGCGGATTGTCTTACGATCGAGTTGACTAGCTAGTTTGTAATAGGTTCATACTAGTGATGATGTGAAGTCTTTTACAACAAAATAATTTATCGAGCGAATGTAAAAGTAATCGAAAAAAAAGAGAGAAAAACAAATATATATATATATATATATATATATATATATACATATATATGTCCTTCATAGGCACAGAAACAACGGCATCAATCACTTTCAAATTTTAAGCACGTGTTCTTAAAATTATTTAGGATGTGTGTAAATATATATATATATATATATATATATATATATATATATATATATTAGCATCCCCTATCTCGGCTTTGCCAGAGATAATAATTTAACCGATTTCTTAAACAGTTCCATAATATCTAAGTAAAAAGTACTCTATATATTAAAGTCTATATTACTATAAATAATTTATCGTAATTTACCTATCGCCACTTCTATATAAAAAGCTGCTTCAAAGCAGCGTCAATATAAAATAGCTGATATTTCACCGACCATGTTATACAATATATATTGTGACCAGCGTCACAAGGCGCCGCGCCGACTTGTCCAGAAAACGACGACGCGCGCGCCATCCCACGAAGAAGGAAACCTTAAGGCGCTCGCGCGCGCCGTCGCGCCTTGTGCTCGGCACGGTCCCCCCCCCCCCCTCGTCCCCGCGCCACGAGCCAAGAAGCAATATATTTCGAAACTTTAATGGACTCAAGATTGAAAATAAATGAGAAAAAAAACAAATGTACATATACAAATATTCTGATACAGAAATATGACAGCGAACGAATAGAATGCAAGTATAGCTATTATAAGTTCGATGAATATACCTACAAAAATAACTATTGTATTGCGAATGTAAAACACCAACACACGTACTAATGCTAAAGTATTTAATATAAGGACTGATCCATTGCGAAGCAAAGAAAATTATGGAATCACGTTGACTGTATTACCGTGACGCGATTTATAATAATAACTAAGATAAGGATAATTAAGTGTAATCATTGTAATTTTTTTTTGTGAAGAACATTCACGAGAGATGTTTCTTATTGTTAATAATATCGGTTATTATTTTTTTTATTACTGTGTAGAAAGACCTCCAAAGACAAGATATGTAACCTCAAAAATAAGATATACACATAAAAATAAGTTGTTCATTTTAAACAGGCATAACAAAAGAACAAAGAAAAAAAAGCTTTTCAGCTATGAATAATATCTTTTTATACCAAACTTGTAGGTCTCTGCATCTCTGTCTTTTCCGTATGCTCCAAAATTTTGGAGCACTTTTACGTGTTTTGATAATAATTTTAAGAATTCTTTTTTTTTATTGTGCATATGAACTTGAAATAATTAGTATTATGTTTCTAGTTCTTTCATAGTATCAAAAAAAAAACATTGTTAATTAAAGAAAGAAAGAAATAAGTTAAGCTATTCAAAAATTGTAACGAAATGAATTGATTTAGTCTTGTGTCTCGAAATGACTCAACTTTCAAACATAAAAAAAAGGGGGTACATTTGTACGTAACTATTTTCATCACATAATTTGAGTTATCGTTCGCAATCAAATTCTAGTAGACATTTTAAAATGTTGATATAATTAACAAATAAAAAAAAATTTTTTTTCCTTACTTATTGAGTTTGGTGCAATATAGAAAATTTGTACCTTACAGAATAACTGTATATAATTGTAAATTTATAAGTTAAATTTGAGTTTTACAATTATACTGGATTTACTGCCAGTATAATCTTTTGAATTGTTTTGCGAGATTTGGAATTTTAACTGCTGTCAAAGTATATTAAACATTCAATTCTAACAAACGGATTACAAAGAGATCTTAACAAGATTAGTTTAATTTAAAATGAATATGCGAAATTTAAATTGAAATTTACAACGGAAGTACTTATTGTACTCCTAAATTGAGAAAACGTTCTAAAAGATCAAACTAAATTTAGGTGATGTTATAGAGATTTTTTTTTTTCATACATATGTTTTGCGTTATTTTTTTAATCCAAAGAAGTATTCAATTTAAATCTATTAAAAATTGTACTTATTGATTATTTTCACTAAAGGTTTAATAACGATCAGTATTATAAAACATGAAATTTAGATTTTGTATTATTTTCTTACCTAATGCAATACAATTTCAAACATTAGTATTAAAAAGCTTATTATTAATAAACGCCCTTAAATAGTTTTCCTATACAAGCGAGAAAAAATTAATCTTTTTTTTTGTCTAAAACATTCTAGATATTGTTTATAAAGAGCACAAACTATAATTGATAATTTTTTTTTGATTCTATTGTTTTTTAATCTAAAAAAATATATATATTGCACTAGACAATGTAAATTACTAGCTAAAAGTATAGGATTATGATTTAAATTTAAGATCTGTAAATTTATCAAAAACCGATTCTTTTTGTAAACCCGTATTCGGCACGTCACGACCGCGGTCGGCCGTCGTCGGCCGCCGCCGAAATCACCCCCCCCCCCTATCCCATCCTTCTTCCCCGGCGAACGGGAGATGCGCGAGACTCCGCGCTCAACCACCGAGCACGCAAGTTGTTGAGAAAGAAGAAGAGAGAGAGGACGAGAGATAGCGGAGAGTCGAGAGTTGGCCGTGAAGCAGAAAGGTGCAAGGAGAGTCAGTGGAGAAGCAGGGAAAAGAAGAAAGTATCGAGGTAGAGTCGGAAAGACAGAGAGGTGTGAGGGTTCAGTGAAAAAAAGAGGAGAAGAAAGTCATAACGCAGATAGCGTGAACTGGCGAGAAAAGAGGAGACAGTAGGAAGAACGAACAGGGGTGGAAGCCATCGGAGGCAGCAGAGAGAAAAATTTGAGCAGCCCCCATCACCGGCGCCGCCTCCACCCTCGAGGGCGCGTAGCGCCTGCACCGACGGCGAGCCAGTGGGCGCCAGCGGAGGACCGCGCGCACCCGGTGAGCGGCGGTCGTCCATCGTTGTTTTTTTTGTTCTTTCCTTTCTCTCCCTTTTTTTCCTTTCCTTCCCCCCTTTTCCTCTCCCCCGTAGTAATCCAGGTTCGGTGGGTGCGTCGGGGCGCGTTGGGGCTCGGGTCGCGATCGAGGTGTGTCGAGCACGTGGACTGGGCGTAGAGTAAGAGCGTAATCAGGTGTATTATGTGTAGCTGCGGAGACGAGAGTAACCGAATAAACTCTATTGAATGAAATTTGTTGTCGCACGAAACATTTCTTTTTCCCGAGACATTTTTTTTTCCTTTTCAGGCTGGCGGGACCTCCTCTGAGGAAATAGAGGTAAGTGAGTGAGTGAGGTAAAATAATTTTTTTTTGTGTCCTGCGAACGAACTTAATCACCTTAAATTTCATCTTTTTTTTGGTGTTGTCGTAATCGTTGCATCACAATATATACATGCATATACATATATATGCATATGAAATACGGTTTCTATGGATTTCTAATATTATAATATTATTATAATATTAGATGATTCTAATATTAATTGTACTTTCGAGTTCGTGCGGTAGAAAAAGATGTCCAAGTATCTCGACATGAGGTTTATGGAGAGTATCATCTTCGGACGAGAAAATATGTCCGGGACAACTACAGTAGAAATTTTTGTGTTGGGGAGATAAAATACGATAAATGCCCAGGTAACCAGATACGACTTTTACTAAGAGTTTGAGTGTTCGAATGATGGAATTCGAATTTCTTCATAGTCATCTCGTCATACTTGGACATCGTTTTCTACCATCTAAATTCGCAACTTTTTGTAGAAATTATCCCAAGGCATCTGGACATCGTATTCTACCATTCCAATACGAAAATCCGCGTAAAAATCGTCCCAAGAAAGCTAGACTTCTTACTCTACCGACTAAACACAATACTTCCCGCAAAAGAAATTCCAAAACATCTGGAAATCGTATTCTACCGTTCCAACACGAATCTCCTCATAGAAATTGTTCCCGCGTACCGACATCTCATCTTTGATCGTCCGAACACAAAACTTCTCGTAGAAGTCGTCCCGACATACCTGAACATCGTTTCCTACCGACTCAATACAATACTACTTCTAGAAGTCGTTCGGAAACACCTGAATGTCATATTCTGTATATACATACATATATATATATATATATATATACGACGTGTGTTAAAAAAATAACGAGTATTTTTGTTTTAGAACAGAATATTTATTTGTTCATCAATATCTGTTTTGTCCCCTTCAAAATAATCCCCCTCGGATATAATGCACTTGCGCCAACACTTTTTGTAATCCTCGAAAGACTTTTGAAACTCGACCATTGTAATAGCTTTCAACACTTTCAGCGATTCGCTTTTAACGCCATCTACGCTTGTAAAGCGACGGCCATTTAATGTTCTCTTTATTTTTGGAAATAGAAAAAAGTCACATGCGGCATCGTTAAAGTTTTGCTTTTGGCCTAAAATTCATGAACAAGCAATGAACTGTTAGCAGGTGCGTTATCGTGGTGCAAAAGCCATGAATTATTTTGGCACAAATCCGGGCGTTTTTTCGGATTGCTTCACGCAAACGACGTTGAGCTTGTGGGTAGTACTCCTTTTTGATTGCTTGACCATGTGGCAAAAATTCATTATGCACTATGCCATTAAAATCGAAGTGAGAATAACCTTCCCATTCGACCGCACTTGTCGAGCCTTTTTCGGTTTGGGCGATCCAGAATGCCTCCACTGGGACGAGTGAGCCTTAGTTTCGACATCATATCAAAATAAATATCGCTATTTAATTTTTACCACTAAATTGTAAATTTTTTATTATAAATATTGTTGTATAAGTGATACTATTTCATTCTTTAGTGGTGTAAAATTCTTCTTGTTTAATTCGAATGAATAATATTGAAGCCAACATTAATTTATGATGTAGTTGCAAAATAAATTTATAAATATATTCATGATAAAATAGAAAATTAAATTCTTGAAATGAAATCCTAAAATAAAATAAAAGTTAATTTCCTAAATGCTTGGACCAAATTTCTATGCAAAATAAGAATTAATTAGTTTGGTTTTCTTGTATATGAACAACTTGTTGAATGAGTGATAATAATTTATTCTTTGGTAATGTAAAAATCTTCTACCCAGCCGTCTGACACCGTTGTAGTAAATGTTTTATGTTCGAAAGTTTCCAACCTACCAACGCATAAGCCAGTTCCGTAAAGTCTAAGTATTAATCAATGCGAGATCATATACGATTTGATGATCTAACTGCGATGATTTATTGACGGCGGCGACACGGGCGATTCGTCGTGGTCGGGGTTTAGGGGAAGGGAAGGTGCACGATAAGATTAAGAGATTTGAGTTAGGCAGTTCCAATTCAACTGAGGTGATCGAAGGACTCCCGATAAAAGCATATTCCCTGCGCACCTGTATAAAAATTCGTGCAAATCCATATAAAGCTTAGCAGTATATTGTCATATCGTGGGATATATTTCGTTGACGTCGTGTCATACGTAGTGTGACTCGTCCGGTGCTGTTAAAGTTCTGGTATTTACATATAGTCGAGCGATTTCGACCGACAATGATTGCGCAACGAAATACGCGTCTCACGAAAGACTCAACATATAAGGTTTACGGCTTCTGTATAAGCTTGATTTATTTGGCTTCTTCTTATAAGATAAATATACCTTATGTAGAAGGTATTTAGTGCGATCTCTGCAAAGCATGTTAATTTATTGTAACCCTTTCGCATTTATTTCCTTCGTCTAAATTCGAATCAATGTATGTACATAATTTGTAACCCCCCTATTTAGAGATTTTATGCATACGAGCAATAAAGGAAAAGCTTTAGCTCAAACAAACATCTTTTTTATTTAACCTTAAGTTCTAATTTATTTCAATAAGTTGCCTAACTTATTTCAATAAGTTGTTCATAAGTTGTTCCAAGGTTCGAACACCCTTGCTAATAACGAGAACAGTAGGAATCCCTAACTTGTTACCAAAGCTTAAGCATCAACATTTAAACGACAACCAATTTTTGACTCCATACGCGATAAGGTTGTGATAATAATCTCATAACCTTTGATCAACGAATAAATAACCGTTGACCAACACTTCTAATAAATGTGATAAAATGCATAGTATTTGTTAAAGATTTTGGCATTTATCGTTTTGTAACCATAGAGTCAAGTAAATTAGATGACATTTATCATTCTTTATTAAATTGATTGGTTTTGAACATTGTGTGTAGAAGGCGTATTGTACATTCCAATTACTAAATTTTTAGTGGAGTATACATTAGAATATTAATATAAGGTTTAGTTTAGTCTCTAATGAGGAATCGTAGCGAGCTCGAAGCGTTGGACAACTGCAACAGATTTTCAATTAGGTAAAGATGGTGGGAATAGTCAACACTTTACTAATAAAGAAATATTGTCAGCTCATATATTTTTCTTTCAGATTAGTTTCCGGGAATGATTTTAACAAAGAGCAACCTGACTGACTGTCATTATAATTTTCAATTAATTATATATTGATTAGTATTAATATTAATATTGATATAAATATATATTGATATTATTATGTGTTAATTTTAATTTATTTAATTGGACTCTAAGCTGTAAGACTGTAAAACCAATAGAAGTATTTATTAATTTATCTAAAAACAATCGACATAAGCACAATTAAAGGATATCGTACAATATCGAATACTGATTGTTAGTAATATCAATATTTAAATTTCCGTAAAGATACTATTGAGAATGAAGAAAAAGTTTCGCATTATTCATATCACAATGGTGACGGCGACTGAAGTTTGAATCTAAATGTTTGTACTTTTCTATTTGTTTCAAATTCGAGAATGGCGACTCTCAGCTTTTCAAGATGATTCGTCGTTTTCAATATCCCACGCGTGCCTCCGCAGCGTGGATATTCATACAGCTCCCGAGTCCGAAAACTCATAGATATTGGATGATCTTTTTCCAAGTGTCTTAGTAGTCGAAGCTTCAATTCATTTGATACTACGACTTATGGCATCAATCATGCGATCTTTGTAATGTCGATTTGGAAATTTTCACATAGTCGTTCGTAATCAGTTAATCTCAGTGTTGCTGTTTGTACAACAGCGTTGAAATTGTTGTGTTATCTGACGAGAACAAGTTCATGCTTTCCATTAATTATAATTTTATGGTAATCTTCTTTGAAACAGAAAAGCATGGTAAGGGGGAAGGGACGCATTAAAATAGTCTAAATGATCGGTGATTCTATTGAACCCTTCTATCTCGATCGACCCTGACATTTCGATTATTAAACTTTGATTCAAATTTAAAGAAACCCCACATTTTCTAAGGCTTGCAATTCCAGTATTTTTACACTTATCAAATAAATTTCATATCGAATATTCTCAAATAGTGACAAATGGTGTTGTTTACAAATTTCGTATTTTGAAACGCTGTACCATATTTTTTAGTAAGTTTACCGCATATACGTACCGAACTAGCTGAAGGTAGAAGACACAAGTCTTCATGTTAAATAGATATAGGAATTTCATCACTACTAAAATTATTTGTTTACTAAAATTAGTTACTAAAATTTGTTATTGTATATTGATGTGAGCGTGAATCTCGTAATACACAATTGAATTATCAAATGCGACAGGTGATTGTATATTTAGAACAGCGTACACAACAATTTATTTTCCATCAGAAGCAATGACTTTGAGACCTATACTTTTAAGAAATTTACTTTTTTACTTTGCTCAGACAACGTTGTTTGTTTACAACTCAGAGCGTTGTAAATAATTCTAATCGCTCACTAAGCTACCTGTTTACCGTATCGTCTAATAGTTATAACCTCTCCTAGAAAATTCACTAGATCGCCGTTTTGATCGACGATGCGTAATTCTATATGACCTATGTACTTGACGGTTATTGGAAGATAAATGACGTAAAAGTACTTTAATGATCATGTATCCTGGTATCACTGCAGGAAAGAACTAGTGAATTGTGCGCACACGACGTTCATTTATATAAGAATGTGCCATAATACTACACTCTATTCTCAAGAAATTCACTTTGAAATATTTAGTAGTAAATTAGAATTGTATATAACGCCTGCTGGCGAAATCCACTGTAAAAAACCCAAGAGTTTATCAAGTGAATCTTTAAGTTCATAGTTGATTTGATCACTGTACTCAATAAGACTACGAAGCGTGCTATTATTAGACTTAAAACTTAATATTATACCTTTAGAAGTTAGTCTCTCCTTCAATAATTTTCAATATCTTCAATTTCACTTCAATCAACTGCCGATCAGTAGGCTAATTACTTCTTTATGAACATAAAATTTATTGTTATTTTGGAAATAGAGTTCAATGTTAAAAGCTCAACTAAATCAAGAACATAATTTTTATTAGATGAAAGTTCAATTGGAGGAAAATATTGAGCATCAAGAATAGAGTTTTCGTACTTGGGAAGTGAATCATCTGGAAAAACCGCCATCCGTCATTCTCGGACTTCAAACAAATAAAAAAGGACAAAACGATACAAATTCCAGTCGCTTTGACGTTTGTGCTTTCAATAATGTGTAACTCTTTCTTAATTCTGAATATTATACGTACAGAAACTTAAATATTGATATTACTAAAGATCCGTATTCGATATTGTATGATATGTATGTAAATTTTCAAAATTTCTACTATAACAAGGGGTTTTAGCCTATTTTAAAGAGAAGAGATTTACGAGATCATATGTCACTTATAGTTACTGATTGGTCAAAGTAAAGTGAGTCTTTCAAAAGTGCAGAAATCAAAAAATAATTTTCAACGAAATACAGTGTAATCAAACTTGACACGGACTAACCAAAACAAAAATTTTTTTAATGCAAACCTTGATTATTGCCTTAAAAATAGGCTCCTGTCGTGTTCATACAAGCATGCTAACGCTTAATCCAATTATCCGCACACCTGTTGTAAGCCTCACCTGGGATTGCCCTGCGGATTTTTGAGTTTCAGAAAGAGGAAAAAATCACAGAGTGCCAAATCTAATGAATACGGTGGCTGAGCGATGACTGTGTTTGACCAAAAAATTAGACACAATCATGCTGGAATGTGCCGACGCATTATCGTGGTGGAAAAACCGTGATTTGTCTGCCGACAAATCCGCTAGTTTACGACGGATTGCTTCACGTAGTTGCCTCAGAATGGTCAAGTAGTACTCCTTATTGACTATATGACCTCGTTGAACGAACTCATCGTGAATCACCCCATGGTAATCCAAAAAATCGATAAACATCAACTTAATTTTCCACTGACTTTAAAGTGGTTTTTTCGATTTCGGCTCATTTGTGGAGCGCCATTCGCTAGATTATTAGGCAGTTTCGACGTCATATTCATAAAATCATGTCTCGCCGCCAGCAATGATGCGTTTGATGAGTGTAGAATCCTCAGCTACGTTTGAAGCACCTCTGTTGCAACTTCTACTCGACGTTGTTTTTGCAAAAGATTCAGATGTTTTGGAACGAATCTAGCATTGAGACGCTTCATATGCAAAACATTAACCAAAATCTGTTGAGTCGATCCATAAGAAATGCTGGAGCCTCTGCTATGTCTCTGATGCCGACACGACAATTTTGGAGCACCATTTCCTCAACTTTTACTATGTTATCACCGTTAACAGAGGTGGATGGGCGACTTGCATGAGAGAAGTTTTCGACGACTTCACAACCTTCACTGGATGATTTGTGCCACTCAAATACTTGCGTTCGCCAAACAAACTTTTTGCCTCGTAAACAAACAGCTAACAAACAGACACTAATAGAGATATAGCGCTCAAATTTCTATATCGTATTTCCCTCTTTTTTATTACATACATTAGCTGTAAGATAGCAAAAGCAATATATATATATATATATATATATATATATATATATATATATATATATACACGGTGTCCCAGATATAATTGCTCATATTAAAAAAAGAAAGTCATAAAGAACATAGAAAAGACCAGTAGTTGTTATTTTTCCTATCCATTTTCAACGCTCGCGTAACTGCTTGGATATACGGACGCATTGTGTATGCACAAATCAGCTGATTTGCAAATCACTCTGATCTATTTGCATTGTCAATAATAATGTTACTATTAATAACTAACAGTCATGTTTATATATAAATAATAGTAGTATTGATAATTTTAATGAATATTAATATTATTAATAATGTTATTAAATAATACTAGCGTTTTCAATATGAATTAATGATCATAATTGTAAAAATAAATAACGATAACAATATAAATCAATAACGCTAGTACTCTAAATACATATGAATCATACTATTAATAAGTAACAATCTTCATATTAATAAGTAATCGCAATAATATTGCGCATCGTTCGCTTTTCGAAGTTATAATTTTAGTATACTATTATAATTCTGTGTATCTCTGTATCTCCAAATTGGGCCTGGCGGACGGTGGCCTTGCGACAACGGCCGTCGCGACAGCGACACGCGCGAGCATCGGGAAGAGACAGAATGAGTAAATAAATAAATAATAAGTAAATACGGGCTGCTACTTAACAAAGCCGGCAGCGCAGGTCACCTTGAGCTGGTATTCGAAGCCGGAGTTGGTCCCGCGATATATGCGAAATCCTTTGGCTTGCTGCGGTTATTTGCTGGCAGTAAAGACGGTCTGACAAAGAGCCGAATACATCCACAACAAATCATTAATCTTGCGGATTCACAATAAAGCTCGGGCGCGTGAGGCCGGACCGCGAAACTAAGACGTTCACGACGAAAAAATTAAGACGAAAAAAATTCTATGCGTTATCATGGGCTGTTGCAGCAGTACAGCAGGACTCTTTCTCTGACAGTCGCAAACTTGAGACTGTCCATACGCGTACATGCTTCTATCTGATCTTGAGATATAAAGAGAGGTAAACCCTTGTGTAGATTAGACATACTTAATAAAAGCTTAAGATCACTGATTAATAGTCTTTGTTTCACTTTATTTAACTCTGCTATATTTACTCCTTTTTAGCTTTGATTCCAACAGGTTATGGGACCCGCCCACGTCCACTGAGCCGGTCAGTGATTTTCGCGATATTTTAAAAGGTTTTAAAATCGTGAAGTGACAGTAATTTTCAAAGTGCGAGTTCGTGAGGTTGTTCCTTTGTTTGAGAAAGGTTGAGCACGTGTTGCTCCCTGTCTGAAAGCCACGAAGGACACTTTTCTTTAGCTGAAGCGAGAGAGAATAAATCCATCCAAAGATTTATTGAGCTGAATTTTTGTCAACTAATTTAAAGAGAGAGGAATTGAATTGAAATGGATTTCAATAAAAATTCAGCCACGTGCACAAACGCTGGAAAGCGTAAGTTTAAAATTGGTTCGATCCTATTCAAAAGGATATAGCTAAATTGAAATTAATTTATTTATAATAAAATTAATTACATAAAGCATGTAAAATTTTAAAAGATATATAATGAGTGAGTCTAGATTTGAATAAAAGAATCTTAGTGTATTTTCCACTATGGTTTTTAATTCAAAAATCTAAAATTACAATTGTTGAAAAGTATCTAATTTAAAATTAATAAATATTTTAATATTGGATAATTCAGTAGACTAAATCTAAAGATGAATTCATTTAAGATATATGCTTGAGTGCAAATTTTTAATATAATAAAAATTTGAATTTTGTGAGAAATAATGTTTAAAACAATTTAAAAATTGCATGTATCCAATTGTTTAAACAAATAATAATTATTTATTAAATTTGTTTTCAGAGTGCCATAATTATAAATTGATTTTTAATAATTATTCAATTTTATAATTAAAACGGCTTATGTAGAGATTCGCGGATATAAAAATCTCCCGGGAATAATTTTAGCTTTTATGCACGAATTTAGAATCAAGAATTAGTTTCAATAACATTTCATGCTAAATTTTTCGATTTCTTCGAATTTCGTTTGAGAACTCGGGAGTGCAATTTTTAACAGAAAAGAAAAAGTGCATATGCACCTAAGTACAGCGGACTCGCGGACGCACGGCACGTGGAGGGGCTAGTGCGGCAGCGGCGGGCTATTTCCCGGGTGCGCGGCCTAATCCGGACGGAGTCCTAGCGTCAAATCGTACAAGGAGGCCTCCTACGAGGCTGGGGACGTGGTTTCCATCACCGCCGTGCAATTTACACGCAAGTCCATAAGAAAATTCGCCGCAATGTCATTCCTATGAGAGCTATATTCGTATATACTGTCTATACGGGTATACATATACTGTATATGTTTGTAGTAGTATATGTGTGAGACAGTATACGTGCGCGTCTATTATATGGTCGTACATACATATTGTACGTGTATATATATATAGTCGAAGCATAGTACTGCATACGGGCGTAGCAGTATACGAGTATACGTATGAATTTATCCCGATATATAGAGTCCAATCTGACGCTATAGCTAGGGGGCCCTGGGTACCGCCCAGGCCCGTATCTTCATGTGAGGAGGCCCCGGGCTCTTGCCAGGACCGTATACCCATACCATAGGGCCCGATGCCTTAAGCGGGATAGGTAAATTCAGTACGTAGGCGCGATATATACACGCGCGTGAGTCTCTTGCGGTATATATAAATCAGCCGGGTTACTTTTTCATATAACCCTAGAGTAAGAGGGAGTGTGAAGTGCACCGTATTCGTACGGGGCAGCAGTACTGGCGACCGCATTCCCCCTGCGTATGCTGGACAGTATACGATTTGGCTGATTTGTCAAGCGCCTTTGCTGCTGTGTTGTGCACGAGTCTGAAGGGCCTGCCTGCCGTCCATATCGACTTGACAGAGGGGGTGTATGCATTTCTGTATTCTCAGAAACACTGTTCTTTTCCAAGAAGAAAAATCGATATCGTACTTAGGGGAACTGAACGCGTGTAGTGTGAAAAGAGATCTCTACTTAAGGTGGTTTAGTCACGCCACAAAGCGTAAAATCTAGCTAGTACTTACGTTTGATAAAATCCTATAGGTAACGAAGTCGCAGGAAGTGCCACCTTGGGAAGGAATGTATGGCTGGCGATTGAAAAGGTATGGAGAAGGCGCGGCCACGAGCGGTATTACTATGGGTAGAGAGTTTATCTCTACCGCTCGCAAGAGAGAATCTAGTCCGTCGCTATTGTGTTTTCTGACACAAAAGTTGTGCGGATTGGCACTTTTTGCGCCCAGAGGAGCTCGAAACACTAGACCGAGCTTGGCCCACTGGCAATGTGTTGGTAGAATTCTTTCCTGAGCAGACCACCGCTCCAAAGAAAGATTCGGAAAATGATAGTAAGCTCGTGGGCGTGTTGCGCGACATACATACTGTTGCGCAGCAGACCAGCGAGCGCATCAGTAAGTAGGAGGAAGCCATGAAGGGTATGGTAGAACAAAATACCATAATGCAAGAACGCCACTTGAACAACTTGGCGAGATGGCGAGATACCATACTGCAAGAACGCCACTTGAACAACTTGGCGAGAGATCCTCTCGTCCGAGCGGATCGAAGCGGCTGTTATGACACTGGCGGAAAAGCTAGACCCAGCCATCCTGAACGTAGCAGCTGCCCGGCCTGCCTTACCATCGTCAAGCCGGCAGGAGCTGACGTCCAACATCCAACCACTGGAGCCTGATATTGAGATCCTCGATAACTCTCGAGGGTCCCGCCGGGAGGAAGCTCAGCCAACCGGAGGGAAGGTCCAACGGTCACTGAACGATAGAGACTTTAATCCATATGAGGACGTGACCGATGAGGTGATAAAAGTCCTGGTTAATCACATGGACACTGGCTCGACACCGTCGTCAAAAAAGATGGAAGCACAACCGTCACTGGCCCATCGTGACTACGATTGTAATCCAGGCACAGCTTCAGAGGGAGATTTGGGACATAACGTAAGACTATCAGACTCTAATACTCACAATCATTTTAATATTTCTGAATCTGTGATAAATGTTAATAAATCTCACGATAATCTGCATTACTCGAGCACACAATCGAGCAGTCCTCTAGCAAAAGCCCTGCCTGATCATGTCAGTGCGAGCTTAGCTGATAATCGTATCGGTTTTGGTGACAATAAGTGCAGTGAAGTGACTGACAATCTAACTGAAAAGATTGATAACTTGAACATTGATCATAATAATTCTAATTCTGTATGTAATGATTCAAATAGTTAGTTGATTCAAAAAGTTGTTGATAAACTTGTTAATTATTATACTAAAGAAAGTAACTCTTTCAGAAAATATAGACTTACGAATGATATGCGTTTTGATATTTTTGAAGATTATCTTAACTCGGAATTACGTGTTAAAATGTTCAATCACGTTCTAACGATAGGGGAGAACGATGTCATTGATGAGAAAGCTTGTGACAACATGTTCCAAGCCCGAGATATAATCATCAATCATATTGATGTTGCATATTATCAAAAGATTGTAAATCTAAAGTCTCCTAGAGAGATACTTAAGAGATTAAAGGAGCATAAAAGGCTCGAGACTAAGACTACACGTATATCGACTCGGAGAGCGTTATACACAATAAAGCACAATCCTTCTAAGGAGCGTGCTGTAGAGTTCTAGGATAAATTCGAGGACAGAGTCCGAATTTATGAGAGTATGCCTAATGCAGACAAATTATCTGAAAAAGAAAAAAGAAATATGTTTGTGCAAGCAATCACAGACGCAGTGCCTGAAGTCACTCTCGCAGAGGTTCTAAGCCTCAAGTCAACAGGCAAAGAAATTACTTATGAGGCACTAAAATATTTTATTTTACAGAAAGAAGCAACGAAACCCACAGCTGAGAGGAGGGGAGATCATCTGATTGCTGAACACGGCGTTAAAAGAACCAATAACACACAATTCAGCCACAATAGGACAGCTTAGAAGGCTCGGCAGCTTAGGCTTCTTTAAGAAATCGCGAAATTCAGATCATAAGTTCGGCTTACAGGGTATTCGAGGTGTAATTGTAGGTTATACACAAACCGGTTATAAGATATTCGTACCGGAAGAAAGAAAAATGTATGAAACCAGACATCTCAAATCACTAGAACATACCATCTACGGAGACGTGTTCGACAGAGAAAAGAACAGGCTATTCTTTGCGAAAAATCCGACAGAATCGTAAGATTCAGAGGGAGAGGAAAACAGCAACTCTCAGACAAAATATAATCCGATAGCTAGACGCGGTAGACCGAAGAAAATGAGATCAGCAATAGACATTATGTACTTTAAGAACAATAACACGATAGAGATATGCGACGAGGCTAGTTACATACTCATCGCGTCCATAAATAAAGATCCGATTAATTAAAACAAAAAGACAGCAAAGCATCGCTCTGTCCACATGTCAATCAGAATATGTAGCAATGAACGAAGCATGTCGAGAGATTTTAGCCATACACGCCTCAATCAAATTTGTGATATCTAGGATTTGAATGCCAGTCATTCTATATTGTGATACTCTGGCTGCCAAATCGTGCGCAGAAACGGATGGCAGTAACCGACTGAGACATATGATTGAACAAAAGGAGCACTTTATCAAAGAATGCATTAAACGAAATTATGTACAGTTGGAATGGATCTGCTCAAAAAATCAATTAGCAGATATATTTACTAAAGCCTTGAGCGCTCAATTACATAATAAACTGAACTCTAGAATAATGCTAGGTGAATAACAGATTTCTCTGATTTCAGGTTCGGAACCAGAAAGTTGGGATTAAAACATGCCAACAATGTGCGTCTATGCTGGCCTTGACTGACATCAGAGTGTCCAATGGCAGCGACACTGAAAGAGCTTCCAGAACTTAAAGCCAACACTGAGCGCGCGTTGTAAATATACAGAGAGAATTCACCGAAGCATGCTGTATGGTGGTGAGAGGGAGTGTTGATGTAGATCTCCATCCATACAGATCTTGAGATATGTGCGTGTAGTAACTGTATATGTGGTACAGTACGTGTATGCGTATGCGACGCTGCGCGAGCGCCCTTTGAGAGAGAATGTACAGTTACTCGAATGTAAACCCTTGTGTAGATTAGAGGTACTTCATAAAAGCTGAAGATCACTGATTAATAGTCTTTGTTTCACTTTATTTAACTCTGCTATATTTACTCCTTTTTAGCTTTGATTCCAACATATATATATATATATATATATATATATATATATATATATATATATATATAATATACTTCTACTATGTACAAATATATGTAAGACTTCATTTATAATTTTTAAATCTTTATTTATTGTTCTAAATCTAATTTATCTTCCTCAAAATAATCTCCCCCAGATGTAATGCAACTATACTAACGCTTTTTCTAATTTTCAAAACATTTATTATACTCGTATTCCGGAATGGCTATCAGCTCCTTCTTCGATTCGGCTATTATTTTTTCAGTCTAATCAAAATCGTGTCCACAAAGTGGTATTTTGAGTTTGTTGAACAGTCAAAAGTCACACAGTGCTAAATCAGGCGAGTACGGTGTTTGTGGAACGATATTGGTTGAATTTTTGGCGGATTCTCACGTAATCTCAAGGAACTGTGAACTGGTGCATTATCGTGATGCTATAACCAAGAGTTGTCTTTCCATAAATCTGGCCCTTTGAAACGAATAGCTTCACGCAATCGACGCATAACACTCAAATAATATTCTTTGTTAACCGTTTGGACGCTTGGAAGGAATTCATAATGCACCACGCTACAATAATCGAAGAAAACAGTGAGCATAACTTTGATATTTGAGCGAGTTGGGCGTAATTTGTTTGGTCTCCGCTCTCTTTTGGCACGATATTCACTCGATTGATCGATTGTTTGTGGATCATAAGCGTAGATCCAAATCTCATCGCCAGTTAATATGAGTTCTATCTTGTCCTGCTAGTCCAAAAGCATCGTTTCATCGACCTTTATGCGACGCTGTTTTTCAAAAAAAAAAGTGTTTTTGGTACCCATCGAGATTTCATTCTTTTCAGGTACAAAATGTCTTACAAAATGGTGTTGACTGACACATTCGAAATTGTAACAATATCAGCAAGCGCTCTAGTAGTCAATCGACGATTTTGCAGAACCAATTCTTTGATTTTGTAGATGTGTAGCCCATCAGTAGATGTCCTTGATCGTCTTTGATGTGGTTCCTCTTCAATGCGTACTTGACCTTCTTAAAAAAATTTACGCCAATCAAGAACACTCGCTCTTGACATTGACTGCCGATCAAAGCCGTTATGCAACATTCTGAACATTTCGGCGGCCGATATTTCATTTCGCGCAAAAAATTTAATGTTTCTTCTTTGTTGAATAATTTCAGACATTAGAAAAATCGAAGAGATATCTTTTCTTTGCTCACAAGCACAAACACAAGCGTAACTATATGAAAAATGAAGATAACTTCCTGAAAATGGGCAGAGATAACTCTGACAGTATAACCAACTTAAGAATAAAAATATTTGTCCGAAACGATTTGCGTGCTTTCTTCGGTTTTGGTTCTTCTGAGCTCTTCCATTGAGACGATTGGGCTTTAATTTCGACATGTTAACCATATACCCATAATTTATCACCTGCCATAACCCTTTTAAGAAAATCAACATTATTATGGACTTCAATCGACATCTCCTGAGTTATGTTCAAGCGAAAGTTCTTTTGATGAAAAATAAGCAGTTTTGGAACGAATTTTGCTAACATACGTCTCATGTCCAAGCAATGCGAAAAAATAGCACAGCATGAGCCAACTGATACGCTGACATCATCAGCTACTTCTCTGATAGTGATTCAACGATTTTTTAAGATAATATCTGTCACTGCTCGAACGTTTTTATCTGTTGTTGACGTGCTAGGACGTCCTGGGCGAGATTCGTCTTCGACATCCTATCGATCTTCTTGGAATAGCCTGTGCCACTTATACATATTCTTTTTACTCAAAGCAGACTCACCGTATACAATTGTCAACATTTCAATACTTTTAAAGCTCTGAATTCCATTTTTGACTCGAAATTTAATGCAAACACTTTGCTCCATTTTTTTGACAAAAGAAAATCGCTAAACACACGAAACACTTACAACTTTTTATGCGTGTCAGAAACAAATAAATAATGCTATAGAGCTACTGCTGTGAATATATGCTCGGTGCACCTTTACCAACACAATATAAAAAAATAGATAATTGAACGGATGTAATCCTCAATATTTTCCAAGTCACCTTTTTATTTGAACACATCTCGTATATAAACAATTATATTTTTAACACTCAATTTTTGGTGGAAAAGGTGAATCCTCTAGTCAGCCACCCAAAATACTCTCCTGATTTGAGTCCCCCTAACTACTTCCTGTTTGCAAAATTGAAAATTAACTTGAAAGGCAACCGTTTTGCGTGGATAGCGAGATACAAGAAGCTGTGACAACCAAGTTAAAAAGTATTAAAGAGGAGTTTTTAAAAGACATGAACTTGTCAAAATAAGAAGATCGTACCACCTTGTATTTGACTTCTAATACAGGCTACTTTGAATAAAAAGTTTGTTGAAAAAATTATATATATTTATTACGTCTCTTGTACCCTTAGCCTTAAAAGTTTTGGAACACATTGTTTAATGCATGAATATTTCAATACACGTATTAAAAGAAATATTACTCAAATATTTTGTTTCTAGGAAGAAATTTAAATATGTCAAAAACTATGAAAATAAAAATTTAATAGAATACTTTTTGAAATAATAATCAAAATAGTTTTTATAGAAGTAGCATTTAGCAAAAAATCAATTACTTAAACAAGAATATTTCATTTTGAACTTAATAAAATATATTAATTAACTAATTTAATTCATTTTTTCCTTTAAGGCAGTATTCTACTTTAGACCCTCGAAAAAAAAGCTATTTTTGTGAAATTTTTCTGAGAATGCTATTGAAAATATGGATGTAAGATTTGAAATGCTTAATAAATACACTCTTGAAGTACATAAACAAAATTTTTTTATTTATTTTATACATTTTTTGTACATGTAAAGTATGATCGAAGCCAACACCTCAAAAAGTAGATAACGTTGTCATGGTCGTAAAATCTTGCCGACGGATGGTCTGAAACAAAAAAATAAAATAGTTGTATATTCAGTATGACTCCAGAAACCGATCTAACTAGAATATTTTTTGTACATGCAAAATGAACAAAATGGTGCCTAAAATACGAAAGAAAAGAAATTGCTTTTTTCCGTCTTTTTTTCCAATCAAAATACAGTTAGAATTAAAATTTTAAGTTGATTGTAGTTAGGACGGTTGATACGAACATATAGAATATATGTTCAAAATTTCATAAGGATCGGTTCATTAGTTTTTTATTTTTCACGACCATGGTACTTGAAAACGCTGTTTTGAGAAAATCGCCTTTAAAGTTTTGGTATGTGAAAAATCGTAGAAAAAATTATCTTACGCTCAATCAGCGATGCCTGGGCCATACAATATGCCTTTAACTTGTTCCAGGCGAGTATTTTCATCTAATTTAGCCTGCTTTTTTTGAGTTCTACTCTCCTTAGAAGCCTCAATCGAGTAGCGGTTCTCTTGAACGATCCGATTTTCAGGCCCATAATTTCCATTATTTTCAAAAGTGAGCTGAATCCTTCTTGAAAAATGCAGACAGCAGTGAGCCATGCAATTTTAACGATTTTTTTTCCATTATAGGCATGCTTCGCTGACATAGCCCAACTGTTGAGTTGAAACACTCATTGCTATTTTGAGTATTTCTGCCCAAACATCTCTCCAGCAATTCCGTTTTTGTTAGATCCTCGTAGATAGGTTTCAGCACCTCTTGTACGTCACTAGCAAGAGCAGTACGATGTTTATAATTTTTTCAAGTGTTGTTTGCTTCGATCTTCTTATACTTGCATCAGCTGTCTGAACAGTACGTATGCTGTAGTTTGGAGTCTGTTAAGATTTGGTGGTAATAGCCGGCCCAGATCTCGTTTCGCATGCCTTCTACTGAATTTGAATTCTTTTCAATTGCAAGACTGTAGTTTTTCGATAACTGCTTTATTAATTTGATACTTAAATCAGCAGACTTCACTTTTTTAATTACAACTTTTGGTTTCTACACAACATTCTTCGGTGTATTTTTTTCGTTTTTTCTTCTCCGGCCTTCAGTTTTTCAGTCTCATAAAAGAGAAGGTATTATTGAGAAGTAAAGGTATATATTTTGATGAAAATATATAGGTGCGTATCTAGTTTCTTGCCCGCGGAAGTTGACGCAAGATTTTATTTTGCTTTCGTATTTCCTAGCAGTTCCTAGTCTTCCTTCGATTGATCCTCAGGGATCTCTCTTGACACCAGCCATTGACCTTTACCAAAGCCTCCTGAAGAATTTCAGGTAATATCTCCTTATACTTGCCCCTGACAAGTATTGCGAAATCATCTGCGTATGAGACTGCGAAGATTCTTCCCTCTTCAAGCATTCGCAGTAAACCATCAGCTATAAGATTCCACAGGAGAGGTGAAAGTACCCCTCCTTGTGGACATCCTTCGTTGACTTTACCTCTTACGAGTTTACCTTTTCATTCACTATATACCTCTCTATTCCTTAAGGAACTCATTATCCACCTTCTGAGAGGGTGTTATTCCCTTAGCATATAGAGCATGTCAATGGCAATCCTAGTGGTGCTATTCAAAGCACCTTCTATATCTACGAAGGCACCTATTACAGTTTCCTTCGAGCTCGAAGCCTTCTCAATGTGTTTGACAACTGAGTGAAGAGCTGTCTCAGTGGACTTGCCCGTCGTCTAGGCATGTTGCCTACTTGAGATTGGGCTATTGATCAACAAAGTTTGCCTTATATGTAAGTCTACGAACCTCTCCATCGTTTCTAACATGAATGACGTCGGACAAATCGGTCTGAAGTCCTTCACCGACGAGTAACTGCATCTCCCAGATCTGGGAATGAAAGAAACACGAGATGTCTTCCATGTCTCTGGTATATATCCAGTTGCGATACTGCCTCTAAAAATTCCCATAATGAGTTTTAAAATACTCTCACATCCGACCTGTAACATCTTAGGGAAAAGTCCATCAGGTCCTGGTGTCTTATACGGATCAAAGGAGTGAATCGCCTATTTTATCTTCTCCGGAGTCACAATTCGAACAGCCGTTTTCCAATTCGCACCCACCAACCGTTTCGTCATGGTGTGGTGTGTTTCATTTTTGCAGTTCCTAATAAAGTCAGAAAAGTTAGCCTTCACAAGAAGTTCAAGCGTGCCCTCTTCTGTAATTACATAACTACCTGCTGTGTCTCGTAAGTTTGCAGTCGATAGTTATTATCCTTTGTTAGGATTTTAGCCAACTAAGCTACATCAGACAGGTTGTCGGTCCCTGAGCAGAAATTCCTCCATACTTCTCTTTTAGCAATGTTTAGTTCTCTTTTGAAATCGCCTATTGTTTTCTTATACATGGGCCATCTCTCAGAGTTTTTCTTTTTCTTTGCTCTGTTGAAGGCCTTGCGTGCCCTTTTTCTCAGCGCCTCTCGTTTCCCATTCTACCAGTATGCGCTGTTAGGTTTTCTAGCAGGCTTCAATGGACAGTTGTTTTTATAGGCTCTGGTAATTGCTGTCTGAACTTGACATAATGTCCAGTCTAGCTGAAACTCAGTGCCATATTCTCCTTTAAGATGAGCAATGCTTTCACGATGTTCATCCTTAAATAGTTCCCAATCTGCATCTGTTGGTTTTCTTCTCGGTTCCATTCTTGTGTTAAGACATTCCAAGTGGAATGTTATAGTCCTATGGTCCGACATGGATGGTTTTTTTCCACCTTCCATCCATGTATAATAATCCTCGCTTTGACAGATGCTACAATGAGGTCGAGGACCTCATTTCTGCTAGCTGTTATAAAAGCAGGTTCATTTCCTCGGTTGACTATATCCAAATGACTTCCGATTAAATACTCCAGCAAGGCCTCCCCTCTGGCGTTGATGTCGGTGCTACCTCATGTCACACGATGTGCACTAGCGTCACAGCCAATGATCAAGTCCAGATTCGAGCGTCTGCTGAACTCAACCGCCTTTCTCATACTGGAGATAGGTATATCCTCATCGTGTGCAAGGTAGGCTGAGCAAGCTATGATGCTTTCCCTTTCGCGTTAATACCCCTAATACGTTCCCTCCAAATCCAGGGTTCCTGTATTAGGGCTATGTATGTATGCACCTTTCCCAGTTTTCTGGTTAAAATCGCCGAGGCGCTTTTGGAATGGTGCAAATTTATTTGGGTGAATCGTATCCCCGAAATAGCCATTGAAGATGCTATTTCTTAGCTACGTTTTCCGTAGAAGTTTCTCCCTTCGCCCCGGCGGTACTTTGCCGAGACAGTAACTTGAAGGTAACCGTCTCAACAACCACAGAGAGTCTAAGATTTCTACTTCGGAGGGTATCCACCGATGGTTCATCTAAATCAAGAACAAGACTGCCATCGGCAGACTTGTTCATGATCGCCCATCTAGATGGATCCACTCCTTTATTCTGTATTCGGAACAACTTTAGGAAGTCCGGGACAGATTCTATCTCCGCCGGAATCTTTGTGATTACTTTTGTAATCCTCAGTTCCTCCAGAGATACTACTCTGACTTTGAGGTTCGAGTCCCCCAGCTTCAGATTCTCAGCCTTCCTTCTCAGGCAGGTCTCAGAGTCTTTGTCCTCACAGACAAAGACCACTGTTCCCCTTATGGGGAAAAAATTCTTTAAATCTGGGTGTGAAATCGTCAACGTCGATTTCACAGATCTTTCTAATAATCGCTTTTTTCAATAAGGAGCAGATTTCTGTAGGCATTTCCCCACTGAGGTATTCACCACACATAAGTGTCAGTCTAGGTAGATGAGCTGTTGCCCCTGCGTACGTACCCTCCTTGCGTCTTTTGAGCGGTTTCTTAAGCCCATGCTCTGTAGACCCAAGGTTGATTGAGTGTTCTCTTTTTCCCGAATAAGTGGCTGGAGTAGCCGAGGCCAACGCAGTCGGTTAGTACCCGTCTCTTCTCCGCCTGCCTCCGCTTTCTCCCCGCCCCCGATCGAGGAACAGGTAGATCCTCTGCCATGGATTTTTGTTTTAAAAGTTTCCTTCTCTGTGCTCCACTCAGGTTCTGGTTCATGCCCACGCCTTCATGTGCACTTGTCTCCCCCTGTTCAGTGGCCTGAACAGGTCTCGGTGTCTCCGAGATGGTTTCTGTCGGTAGCAAAGCCCGACTTTCTTCCATCTCGTGCTCCCCCTCTACTTCCATCTCAGTGTTTCCAGATTTGTTCATTCTGTTCCCACGAGTATTATGAATATATATAAAGTCCACCCGGCATGGGCCGTACTGCCGGGTAAGGCCTGCAACACAACGGAATTCGGCCTAGTTTCCCGAAGGAACCTTTGCGACACAATCGCCTTTGGCCATTCATCCTTCGGCACGGTATCTAACACTATGGATTCGGGGCGAATTAGCAGACCGAAAGTCGCCATTTTCTCAGCCGCAGGCTGCTTCTTGGTTACCCGAGGAGCCTTACCCTCTTCCCTGACTCTCACATCCATACACTCTCAATATCATCCAACCATTCACCGGATAGACCTTTTATAGGGATCCTCCCATCGGGTAGTTCGGAGAGCCCGTTTATAGGGATCCGAATTCCCGATCCAAGTACTCGTGAGCCAGGGAAGGATGCGGAACACTCAGTGTTGTACAGATCCAAAAAGGGATCTAGTACATCTACCAAGCGTTCCTTCTTGCTCCCCCAGCTTAAGCCTTTTCACTCCGTCACGGTCATGCCCCTAGAGAAGGCAGTTAACTACTTGAATTTTTCTAAAATTTTGAGCTAACATTCTTGAATATATTTACTTTCAAAAAATATAAAAAAAAACATTTTTTTTCAATGTTGTAAAGTAGTATAGTAGCCTTAGAAATTGTTTAATTTATTTTAATAAAATAGATAAAGCATAACATATAAAACGCAAAATTCTATAATTAGAACAAAATTCGATCAATATAGACAAATTCGGTTTTTTCAAAAACTTTGTCTCGAAATGTTTGTCTGTAAACTTGTGTTTTGAAAATGACGCACTTACAGTGACCCCTAGTTGCCTATATTGGAAAAACGACAACCGCAACGCGCATCGAGTATTTTACAATATGATATAAACAAATGAAATACATTATTTATTATATATATATATAGAGAGAGAGAGAGAGCAAGAGAGAGAATCAATAAAATAAATTTCGTAACTATCCACATTTTGATTAATAAAATTTTATTTTAGATCAGTGTTTCAAGTATCTAATATATCTGAACAACTTCTTAACAGTAATTAAATATTAAGTTTTATTTTAGCTATTCAAAATGTCACATTTTTTGTCTGATTATCACGAAATTTTTGTTGAAGAAGATGAAAACGACTTTGATGTTGTAATTATTGGTGCTGGATTAACTGGTTTAACTGCAGCTAATAGATTAATTTCTGCAGGACTGCATATTTTAATTCTAGAACAAAATGGTATATAATAAATAAATAGATTTTACATAATAAAAATTTGTATAATAGAAGATATAGTCTAATGTTCGAGCTCAAACATGGTTTGACATTATTAATTTTTTTTTCTGCCAGTTAAAAAATAACTTTATTAATACAATGTTTCAAATATAATTTAGAGATGATCGTTTTATAATTCATTAAATAACAAAATAATTATCCAAATATATTTTTTTCAGATTACATAGGAGGAAGATTACTGCCTGATAAAAAAAGCGAATCATTTTATGCACATGAGCTGCAAATCCGTTTAAGCATTCTGATTAAAAATTTGAATTTGTCGAAAAAACGAGAGAAATTTCCGAATGATCGAAAACTATTACATTTAAAGAATAATAAAATTTTAAACAGTTTATCTTTTTACATAACTGGAGAAGTTTATTATTTTATTAAAACGGTAAATTTTCTATGAGAAAAATTTTTAATTGCATTGAAAGTAATTTAAGTATATATAGTGTATTTTTACTCGTGCATTAAATCTATTTTGGTAATTATTAGTATTTTAAAACAAAATTCAAAAGAACAGTTTTTAAGTGAATCAAAAACGCTATCCGAATATATAATTAACCTCATTTAAGACTAAGAGCTTAGATAACCTAGTACGGTAACTTAGTAAGTAATTAATGTCGATTTAATTTTATCGTATATTCCCGTGTTTTCATTAAGATTCGAATTATATGATTCAAATTACATCTCGACACGAATCAGTCCTTTTTGAACATCATTCTTTGGATTCTCTTCTCATTTGATGACTGATTATGTGTATGGAAAATAATATTATGGAAAATAATTTGACTTAATTAAGGTTTAGTTGTAAAAGAAAAAATTAGAAAAGATAATAATTTAGGAAATTAAAAAGAGGCATTTAGAATAACTGAGCCCCTTTTCGACTCAGGAGATTATTGATTTAGATTTTGCTAAGAACTTAGCATTACCAACAATATATATTTTTGACATTTCAAAATAACTTAAAATAAAGTAAAATGCATTAATGGAAGCATTGTAGACCTTAACATTTGCAGCATATAGTGACACAGATACATTCATTTCTCTAAATGAATCCAATGAAGAATGTTAAAAAATATTGGATACATCTGCAACATACATTGAAACATAGAATTCAATTTCAATAAAAATAACAGGGATAGCTTGTTTAAAAGATCGACTTCATTTCAAAGTCTTTTGGACGTTGCTTTCAAGGTCCTTATGTTCTTTAAAATTCTTAAATTTATTGAGAAATTTTCAAGACGAAAAATCTAGTTGAAGAACACCGTCAAAATCCTCAAAATCTTTTCAATTTTTTGAGACACTTAAATTTTTCAAAAATTTATGAAATTAATATTCTTAAAAATATTATTTAATAGCTCTGAAAAATTGTAAGTACTTTCTAGTAAAGTATTTTCTATATTATGGTAATTTTATCTTTTTTATATTTCACTAATCAATTTTAATTAAAAAAAGTTATTAAACATTTAAGTCTAGTTCGAGCTTGCATCGATTCTGAGGTTGCTTTTAATATTCATTTTATCAACTGCTACGCTAGAGCTACGAAGGCGAGTTTGAGAGCCACTGAGCAATGGCGTGGTTGCTACACTATTCACTTCTCTTTCGATTTTGAAATTTCAAAATAGAAAAAAAAATGAATAAATATTTTTTTATTGGTCTTACAGTCCAATCAATTCAATCTAAAAATAAAATAAAAATAAAAATAAAAAATAAAAAAAAATAAATAAATAAAAAGTAATTAAATAAAAAAAATAAAAATTATAAATAAAAATTAAATTAAAAATTAAATGAAAATTATAATGACAGTCAGACTGTCTTTGTTTACATCCACCCCCGTAGACTAATCTGAAAATAAAATATTAACTGAAAAAATTCTTTGTTAGTAAAGTGCAGTCTGACTGTCCCCAACACCCTTACCTAATTGAAGACTTGTTCAACGCTTCGAGCTCGCTACGGCTCCTTATCAGGGACTAAACTAAACCTTATATTCTAATCTATATATACCCATCCCCATCACCAAATTTAGTAAATTAAATATAAATTCCCCCTCTACACAAACTGCCCAAAACTAATCAATTTAATAAGGAATGATAAACACTGTCCAATCTACCAGACTCTAACATTAAATTCATATTATTTCGATTCCTGGAAATGTGAATACTTTCAAGACTCTCCCGTTTATACTTATTATTAATACCATGTTCCAAAATATCCACATTCACAAAATCCAAAGAATGTAAAAACTTTAAACAATGCTCTTTTAAACCGGAAGTAATATGTGAGCACGTAAACTATATTTATGCTCCTAAATTCTCTTTTTTAAATATCTACCTGTTTGTCCAATATAGTATTTATCACAATCGATGCAATTAATCTTGTAAACAACTCCTGATTTTAAGCATAAATCATCCTTATCTTTGCAATTATTAAACAATCTACTCAAATTATTACTATTTTTAAAGAAAATTTGAATGTTATATTTCCGAAAATTTCTTTTTATTCTTTCAGACAATCCTCTAACATATGGCAAGACAATAATTTTGCCTCCATTAACATCAATTCCTGCACTATGTCTATTTTCGTGATTATAAATGTCAAACAATCTCTCAGCAATTAATCTATTAATAAATTGAATTGGATAACCATTATTAATGAAAGTTTCTCTTACTATCTGTAAATTATTTTGTCTAAAATCTTTATGCGACAATTTAATTGCTCTGCCAATGACACCCTTTAATGTTCCAATTTTGTTTCCGAATTGGTGGTGTGAATTAAAATCTAAAAACCTACCTGACCAAGTAGGCTTTCTGTACCAATTAAGTTTCACCTTATTATTACTACATCTAATGACATTAATGTCCAGAAAATTAAAATGATTATTAACTTCAACCTCCCTTGTAAATTTAATTCTGTCATGTACAGAATTGAAAACATCTACTATTTCATCCACAAAAACTTCCGGAACAATTGTAAAGATATCTTCAACATATCTCGTAAATATCATTGGTTCAAAAAGCAATTTTGACAAGGCTATATTGTAAGCCTATACTAGTACTTGCTATACTCTAAGTGATAAATACTATATTGGACAAACAGGTAGATATTTAAAAAAGAGAATTTATGAGCATAAATATAGTTTACGTAGCTCACATATTACTTCCGGTTTAAAAGAGTATTGTTTAAAGTTTTTACATTCTTTGGATTTTGTTAATGTGGATATTTTGGAACATGGTATTAATAATAAGTATAAACGAGAGAGTCTTGAAAGTATTCACATTTCCAGGAATCGAAATAACATGAATTTAATGTTAGAGTCTGGTAGATTGGACAGTGTTTCTCATTCCTTATTAAATTGATTAGTTTTGGGCAGTTTGTGTAGAGGGGAAATTTATATTTAATTTACTAAATTTGGTGATGGGGATGGGTATATATAGATTAGAATATAAGGTTTAGTTTAGTCCCTGATGAGGAGCCGTAGCGAGCTCGAAACGTTGGACAAGTCTTCAATTAGGTAAGGGTGTTGGGGACAGTCAGACTGTACTTTACTAACAAAGAATTTTTTCAGCTAATATTTTATTTTCAGATTAGTCTACAGGGGTGAATGTAAACAAGGGCAGTCTGACTGTCATTATAATTTTAATTTAATTTTTAATTTAATTTTTATTTATAATTTTTATTTTTTTTATTTATTTTTTTTTATTTATTTTTTTTTATTTTATTTTTAGATTGAATGGATTGGACTGTAAAACCAATAAAAAAATATTTATTAATTTGTATATGGGCAGTCGACAAAAGTACAATTCAATTATTTTAGAAAAAAAAATATTATCCGTTGTTCAACCAATATATTGCGAATGAATATATATTTCTCAGCTTAAGAATCATTTCCCACGGAAATCTTTGACTCAAAATATAGTAATTACCACTCCGTTCAAACTGTCATTTTGATTAATAAAAATGAAAAGTAAGATTTTTGTCAATAAACTATAAAAACATGTCTAGATAATATATTGTATAATAACTGAGAAAATTTAACGAAGTCTCTTTTATTACTATACGAGGTTTGTTTAAATAATAAGGTGACTTTGATTTTTTCAAAATCTATTTATTTATTAATCAATACTTTCGTTGTCTCCTTCAAAATAACCCCCCTCAGATATAATACACTTATGCCAACGCTTTTCACAATCATCGAAACACTTCTGATAATTATTTTTTGCATAGCCTTGAGTTCTTTCAGTGATGCAGTTTTTATCTCCTCAATCGTTCAAACTTGATGTACTTTTATGGGTCTTGGCAGTTTAGAAGAAATAAAAAGTCACTGTGTGCCAAATTTAATGAATATGGAGGCTCAAGCATGAATGTGGTGATGGTTTTTGCCAAAAAATCTCTCACAAGCAACAATGAATTATCAGGTTCTGGAGCACTTATAATATGAAAAAACGTAATTTGTTAAAAAAAACACAATTTTTCAATAAAAAATTAAAAATTATTTAACTTTTTGTATAGGTAACAGATATTTTGAGGGTGGTTTTATTCTTAAAAGGCGGAGCTAATGATATCTGTAAAAAAATGTACAAAATTTACAATACAAACATACACTTTACAAAAAAAGAAGATATTAATTTTTAAGCGTTGGCGTGGCGTTCCGTATGGCCGCACTTTATCCGGAGAAATCACTCATCTACTCTACCCGGCATTCTGATTCACGTTTGTGCAGTATGAAAAAAATAATTCATGTATATTCACTACTATGTACAAATATGAGTAAGACTTTTCAACTCCAACTTCACGGGTGGATCGATTCAGACAAATATTTATATTTTTAAGTTTGCAGTAGTATCAGAGTGATCTGTGCCCAATTTTAGGAAATCTTCATTTTTCTTATAGTTACGCTTGTGTTTTGTAAACAAAGAAAAGATGTCTCTTCAGTTTTTATAATGTTTGAAATTATTCAACGAAAAGTAGCATTAAATTTTGTGAAAATGAAATATTTACCGACGAAATGTTCAGAATATTGCAGAATTTACACACTTTCAGTAAAATACTTTTCGTATTGTTCGAAAAGGTCTTATATTTTAATCTTTTTATGTCGAATGGCTTGAAGCCATGATATTGACGAGTTCTCTTTATTGTTTTGGCAGTAGAAAAACCGGATCGACACTAATTTTTTTATAAAATTGCAAGCCCATCAAAAAGTTTTGACGTCCTAACAATGGTTCTATTTTGTAGCTTGCATGGTACAGACACCTTTTCATACATCCACCAATGCCATCGTAAGCTTTTTTGCGATGTGCACTAGCAAAATAGTGCTACTCAGCTTTGACGCAAAAATCTTCTTCGTGATACAGCAAATTAAATAAATTAAATCAATCTTTTAATGCGATTTATTTGGAAATTTTTAACCGTATTAACTATGAAAATTTTCTGAAGTTATTTAGTGATAATATGTAATCGTATCCAGATGATAAAATTAAAGATTTAACGATAACAAAATGATATCTAGCACCCCCCCCCCCATCTCCGTTTCGGTCAAGATAATAATTTAACTTATTTATTAAATAGATTAATAATATCTATGCAAAAAATACTCTATTTATAAATATATATTCCAATAGATAATTTACCTATCGTCACTTCCGTAAAAAAGCTCCTATCTCAATGTCCCCTTTGAAAAAGATAGTATTTCGCACAAAAGGTAGTATTTTTTTTTAATGTCAGTTGGTATCTGTAACTAAATATTCGCTATATTTAATTTAAAACACAAAAATCTACAAAATATATATACATCATACATACAATTTCTATGGAAAAATATTGTACTTTCTTGTTCGGGCAATATAATATCAGGTATGTGAATAAGTCTTTCCCGTTTTTTTTCAAATTTTGAGCCTTTATTGTGAAAAAATGGTTACAAATGAATTATTGAAAGTATTGGCCATCGCTAGCTACAACTTTTTCCCATCTTTCTGGCAACATACGAATCCCGTTGCGAAAAAATTCGACCGGTTTGGCCTCTATCCAGTCATCCACCCATTTTTTGGCTTCCTCGTAGGAATGGAAGTGCTGGTCAGCCAGGCCATGCGTCATCGATCTGAAGAGATGGTAATCAGACGGAGCAACGTCTGGACTATACGGCGGGTGGACTAGGACTTCCCATTTGAGCGTTTCTAAGTATGTTTTCACCGGCGGTGCAACATGTGGGCGAGCATTGTCATGTTGCAAAATAACTTTGTCGTGCCTGTCGGAGTATTGTGGCCGTTTTTCTCGCAGTGCGCGGCTCAAACGCATCAATTGTCGTCGATAGACCTCGCCTGTGATCCTTTCATTCGGTTTCAGAAGCTCATAGTAAACCACACCTAGCTGGTCCCACCATATACAGAGCATGAGCTTGGCGCCATGAATATTTGGCTTGGCCGTCGATGATGATGCATGGCCGGGTAGTCCCCATGATTTTCTTCGCTTCGGATTATCGTAACCTATCCACTTTTCATCGCCAGTCACGATACGATGCAGAAAACCCTTTCTTTTATGTCGCTGAAGCAGCTGTTCGCAAGTGAAAAAACGTCGTTCGACGTCTCTCAGCTTCAGTTCGTACGGCACCCAATTTCCTTGCTTTTGGATCATTCCCATGGCTTTCAAACGCTTGGAAATGGTTGTTCGGTCAACTTCCAATGCTTCAGCAAGTTCTTCTTGCGTTTGACAAGAATCTTCATCAAGCAAAGTCGCCAATTCTCGATCTTCAAAGATTTGCGGCCGCCCGGAACGCTCCTTGTCTTCCACGTCGAAATCACCGCTTTTGAAGCGTCGAAACCATCCGCGAACACTTGAATCATCGACACAACCTTCTCCATAAGCCTCCTGAAGCAATCGATGCGTCTCGGCAGCAGATTTCTTCAAATTGAACCAATAAAGTGAAACTTCCCGCAAATGACGTCGACTCGGCCCAAATTTCGACATTTTCACGATATCAAAAATTTATGATGCAAAAAAATTTTAACTAATGTGTTAGTATGGAATTGTTGACATATGAATAAGCTTTGATTATGATATATGTAACCATTGAATACTCGCACAGTATTGGTGGCGCCATCTCTTACAAAAAACGGGAAAGACTTATTCACACTTCTAATACGATATCCATTTACTTAATGATAGAATAGAAAACTCCCGGTAGACGTCGTCCCAAGACACCTAAACATCGTGTTTTACTGTACAAACACGAATCTTCATATGAAAATCGTCCCGAAATACCTGCACATAGAAGTTGTCCGGAGACACCTGGGCATCGTATTCTACTACCCGAACAGGAAACTTTCCGTAGAAGTTTTTCAGACATTTGGCCATCATATTCTACCGTTTTGAACCGCAACTCTGCGTAGAAGTCGTCTCGGCACATCTATAATCAAATTGAAGATAAAGGTGTCCGCAAATAAATGATCCGAAATTCTGATATCTTTGATAATTGTATTTTACTCCGTTCACATTGAAATAGTTCATGATATCTATGAAAGGTTTTATATTATCAAAACTTTCAAAGTATATTACATCAGAACCTCTCTTTTGATAACACACACAATGAGCACCTTTATTTTGTGAATCATCGAGATTAATGATAGCAGATTTGCTCTACCATGGCCATTAGACGCAAACTATTTCTCATGAATACATTCTGAAAATATGGAATGTTTAAGATACATGCATATTTCAGAAGATCATAATCTAATACTGCACGATTTGGGAAAGTTAATTTAAAGTTTTTTTTAACTTGTTCGTAACCGATATGTAGTTTCAGAAATAGTCCCATACCATGCTTATATAGCATAAGATATACATCTTCACCTAAAGCAATAGCTTCTATCATCTTATTATGTCGCTTATTTCATTGATAATCTTTCTGCGTAACTTTAATATCCTTTACTGTTTTCGCTATTCTAGCAGCATCTCCTGCTAGAGCTCCAGTTGCACTTATTTCTGCAAACAATGGTACAAGAAAATGAAAAACCCCTCCAATTTTGAAATGGAAGGAATAAGAACTCTTGCAATCTCGTAAGACTATTAATAGAAAATCTACTCCATTGAATGAGAAAAAAACAATGTCGATAAAATTGTTGGTGATACATTGAAACTAGTCATTACATCACTTGAAAAATTTATCGAATCAAAAAGTAAAAGTTTCTAGTTTTCTAATCTCATTTTGGAACGATTACAGCAATAAAAAACAA
Organism: Sycobia sp. Sy_11; assembly: GCA_018907035.1. NCBI lineage: Eukaryota > Metazoa > Arthropoda > Insecta > Hymenoptera > Epichrysomallidae > Sycobia > Sycobia sp. Sy_11. Next base: position 365,874 of record JACCIC010000296.1, read on the forward strand.
ACTGTATCCCGTCATAGTTAAATTTTATATTAGATAATGAATTTGCTTTATTGAATAACTCAATAATCAATGCAACATTCAAATTATTTTTGTAGGCACACTTGCGTAAGCGCTTGTATTATGTTAATTTGTACATAATTATATGTAATGTACATGTATGCCTATATATTTATATATATATATATATATATATATATATATATATATATATATATGTATATACATGTGCGTACGTACATACGTGATTTTCAACACGTATACACGCATGTATGTGTCTACCCCCAAAGAATATACTAAGGAAAACTAATATTATGATTATTATTACAGAAATGAAAATTACTAAAATTATTACAGATTTCCAATTATTGCTATAAAGCGTCACCTCCTCTCCTATTACTCTATTTCCATTGATTTATTTATACCATCTCCATTATTTTGCATGTGCCACTACACTCTTTATTCGTAATTTGTTAGTGATTTCAGCCCTTACTTCTCCTGCATCAGCATCTGCCGCACTCCACCTGCTCTTTCATTGATTTTTGAGTATACGTTTTATATCTCAATCTCTCCATCTCTTTGTTGTATTATTTGATCCAATATTTTCCTCTCTATTTCACATGTAGCTCCCGCCCTCTATTCTTCTATAATTCTATGGTGTCCCCAAAGTAAAGTATCTGTACTATTTGTCAATAAGAAGCTTTTTGTTAAATGACATGGATAAAATATCTCAAAATTGTAAGCACCGAGAACAGATTAAACAACAGTACAGATTAATCAATAAAATACATTTATTCACATATAATACAAATTAGTGAAAATTAAACGCCCAGATAGTCGATGATGAACGGTGTTTTTAACTTGACGCTCTGTCTAAGACTAAAAATAGAGGATAAGCCAAATAGTCGTAGCTAACCTCGCTCACCCCTAAGTCCATTACTTAGATATAGTCACTGCAATGTTCTTAAGAAGCAAAGGTGTGAAGGTTGGAAACTAAGTTTGCATCCTAATACTATATTTTGTTTAAAGTGAATCATACACTGTTCCTGAGTATAATAACAAAATGTTCAAGAAATTTTTTGATAATGTTCAGTGTATCTCTTTAAACTACCATTTCCGTGAAACGAATTAACGTGGGGTGAAAATGGATTGCAAAAGGCGTGAACGCCATTTGATTTTTTTTTTAATTTAACTTTATTTTTTCTAACCTTCATAGTGCTCTTGGTTCTAATACGATAATTCTATTATATCCAATGTATAATAACATTAATTAATTCTTTTCAATTTTATATTGGTTTATTTAAATTTAAAATTACTTTTACTTCATTTTTTTGTCTTTATGTTATAATATTAACCTCATTCAATATTAGTTTTCCTCTTTTCTGATAACCAATTTTTATAATTTATTTATATTTACGCTGTTTGTTGTCTGTGATGATTGGTGAAAAAAATTAAAGTAGAAAAACCATTTTAATGATGAATTTTACAATAATTGAAATAAATAAAAATATTCAGAAGTACAGGAGAGAATGTCTCTTCAATGAATAGAATTGGCAGCTTATATACATTAATAATGTATAAACATTGAAAATAGATCATGTTAATGTAATTGATGTTAAGCAATTATAAATACGAATAATTTATTGTTGTTATTTTGAAATTTTATTGTAATTTATCATGTACTGGTTAACAAATACGTTAATATTATGCACTATATATTTATATCGATCGTGTAAATGATTTATAAATACAAAGCTAGTTTAAGCTATTAAAAATAATAATTTTCAGCGCAGGAGTGCATCACAGACAACAAACAGCGTAAATATGCATAAATAATAAAAATTGGTTATCAGAAAAGTGGAAAACTAATATTGAATGAGGTTAATATTATAACATAAAGACAATAAATGAAGTAAAAGTAATTTTAAATTATTAAATAAACCTATATAAAATTGAAAAGAATTATTTAATGTTATTATGTATTGGATATAATAGAATTACCGTATTAGAACCAAGAGCACTATGAAGGTTAGAAAAAATGAAGTTAAATTAAAAAAAAATCATCAAATTAGCTGCTTTTATAGTAAAAATTCTATTTTACAACTAAGATCGAGAGCGACGTAGCTGGAGCTGTCTGTGACGCAGTGCGCGAATGTGCGCATGCTCAGTAGGCGGCGTCGTGATGTCTGTGCAAGGAGAAATAAGCTGCCGCCAGCCGTCGCTGATGCCACGCGTAAAAACTTTTTATAAATGTTACATTTAAACATAATTACTAATAATTTAGAATGTATTAATAAATGTAAAGATAGATTAACCTTCATACTTGCACCTTGCTAAATTTCAAGTTAAAATGTTAATTAAATGACAAGTAATAAATAATAGTTTAAACAAAATTTTTCTCAACTTCTATTGGTCGTATGAAAAAGTGCAAGGGCTTAACATTTTTCTTTTTTTAAGCGTAATAAAATGCATTTTGTTTCAATATTCTAACTTTAAAAACTTCCGAGATATCGACCCTAGCAACGGCGTTTTTCACTTTAAACAATACAAAAATTTAATTAAAAAATCTGGTCTTTTCAGCTTTGATTACTATTAATATCCTCTAATGATTGCATTTTACTGCATTAAAAAATTCCCAACCGTTGGCCAACTTCGCAATGGTTAATTTGCAATATAAATAATTTTGCAACTGGTCACCATTTTGGAAGTACACTTTGTAATTTGAAACATAGTATAAGTAGATGAAAAAACGTCTATTTGCACCATTATTATTGAATTTCAATTGTTTAATCAAATTGTATAACTCTTTGAATATCGACAATTTTTCCATTTTCATTGTTTATTTAACAATAGAAAAATCGACTTTTTAAGTTTTTAATGTAAATGCTTTCGTTCAGAATTATCTCCTGCACAACTTTTATACGAAACATTTTTCGATTAGAGCAATATTATTTAAACTATTAAAGAAAAAGTAGAAAAAGCCTTTTTTTGCTATTTTGTAATAAATAAATACGTCGCTGATGAAGTACGATCCCGACAATTTAGGGTCTTATTCTATACATCCTCATCTATCATTTAATGCAAAAAATAGGCGTTGGAGAAATTGTTGAGTCAAAACCCTAATTCGCCTGGACTAATCGGCAATCTCTCCTTACTATCTCTGATAATACCTATCTATGGCTACCAACAGCGAACGAATTATGCACGTCATTTATACTGAACATAATTCTCTCTCTCTCTCTCTATCTCTCTCTTTCGCGTGCACTTGTATGTTGATATGAGGAAGGATTCCCCTTCTCTTTCCTTCTAATTCAAGCGGAAATTAGTATATGAATAATGACTTTTCCGATACTATATAGCCACCAGAAAAGATGCAGATAATATTCATCTTTGTAGATCCCATGCCTGCGTAACGGATGGTCTCACTGATGTCTCAATAGGACCTTGCTTTATTTTATATTATATTAAGACATTATATTAGATTATATTAAGACATCGAAGTCATCAATTTGTAAAAGTTCTCTAACTTTGTGTAGAAGTGGATATGGAAATAGAAATTCAGATAGAAAAATGTAACCATCAGCAGTAAGTGATATAAATACGTTATTCACAGTCACACGCGTGTGCATGCCTTTACAACGTCAATGAGTCCTCCATATCCAAATAATAACAAAAATGAAAAACAATTAAGTAATAGCTATGGGCAGAATAGCACTTCAAGATTCACTTTCCACTCCTCCAGATCTTGCTCAATTCGAAATATCGAATAAATTCGATAAATCTACGAAGAATAAATCAGCGTTAAGTTAGACGGAGTTATGGTATAATTTGAAGAAATGGGGGCTCTGCACACTTCTGTAAGGATTGCATCCTCCACATAACCACGTGACGAGCGCCCTAACCGCCGAAAGTGGGGGTAGCGGATGCAGCGAAACGCATCCGCGCTATAATAGATTTAGTCTAGTCGTGTAACTGCTAGTGATGACACGTACGCTTTGTATGTATTTGTAATAAAAGCATTACATATATCACAACGTGGACTCGTTTCAGTTCGGTATCTAAGCATCCTAGCCGATCCTAGTTTTCCTTAATTTCATACCTCGCGTATGTTCGGGCGACGATCGAGTCGCACAACGGAGTCAAACAATGGAAGTAATATTTATTGCAAGACATAAATATACGCAAACCCGACACTGGTGACCCCACGTTGCCGAAAAATATATTTTTTAACGTTCGTGAAAATTTTAATGCGTGTTAAATATTCGACGTTCGTAAAAATTTCGTGCAACCTTCTGATCTGTAAAAAAAAGTGAATTTCCTGATTTACATTAAAAATTCACGCGCAACTGAGTCAATCTAAAAGTGAATATATTCTTTGCTTTGTTAACACAATCGGAAATCCGCGCAAGCATTTAGTTTTCCGTTAAAAGTGCAGTGCAACGGAAAACTTTCTCTTTCCGCCCTCCCGAACAAAGGAGAGAGAGAGCGAGAGAAACAAGCCAGCGACGCAGTCGCGCAACCACGTGCGCGCGACGCCGAGTTGCAGCAGCGGCGCCGAGCAGCGACGTACGCGGCCGAACCCAGCCGACCGAGCACATGCTGAGGCCACGCGCCACACTGCACCACCAAGGAGAGAGTCGTGCGATAGAGCAGCGACGCATCAGCGCCCAGTGGAGACCACGCGCCAAGTCGCGTCGGCCACGTCGAGGCTCTCCGAGTAGGCCTTTTACACCGCTCACGGAGAGTATGTAGAAGAGAGATAAGGCGTCTCAACATCATCATTTGAAACTCAACCACCTTTCCTAAAATTTCCTATCCGAAATATCCTTAAGAACAAGGAGGTAAGAGAAATCAAAACACATACTAAAAATTATATTCCGGCGTTGTAGACGGGACGCGCAGGCCGCGCGATTCCCGCAACGAGGAAGCAATTCCCAAAAAGGGGGGAGGCTTTCTAGGAAAGCTTCAATGGTCGCCGCTTACGCAAAAACAGCAAGCGGCAACAACGTACGAGTTGGCAACACAGCACCGCCTGGCAACAGCCGTTCAGCGTGAAGCCAACGAGGTGCAGCTGACAAGAGCGCAGTAATGCAGCACAGCCGTATCAGCAGCGCCACTTGCCGTCATCAACATGAACTTCCAGGTCTCAACCTAACCTAAACATTAGTATAGAGTGTGTGTCCTCGGTAAATTAAATTGTTCATTATTTTTAACCTTCAAATAAGTATTAATTTTTTTATATACAACGTTAATACAGCTTGGTAACAAATATTTTTTTGATTATATACATACACATTCATTTCCCCGCGTGTTAATAGTTCTCGCGCATGAACCTTGTCATAATGGTAAAACAATCATTGCTCAGGAAACTATAGCTTATAGCTAAATATTACTCCCTATATGTAAATTGATTGTGGCGCAGAACCAACAAAGCCGAATTCGTCATAAAGTAAGACAAGAAGAATTTCGCGAGCCCTTAATAGTTCTGTTCAACGTGCCCCGAGCGTATCCTCTGGAGCTCCATTGTTTAACCACCACCATTGTTACCAAGCTCCTGTACGTGCAATTTTTCTATTGCAAAAATATGTATGATAACATGTAAGAAATTGGCGTGATCTCACGTACAGGGCCTCTAGCTATAAGCTGACGGACGAAGGAGTTCAGCTATAGCTACGTGTACCGCTCTACTTCACCTCGCCGGGAGGGTGTGAGCCATATCGGTGATGAGCAAGTAGAAACAAACACCGTAGTAGTGATTCGGTATGGTGTCAGCTTCCTTACCGACACTACAAACGTACGGGTTCTTCAATACCTCGTGTCGTTAAAGCAAATTGTCTTTGTACCGATTATAGCAAAAGTAGCTTCACGCGAGCCCCGCACACTAGCAAAAACACACTTAGGCAGGTAATGTAGGTCAGCTTCAGGACAGATGCGTTCAACCTTTGTAATGGTGCATGCACCGGGTTAGGACCATTGTAAAAAAAACATTGGAAAAACTGAGATGACAGAGCCTTTACTCCCTGGGTGCCTCCGTAGCGGTCGGGCGTACAGGTTGTCGCACTGTAACAGCAGCGACAAGGGTCTTTTCTCTACCCCTCCTTTCCCAAACACTAGTACAGTGTCCCGTAGCCCTATCCGCAGCAACCCAACCCTCCCTCGCGAAATCAGTAATATCCGCGACGCGGAGGAAAGCATCATGGCAAGCAACCACTCGAACGACAACAACCCAAAAGACAGGCTCGCCGAGAACAATGCAACTTTTGACGCGGATACACAGAATTTGCGGCAACAGGTAGCTCAGTTAACGGAGCTAGTACACAGCCTGGTCCTGCAACACAGGCACGATGCTGCGGCTAACGACGTCCCGCAGATCAACACCGACAACGAATCCGTCGCGTCTATCAACCTTCCCGTGTATGGAAACGTGCCCCAACACGGAGGCCGAGTTCGTTTCGCGCAGTTCACGCGAACAAATACCGAGATATGGTTCCTGGGTTTTGAGCGTCTCCTCGCAGCGCGCGGTTTCACCGCCGATATTGATAAGCTTGCGGGCCTTGCCAACCACCTATCCGATGAAACGATTAAGACCAACTCGACCATACTCCACGTACTACCGCTCGACGATATGTACAACGGTTTAAAAAATAAGCTTATTTCACACAACACTGTAACATTGAAACAAAAGCTCGATAAATTTTTTCCGGAAACAGAGCTAGGGAATAGAAAACTCTTCGCGTACCTACAAAAACTCATTGGAAACGCCGGCACGCACGTGCCACAAAAAACGATAATCGCGCTATGGCGGTCCGGCCTTCCGAAATATATCCAATGTGCAATCATGAATGATGATGATGAACAACCGCCGCACGCGGATAAAGTCTTCCACGTTTACCACGAAGGCGAGCATACACGCGTAAGTCGCAAAATAAAAACGCCGTCTCGCGCAAACTCGAGCGGCTGAGAAGGGAGATCGGGGACCTAAAACGAGCAGGGTCTACCAGATCAGCCTACCGCCAACCATATCGACGAAACCGACCACTAGCCCTCCACAAAGCACGCCGAACAAGCCGCCGATTCATAGAAATGAAACCTCGTTGGATTCGGGTGTCAATCACACCAAAATCTCTTCCAAGCAAAAGTCTCGGAAAACCCCGAAGTTGATTAACGGCTTTTGCCAGTCACACTTCGACTACGGAAAAGCCGCGAAATATTGTAACCCGCAATGCATTCGTTACGCCGATTTCTCTGCAGCGAACACGACAACGGCTCCGGGAAACGTGTAAGACGCGAAGCTCACGAGGCTGCGATCGCGTTAGTCTTTTCCAAACGCCTCACCGCCAAGGACCGAGCCACCGGGCTACCCTTTTTGATAGATACCGACACCGACGCCGACGTGTCCGTGTTTCCTACCACGCGTGTTGAACCCGATTCGCCCCAAGAGCCATTTACACTCTTCGCGGCGAATGGGTCAAGGATACAAACTTTCAGGACGAAAAAGTTATACGCTAATTTAGGCTTCCGCGAAACCTTACCGTAGAAATTTATCGTAGCTAATGTCCAGATTCCGATAATCGGGAGCGATATTTTAGAGAAATACCACCTGATTCCGGATCTGAAGCTACGCAAGCTCACGCGAAAAGACACTGACGAGAGTGTTCGCTGTAACGCCAAAGTTACCAGCACTCCGTCAGTGCACGCAATCAACCCCGCCTGCACGTACGCCGCAATGCTACAGAAGTTTCCACGCGTTCTCGAGACAGAACAGGATGAAGAACTGATAAATCATGGTGTTTATCACCACATATCAACCACGGGCCCTCCACTCAGCCAACATGCGCGACGACTGAGTCCGGAGAAACTAGAAGCAGCGAAAGCTCAATTCGAAGAGCTCATGCAAAAAGGCATTATCCGTTCCTCTAAAAACCCCTGGGCTTCTCCCATTCACATGGTCAAGAAGAAAAACGGTGATTGGAGAATTTGTGGCGACTACAGGAGACTTAACAGCGTTACTATCCCTGATAAGTACCCCTTACTCCACTTCCAGCATTTTCCCACTCTCCTCAAGGGAAAATCCGTGTTCTCAAAACTAAACTTACACAAAATTTTCTACCAAATTCCGGTAGCGGAGGAGGATAGAGAGAAGACTGCGGTAATTACCCCCTTCGGCCTATTCGAGTTTAACGTCATGTCGTTCGGTTTTAAAAACGCGGCGCAAACGTTTCAACATTACATCGATATCACATTAGGGAACCTGCGATGCGCCTTCGAATTCATCGACGACATCTTAATCGCCTCGAACGACGAGGATCAGCACAAGCGGGATCTAGAAACGGCTATGGCGCGCCTAGACAAGTTTTGGCTGCGCCTTAACATTGACAAGTGTAATCTCGGGCAGCCGGAGCTCGAATGCCTGGGTCACGTCATAAACGTGAAAAAGTTCAAGCCAACACTTGAAAAGGTGGTAGCTGTTCGCGATTTCCCCAAGCCGAGGAACGCAACCGAATTGCGTCGTTTTCTCGGCATGATAAATTTGTACCGCACGTCCATTCCACACGCCGCGGAGACACAAGAACCGGTATTGCGGTATTTCAAAGGGGCCACTACGAAAGATTCGAGCCCTATCTCATGGGACCTAGCCGGTAATACCGCGTTCGAGCGTTGCAAAGAACAACTCGCCAACGTGCCGGAAACCGTTTTCCCCTCACTCGACGCCGAGATCCGATTAGTTACGGACGCGTCTGAGATCGCCATGGGAGCCGCGCTCGAACAGAACACCGGCGACCTATGGCAACCCCTTGCGTTTTTCAGCAAAAAGTCCAACCCCGCGCAGTCGAAATATAGCACTTACTACCTCGAAGACCGATCCTTCGACGCAGTAACGGATCATCCACCCCTCGTGTACGCCCTCGCGCAATCACAAGACAAAGCCTCTGCAATTCGTTGCAGACAGGTAACGTACCTTGCGTAGTTTAACTTGCGCATAACCTACCGGCCGGGCACAGAAAACCCCGTCGCGGACGCGCTCTCTCGCATCGAGTGCTTTTGCATTCCTTCGATGATGAATCGTCCTGGCACGACAGCTGGAACGATTACGACCCAGAGATCCGTCGCATTCGCGCACACGTGAGTGCGTTCAAGTTACGAATATGTTCCCGTTGCCGAACTACGAATGTTACACACACTTGCTCACCATGGTAGACCGGTTCACCAAGTGGCCAGAGGCTGTACCCCTCCGGGAAATAACCGCCAAATCAGTGGCATTCGCGTTTTATAATACGTGGATCGCGAGATTCGGCGCGCCGATAAGAATAACTACCGACCAAGGTACGCAATTCAAGGCATAACTCTTTAAAGAGTTATAGATTTCACAGGATGCGAACGTATTCGCTCTTCCGCATACCATCTCGCGGCGAACGGCATGGTAGATCGGTTACACCGGGAGCTAAAAGCCTTTTAGGTGTCACGGCGACGACGCCGAATCGCCTTGCCTACTGCCGACCGTACTACTGGGCCTACGCTCTCGCATACGTACGAGCGTAGGAGCCAGTCCCGTGGAATACCTGTACGGTACAACGCTCCGTATCCCTGGCGCTTTTTACACCGATCAGGGTTACGAGCCCGACGGCGGGATATTCCTCACCGAGATAAAGGAATACATAAACCACGTAAAGTCTGTTCCCGTACAGCACAACGACGTGAGCAAACCCTTTGTTTTCAAAGAAGTTCGCGACTGCTCTCACGTCTTTTTACAACGTGGAGCAAAGAAATCACCCCTTCACCCTCCGTACTCGGGACCGGACAAAGTCATCGACCGAAGTTACGACGGTAACGACTTTATAATCGAAGTCGACGGAAACACGCGCACCGTATCCGCGGATCACGTGAAGCCCGCCTTCTTCATCGAAGAAGAAGATTACGTCGAATTCGGGGAGCGTCACAACGGATCGCGTCTGCTATGTACACCTCGCGATACCTCCTTCCATGAGGAGTTTCAACGACTTTCTTGCGCTAAACCCTCAACCCCGACAGACAGACTCAATGAGCACGCGCTAATTATACGCGACGACTCTGACCACGAGGACGAGACATTTGGCTCAGTATACGGAAACGAGTTCCGGGACTCGTCGGACGACGATGAAACAATACCGCGTCGGGAACAATATCCCGAGCTACCTTTCCTGGTAGTAGTAGTCAGGACGTACCCGCCCGGACCAGATCCTCCCGCGCGCTCGCCCGTTAAGACCAATACTGTGGCACCCAGGAGGAAACGGCACCGCCCGAATATTCTGCAGCGGCATAGGAGTCGCAGTTAGAATACTCCTATAGATAGAGTAGGAACTACGTACCGCATGGCGCTAATTTTTTTTCCGAAAAATTCTGTTACAGGTACGTGAGCCCCGAATTATTCCTGCAAGGCGAATCCATGAGGAGCTCACTACACGTCGGTAATATCCTGGATACTGTACGCTCACGTCGGAATGACAGTCCGTAAACCCATCCAACTGCGGCAGATCGACCTTACGAAGGTCAGCCTGGCTCCAGCCGTCCTGGACCTGCTGTCGGCTCATTTCGCGACTCCGGTGCTCGCTTTAGCGCAGACTCGCGACATCCTTGACAAGCACCTCAAAATTCTGGATCTAGCGTCGTTATCGATCGTTGACAATAACTATTTGCGCGCTAGTTTTCTGAACACGCAATACGCATCCAATCTGCATACGTTATACCTGGCAAACTACAAATGCCTTCTAGCGTATCAGATCTATACGTTTATTAATGGCAACAAAAGACTTAAGAGTCTGACCATTAAGGACTGTACATCTATCGACCGAGAGACACACGTTTCATACATCCTCGAGGCGATATTTTCAGGGAATAACACGTTGACCGATGTAGAGTTTAGCTTCTCGGAAGATCCGGAATTCACAAGTTATTTTGACTCTTTGACTTTTCATTTCACAAATAAAATTCACGAGGTAGTTTTGACTCTACTAAAGTTACATACTTCAACACAGAGATTAGACACTTGTTTATAATTTGTAAACTTATTAAAGATTATTCTACTATTTGATAAATTGTAATTCTAAGTTTTTATTCATTTTTGTTAATTTAGTTTGGAATATTGCAATTCAAAACGTTTAAGCTCATCTCCTTTAGTATTTCTATATTTTTTTAGTTATCTAAATGTACTAACAAGTTTATATACAAGAAATTTTTTTTTAATTGTGGTACGAATTTGTATTTTTTATTATCCATATAGAACATCGATTACATTTTATCAATAATGTAATTTTAAGCCTTGATAAATATCTTCTTTGAAGGTTGAAACGTTAGCAAAACAATACAATTATTCCATTGACTTGTGACAATCATTGAATTTTTATTTTTATTGTATAAAAGTAGAATATTTCTTACTCAATGCAATATAAAGAAAAGTTTAATAGCCTGTCAAAATTAACATAAAAATTAAACATACATCTAGGTGGAGAAAGCAAGTAAACATGTAAATTTTATAATATATGGAAAAGAACAAAGAGATAAACAATTGTTAAATACAAGCATAGAAAATATAATATGTAATTTAGTATTTTTTAAAAAATCACGTTCAATATGTCGTAACTTAATTTACGTCACTTGCGGTAAATTCCTAAAAATATACATATACTATCATATTTTTATAAAATGAATTGATATGTTAAAAAAATGATCTTTAGGAATCAATCGTTTAAAAAACGTTTCTGCTCTGTGGTATATTGAAATGCTAAGAGGTGCAGGTGGATTTCTTCAAAGATTAAGAGTCACAATTGGAGATTCTGATCGATACTACATACAAGTAAAAAAATGTTTCTATATACATATTGATAATTGTATAAAAATTCATATAGATGGTATATTGTTAAATTTAAATAAGTATATTATAAACTATTAAGCATGTCGATGATTAATATTTTTTATTATTATATAATGGCAAGCCAATAAATCAATAATATTAAAAAACAATATCTACTACAGGGTGGAGCCATGAATATAGCTCGAAGATTGACAAAAAATATTAGCAAAGAAAGTAAAATTCATTACCAGGAGTCAGCATATAAAATCTATTTTAATGATGATCGAGCTCATGTATGGACAGAGAAAAATCACTATAAGTAAATTTTATCTTACTATAAATTTTGTTGTATTTTCAATTATTGCAAAAAAAAGTCTTAAAATATTTATCAAAGAAATGATACTATTTTCAAAGAAAACTTACTGTCTATTTCAATTATAATTAATTAAATAATTCATTTAATAGATGTACTTATGTCATTGTTGCCACTGCGCCAATGAACAGTTCGAAGTTTATTGTAAAGCCGCATTTACCGTTAAATATTAAAAAAGCTCACTCTTCATTTGTACAAGAAAAAGCTATATTTTTCAATGGAAAATCTTCAGGAAGCTACGGATTTAATCATCTGGTTAAAATTGTCCTAGGAGCAGAAAATTCGAAAGCCACTCTTATGTTAGCTTATGATGCAACTTGTATTAAAGAAGAAAAATTTCATGTTGCTGGGTTGCTATCACAATCTAATTCGAATCCGTCTGAGAAACTAATTTTTATTTCTACTTTGAATCAATGTTTTAACAATAATATTATAAGTTTCGATGAGTATACAGAAACAGATTCTCCAATTATTTCTGGTGGAAGTCCAATGTATGTTTTAAAACCTGGAAATTTTAAAGGCAGTCATAATTTATTAACAAATCATAAAAGGTTAATTTTTATTTTATTGAGTATCTAATTTTGTGATGGAATATATTAGGTTTGTTTTCACACATCAATTCAATATTTATAAACCACTTATTCTTTTTTACAGAATATTCTTTGCAATAAGTGAATATGCAATTAGTTGGCCAGGTACGATTGCCGGAGCAATTGAAGCTGGCGAATCTGCAGCATATTTAATTCTCGTACGTTCTAGACCCCAATCAATAAACCGTTGTGAATGGATATTACATAGGTTGGTGGGCATTTTATATTTAATTAAATTAAGTATTCACAAACTTTTAAAAATTAAATATACATAAATCTACTCCCTTATTTTTCAAAATTAAAATTACTGTCGTTAAAGAAAAATAATATATCATGAGCTGCAAATAAAAAATATTCCTTACATGGCATCACGAATTACTAATAATAAATTAAAAATTGACCCCATAACAAAAGCCACACTATTCAAAAATAAAGAAAATTAATTTCTTTTTAAATATCACTGAATTATGAGAGAAAAAGTATCTTAATTTGAAAAGCGTATTAATCAAAAACATATGAAATCAAAATAATAAAATATAATATTCCAAGTCATAAGAATTTATGAATAGTTATCTTATGGAATATCGAGGGTAGAGAGAAGGTGTGGAAACTCCACTCGCTTTAGATGCTGAAAAAGTTTATCAAAAATTGTCTGGATTTGGTAGTTTAGATCTGTCTGGTAGACGTTACTTTCTTGAAAACCCCTCTATAGTTCTGCGTGCAACATAGAGAGAGAAAGAGCACTTCCCGTGTCATGAACGGTTTTGGAATTATACATTTTCGATTCAAGTTTGACTGACCACTTACTGGGATTTCGTTCTGCAGAATAAGCTCTAGTAAGCAACTGGTCGCGTTCATTTTCACTAGACTCCGTCGAAAGCAGCTGACCTCGTACATACATATATATATATATATATATATATATATATATATATATATATATATATATATATGCGTATTAGCATATATTTGCGTAAACATTAGCATAATAAATTTGACTTCAAATAAGACTTTTTAAAGAAGATTGCAAATCGAATTTGAATAGTTTTTCTTATGGACAATCGAGTGCAATTACTTATAAGACACGAGGTGGAATCCAAAACGTATACTTTCATGGTTTCTCCAGAAGTGCATGCGAATGCTTTAAAAGGTAAGTTTTAATATCTATAGCTACTTTACTTCTTATATATAATCAGTTTTATTTTTTCATTAGATTATTTGATTTCATAGAAGTAAATAAATATAAAAATTTTTAAATCACTTTGTTTAAGACGCATACTTGATTTATGTATTTTCCTTTTTAAATTTAAATAAAGAAAAAATAAAATGTTCAATCTCTTACAGCAAAATAGTAGTAGTCGACTAAGCCATCTTTCATTACAATTTGTACATCCATGTTTTTTACGATTCTAATTACAGATATGATGGTAAAAATTGGCGACACTTCTATTTTTATAATCAATCGTATTAAAGGGCAGTGAAAATATCGTTTTTCTAACTTATCTCGTAAAATTAAAAAAATTCAAAATATATTTTAAATAAGAGTTTTAAGTTTCATCAAAATATATATTTTTTAGTGTACTAAATTTTTTCTTTATAAACACTATTTCTTAAGAAAAATGGTCTTAACCGTAAATTCCTATTCGTTATCTGTCCTGACGTTCTATTTCCTCTATTGCTTTGAATATATTTCTTTGGAGAACTATTGTTTGTACAAAAAAATGCATAGAATAAGAAATATACATTTTGATGACATTTATAAATCTTGTTTAAAATACTTTCTGAAATGTTCTGTATTTTATAGGATAATTTCGAGAAATGAGATGTTTATGGAGTACTTAAGGTTTTCATGATAAAAATGAACTTTTCTCCAATTTTCATCATAATATTTATACTTAACACTCCATAATATATGTTTTATGTGAATTTTTCAAGTGATTTTTCAAGAAAACAATTTTTCAAGAAAGTGAAGTAAGGCGACTAACATAAAATGCAGTTAAAATCTTATTTATTCCTCTTTAAAAAGGAGTTCCTGTCACTGACAAAGATATTATATAATAAAAGTTTTGCTAGATCCTAAAACTAAAAATCTTAGATGTATGACAGTACACAGTAGATGAATATTAAAAAAAAATTATGAATATTTTAAATAATTAATAATAATTAATGGGCATTAATTTTAAAATATTATTCCTCGAAATTTTATCTCGAGATCGATATCGAATTGGAAAAGTATAATTTTGCTCAAAAGTACAATTCCAAACTATTATTCAAATGGGTCGCATTAACATTATTTGAATATTTTTAATAATTCTTTATTATTTATTGGCATGTCCTATCATTTTTGAAAACTATTTTTTAACTTGCACATTATTTTACATACATTGTGATTTATGGTCCAAAAATTAATTTTTGCATAGCTTTAAAGCTTTACCATCTTTAGAAAATTAATATACAATTAAAGATGATTTATTAGAACCACTTTATTTAAATCAATAATTGGCTAACGTACTAGGTGATCTAGAAACATAAATTTGAAGCTTACAGGTTATTATGATTTTCACCATTAAAATTTTCTGTTAGTTATAATGGAATACGTAGTTATAATATTTCAAGCTTAATTTCTTCATAGAATTTTTGAGACTAAATTTGTATTTAATCCATTGTTATATATTATAATGTGAGCAGATTCATTTAGATGACAGTCGATACCTTATACTTTCCTTTATTTTCTATTCAAAATTTAATAACAAGACTACAAGCCGAGATAAACAATTCCACTTTCTGTAAAATAATTATATAATAATATTGATTTCATTTTTTTATAATAAGTTTTATAAATAATAATTCCTATTTACAGTATAATATCATGTAATTTATTAATGAGTATAATTTCTATTGTAATTTCACACTGAAAAACAGTCGAAATTGAAATAAATCAATTTCGTAAAAGTTTATTTCTTTAAATCTAACAAATATTTATTTAAATTTTATTATTTTGCATAAAAACATACATATTTAACATGAATGAATATTTTGTAATTTTGAAGAAATCACTTTTTTGAAATAAACAATTTTCTTGGAGTAGAAAAAATATATTTAGTACATTACAGAAATGAAATTACTCAAAAATAATAAATATTTCTTGAATTTTATTTAACGAAAATTAAAATTCAATAAATAGATATTCGAAAATACTTTAATCAAAACATTGAAATAATTTTCTCAAAGGCTGGATTGTATTTATTTGATTATACCTTGCGAGTTGATAAAATTTTTTGATTTATCTAAATAAAGCACAATGATATAAATGTTATATTTCAGTAAATCAATAGCAAAAAGTAAAATTGTATATTATTATTATTATTATTATTATTATTTTTTTTTTTTTTTTTCGGAGTCTGTGAATGCTGTTTATGCATCTCCGATGGTCGTTCAGCAAGAATGGTCCTGAAAAACGACCACCGGAGTATGTGCGACTCGACAGAAAATCCATGTCACTACGCACTAAACACATATCTCCGTGTTGCACCGACACCAGCCCGGAACTGTTATACACATTACTTCAGCCTGGGCGGCAGTCCTTGCGTGGTCATTTCACGTTCATATCTTTCATTTCAGATTCTCATGCATATTCGATATTACATTCACTCTTCATAGACTTTCAATCGTCCAAACATCCATATGGTCTTTTGTTCTGAAGCACATTCATAACGTATTTTATGATCAACCGCCAGCTGTCCGCGTCCGTCATCATAATTTTCGTCACGTTTTCTGGCGTGATCACTCCTGTCCTCGTCTGTAACTCTAGTCGTGGCTCAGTCCAATGTTCGCACACAAAAAATGTGTGCTCCGCATCGTCCCAAGCCCATCCGCAGTACTTGCATTCTGAAGAGGCGACCCGCTTCATCTTGCAGAGGTACTTACGGAAGTATCCGTGTCCGGACAGAAATTGGGTAAGGTAGAAGTTCACCTCTCCGTATTTCCTCTCTTTCCACGGACCGATTTCGGGTATTAGTCTTTTCGTCCACCGTCCTCTTTCGTCCGTCGTTCACCGTCTCTGCCATGTCTCGATGGTCTTCGTCCGTTCTTCAGTCACAGCGTCTTCCCTTCCAACGTTCGAGCTCCGCTCGTAAATTCGCTTCCGTTCGGCCGCGAGCAGATCGATGGGAATGACCCCAGCAATCACGAAAACGGCGCTCTCAGACACGGTACGATACGCGCACGCGATTCTTAACACGCCCACCCTTTGTACGCTTTTCATGACGTTCGCGCGTTTCCTGATATTCATCGCGTCGGCCCAAACCTCCGCCCCGTACAGCAAAATCGAGTGGGTAACGCTCATCAGCAGTCTGCGAACGTTCTGTTTCGGTCCGTTGGTATTGGCCATCAGTCTACTTAGAGCCTTGGTCTTTTCTGCTGCCTTTGTCGCCGCGTTTCGTAGGTGGGGCCAGAAGCTCAGCTTCGTATCCAAGGTAACGCCAAGGTACTTGACTTCACTCCTGGTTTCCAGTCTTTCCGTCCCTAACGTCATCGGAACCACCGTCTGTATACGTCTGCGAGTCAGCAGCAACAACTCAGTCTTCTGCAGCGCGAGCTGCAATCCGTGATCTGTCATCCATTCGTTCACGCGTCTCATGACCTGATTCAGCTTTAACTGAATCAAGTGATAGTCGCGTGCGACTATCACGGCTGCCACATCGTCGGCATAGGCAATGAGACGCGCGTCGGAGGGCATGTCTAGTCTTAGCAAACCGTCGTATTGTACGTTCCAGAAGTCGGGGCCTAAAATGGAACCCTGCGCCACCCCCGCTGTCACGCGATTCCATTTCTTTCCGTCCAAAGTATCATACGTCAGACCTCGGTCTCGTAAGTAGTCCCGTATGATACGAAGGAGGTAGGAGTCAACCTTGAAAGTCAACTCACACGCCCCCAGTATCGCTGTCCATTTTGCAGATTTAAAGGCGTTACGAACGTCCAGGGTCACCAACAGAACCAGTGGTCTGGTTGCATGACAGCCCCTGTTCGCCGCGTGAAAGATGTTCGTCACGTCACGTATAGCTCCGATTGTCGACCGTCCTTTTCTAAATCCGTGTTGTTGTTCGGATAGGTCTCCGGCGTTTTGAATTGCCTGTGACAGTCTTGGTCTCAGCAGTAGCTCCAACAGCTTCCCTGCCGTATTTAGTAGGCAGAGAGGCCTGTATGAATTAGGCAAATCGGGGTTCCCCTTAGACTTACGGATGAGAACCAATAGAGCCTCCTTCCAGAGCCTGCTAAAAACTCCCTCCACCAGACACCCGTTGTACAAACCCAAAAGGATGTCCGGACGGCGCGAAGCGACCACCCGTAACACCTCACTAGGTATGCCATCGGGACCCGGGGCCTTGTTAGGCTTCAACGCATTCGAAGCTGTGCGGAGCTCTTCCTACGTGAAGAGAGGGATCTCTATATCTGTCATTTCGTTTGTCGCGTCCGTTCTGTTGGGATGGGTTGGGAAAAGCCTCTCAACTATCCGCTCCATCACTTTCGCGTCTCGTAGTTCCGGCGGACCCCGACCTCCCAGGGCGCATGTTACAATTTTATAACCGTTGCCCCAGGGATCCGAGTCTACCTCGTTGATTAGTTTTGTCCAACACCATTTCTTACTGTCATTGATCGCGTATCTCAGTCGCTGTCTGGCGCGACTATACTCCGTAGAGTATAGTCCCACTACGCCTCGACTTCGGGCTCGTTGAGCTTTCCGTCTCAGCTTCAAACAATTGCTTCTGAGATCCGCGATCTCGGCTGTCCACCAGTATGTTTGTCGTCTGTTTAGTACTTTCCGTTTCTTGGGCATGGTGGCATCGCATAGGCGCTGGAGAAAGCTAGTCGTTGCCGCCGCTAACGCCTCCACCCTGTCCCGGTTCGTCAACTCTTGAGGCACCTCTCGTAAGGGAGGTTCTGCATTTTGCAGATACCTTTCGAGTTCGTCTATGTCTAGGCGTTTGGGGTTCCACCCCGTAGATGTTGTGCCCCGTCTCCTCGTCTGTCTCGTCGCGTCTGTCAGTTTGAAGGCAATGTACTGGTGATCACTGGCCGTATAGTCCTGGATCACCCGCCACGCCCTTATCCTAGTTCGAATTCTGTCCGAGGTCAGAGTCACGTCTGGTATGGAGTTACCATACCCCGGTCGTCTGTACGTCGGTATCGTTCCTTCGTTAACTACTGCCAGGTCCAGCCTTGCGGCCATCTCCAGCAGCAGTCTTCCCCGTCTGTTGGTCAAGGGCATTCCCCACTCGATCGCCCGCGCGTTAAAGTCGCCCGCCACGATCACGTTACCTGGGATTTCCCGCAACGCGTCCTCGATTTTTCCAAGTTTAGCCGCGTACTCGGAGGCACTGCTGTTTGGGCTCAGGTAAACACTGACATAGGTTATGTCAGCGACCGTCACCCAGACACAGTCCTCCTCAGTCCCGCTGCGTACGATATTCGACGCAACCTTTCCACGTAACCAAACTGCGGACTTGCCCGAGCCGCTTGTGAGCCAAGTCGGTAATCGTCTGTCTTTGTATTGCTCACTGATAATCAGCACGTCGATGTTCAGTTCCGCCGCAATCTGCGGGAGCAGTGCGTCTGCCACGCTACTCCCGTTCATATTGCATTGGAGTATCGTCGTCGTCATTGTGTGACTGTCTTTGTCTTCTGTTCTGTTAGTGCTATCCTGAACGCGGCACACGAGGACGAGCCGGGTAAGTGTCCCCTGTCTCGGATATTATCCTCAGTGCACAGGAAACACTCCCCACGACTCTTGCAGTCCTTGTGGGAATGACCCTCGAGGCCGCATCGCCAGCAGCAGCTTCGTCTGTCCAGTCCTTTACAGTCTTTCTGTACATGACCGAACCCGAGGCATCTATAGCATCGCGAGACGCGTATCCTTGCTCTTATTCTTGATACAACCCACCCGATTTTAATACGCCCTTTCCTTAAGAGGTCGGTAGCCTCTTTTACGTCAAAATCGCAGACCGCCATTCTCTGTCCTCGACTGTTAACGTCGAAAACATGGGGCCGACGGTCTGCAGTCCGTCCCGTTTCTCAATTTAACGCGTTCGCGATGTCCTCGTTGGTCGTGACACAGTCCAAGTCTAGGAATTCCAGTGTCACCCTGGAGGTCAAATCTTTTACGCGTCCAGTCTCTCCTACAGCGTCTTGAAGAACCTGTCGGAAGTCCGTCTCGTTGTTCTGTCTGGAGAGCTGTAAAAGTACCGCACCGTCTTTTGTCTTTCTTATTGTTCTTACTTGAGTATTACACTTGTCAGGGTCCACCTTTTGCCGTATTGTACGTACCACGTCGACGTACGTCTGTCCCTCAGCCGGCTTGATCATGATCGCTCCTCCCCTGTCATTGAGGTTAGGGCGATCAGACCCGCGGCCTTGGAGTCTCGCTTTTGGCTGCTCTTTTGTCGGTTTGTTGTCCGTCTCGGTCGTTTTCGGTTTTTTATGTTTTGAGACCACCTTCGCCCATGTTTCGGTCTCGATCGTCCGCTGTTGTGCGGCCGCCTGCTTCGGAGTAGGAGTCTGACGGTCTCTTTTCCGTTTCTGAGGAGTTGCCTCCTCACATTCACTCCGTCCTTTATCTTTCTGTTTTTGTCGGAGCAGTCTCATTCGCTTCAGTTCATACTGTCCGATTTCCACTGCTTCATTGATCTCACTCAAACCGTTTTTTATTATTTGACTTACATTTTTTTGTATGCAAGTCCTTTCCATCATTTTACTTAGGACTCTGTTTATTGTGTAAAATTGCTCCTGCAATTTACACTCAGCAGCTTCCCGAGTTGCCGGCGATTTATAAACATTCGCACTTTCATTCATACTGCTACCTGTAGCATTTTCTGACACACCAGCCAGGTTGCCTACTGGTGTGATAGGAGAGCCGGGAAGCTCCATTGACTCTTCTGAGTCGCTTGCAGGCGGCACTCGAGAGCCTGCTATAATTTTTTTATTACCTTTCATGATTATATTATTAATTTGTGTTAAATGTTTTATATTTGTGATGGTCAGGAGGATCACTTGTTGGAGATGACGGTTCAGCGTCCTGAATCTCCCCAATACTGAAGCCCCCCTACATTCCGGTGGCCTCGGCTGTTCCTCCCCCACGACTCGCAGCAGGGTCCCATCCGTACGCCATACGGCACTACTACGAGAAGCGAGATTTGACGTCTGACGACGTCTTACCACTGTGTGGGGCAGCCTCCCATGTTGGCTAGACTGGGTTCGGGCCCCCTACTTGTGGCGGCCCAGGAGTGCCATCTGGTTTTACAACTGTACCCTCCAGAAGGGGAACGCACATAAGCATGAAGTGATTCCCTCACAGCTAATCCCACCAATCAACAAGTAATCACTGCATCCGCAAGATCTTACCGTCGCTCAAACTGGTCACATTCATACGTGAGAGATGCCCGTTTATAGGGCATCTCATTCATTCATAACCCGCCTGGAAGTTACCCGTTTATAGGGTCTCCATCTCCACCATTCGTGGGAAACTCGTTTATAGAGTTCCCGATATACTCCCCAGTCCGAGTACGGTTATCTTACAGATATTTAGGTGTGTGAATGATGAGTGGGTGGGCGAATACCACTATTTTCGCTCGAAGTTCTTGTCCACGGCCACTTATTCGTCACTCTTAGAAGTGCTTATTTCGTGACTGACCGCGAGTGGTCGTTCCCCTATCCGCAACCCCGGGGACGCGTGTGGTAGCTGAACTCAAGGCCCCACATTATTATTATTATTATTATTATTATTATTATTATTATTATTATTATTATTATTATTATTGTTGTTGTTGTTGTTGTTGTTGTTGTTGTTGTTGTTGTTGTTGTTGTTGTTGTTGTTGTTGTTATTATTATTATTATTATTGTTATTATTATTATTATTATTATTATTATTTGTATAAGTACGGAATTGGGCTTTCCGGACACTAGACGCATGGAAAACCCTTCGCGTCCCTCCCTAAGACCATCGGCAGCTGTAATCGGCAGGTCTCCCAAAACAAAAGTATTCTGTTCGTCATGCTGGCTTTCATGTCCTCCACACCAACTCTTTTCAGATATATTTCGACAGTGACACAGAATATGTTCAGGGGTTTCGTCCTCTGTGTAACAAAAGCGACAGGAGGGGTTTTTCCTGGGACCCATGGTCCAGTCCTTAGCGTTTCTAATGGTAATGAAGGCTTTTGTCTGTCTGCATTTCCCATTTTCCTCCCATTGTCCACTGTTTTCCTCCGCTACCTATCCCTGTATTTCCCCCTTGACGAGGGTGTGCTCTCCTGAATATTATAGGCAGCTCTAGCTCCCATTTCGGCTAGATCACCACCAGCATGCTTCCCTTGATCCCGTGATGAGCTCGGACCCACAATAGCGTGACGTTTACCTTCTCAGCCAACCTATTCAGGAGCAGAAAACAGTCTCTAACGAGCTTGGATTTTGTAGTATATCTATTTAGCGCTTGTATCGTGCTCTTACTGCCTGAGCAGATGCAAATATGGGTGGTGGGGGCCGCCTCCGTAGCTAACTCTACCCCTCGCATTATTGCCATTAGCTCAGCTTGAAAAACGATCGGATATCGTTCAATTAGATAATTATTTCCCTGGCATTACTTCTGCGGTACACCCTTGTACCTACACCCTTTTCACTCTTAGAGCCGTCAGTGAACCACAGTTCTCTAATGTTTGAGATGCTTGTCAAACCAGATTTCCATTCTTCTTTTGATGGGATACTGACTCTATATTTCTTATCGAAGAGGAAGCTTCTATTCGTGGCACCCAGGTTCATTCATAAAATCGTCTTTCTATCCAGTACCTTGGGGAGCCGTAATAGCTCCTCCCTGCTAAACTCTCCGAGTAAGCTTTTAATTCTGTGGAGGGCTTTTGTAATTAATGTAAATGGTTCTATCTTGAGGAGCATACTTTGCGCTGCAGTAAGTGTTGACTGAATTGCGCCTGTGATGCTTCTCAATATCATGCTCCTCAGTCTCTCTAGTATGCTGACAGCAGTAGATAGGCCGTTTTCTTCCACCAGAGCAGAGCACTATACGTTAGCCTAAATTTTAGAATAGCCTGATATATCTACTACATCGTATCTGATCTAAGGCCCCGCGTTCTGCTTATGATCCTCCTAATCTGCCACAGGAAAGCCGTCAGCCTGTGAGCTGTGTGCTCTAGGTGATTTTTCAACGATATCTTACTATCGCTGATAAGACCTAGGTACTTCATTTGTTTCTCGAGGATTAAGGATTGTCCTCCTAGAGTCAAGTTGCATTCTCTATTCCATTTTTATTTTTTGGTGCAGACTATGACTTGAATCTTCCTTGTGTGAATCGTTAGACCTATCTGTCTGCACCACTTATCCACCACATTGAGAGTGCCTTGTAAGATCCCCATAAGGGGGTCTAGAAAGGATCTTCTAGCGATCACCATGATGTCATCGGCATAGCCCACAGCCGTACAGCCCATGTTGTTCAGTCGTTTTAGAAGGTCGTTCACAACGAGGCACCATATGAGTGGAGATAGGACGCCACTCTGCACGAATCCAGACTCCACTACACCTCGTTGGGTCGTACTCCCTTTACTGGTTTTCAGAACGAAATTTACCAACATATGGTTAATCCATTCCACAATGCACGGGGGATTCTCATGTCTATGCATGTCCTCTTTGATAACTCTTCGGGATGTGTGATGGAAAGCCCCTTCGATGTCCATAAGGACACATACGACAAATCCTTTGGCCTTCACTTGTGTACGTATCACAGATACGGTCCTATATAGTGCCGTCTCTGAGGATCTTCCAACAATATGCGTGTCGCTCCCTATGCAATCGATTCTTCATCAAGGCATTGTCCCTGATGAATCTGTAAATCATGCTTTCTACCGTCTTCAGGATAAAAGATCTTGGTTAATGAGGCGGAAATCCTTTGGGAACGTCGAACCACATTTGCCTGCTTTATTTATGAACACCACAATTGTGCTTAGACACCTAGCTGGGATATGATACAGAGTGATATTTGCCCTAGCTATTTTAGGCCAAGTCCGGATACACTCCATTCGGTCCCGGTGCTTTAAATGAGTCAAATGACCTGATGGCCCACCTGACTATCAGGTGTAACAATCTGGTTTGCTAGCGCCCGGTTCACGTCAAGTCTAGCATACAAGACCAGACCCTTCATGTATTGTTGTGCTTTCCTTTTGTTCTGAATCACAGAATTTAGGAAAGTGTGCTTGGATGAGATATCTCAACGTTTCTTAATCCGATATTGTATAACTACTGCTGGGACGCTTCAACGTGTCAAGGATGACATCAGGATTCTTTAAGAGAATGCTGCTCAACCTGGCCGCCTGTTTTCCCTCGCAAATCTGCATATCTATATTCGACCCTAAACGATCTGTATGCGTCCCAAGCAGATTCTCCACTTGTTCGTCTGGTCGACTTTCGAAGACTCTTGATTTTCTCTTTTAGATAACCTAGTTTCGTATTTCACCAGCGGATCTCGACTTTGGGCTTCGATTGTTTAGGATGACAATTGTCATCAATGGTGTGTCTGATGCGGTCGCTAAAGAAATTCGCGGCGCTGTCTATTGTTTGCTTGTCCTTGATGTCAACAGGTATATTCTTAAATTTATCCTCGATGAACCTCTTGTATCCATGCCAATTTGTACGCTTAGGATTCCACACCCAGATTGGCTCTTCCTTATTGGGTATCTCCAAAGAAAATGTTAGCAGGAATAATCAGAAAGTGTTTCCACATTCTCTGCCCTCCATCCGCTAATTAAGTTGGCTACCCACGTGAAGTAGAGAGTTATATCAAGCACCTGCTTTCTTAGCCTATTTCCGAAAGTGGGAGTGTCGCCACATTGAGTATCTCTAGCTATGTATCTGCTAGATATTCTAGTAGTTTAACACCCCTCTCGTTCGTGTCAGTGTTGTCTCGCATCCTGTGGAGCGATTCGCATCACATCCTAGGACTACTAGAAAGTTGTGATCATCCAATGTTCCACCAGTCTCCGGACATTCCCAGTTAGGTTGTTAGTGCCGTCATTTGGAAGGTAAGCGGATGCAATGACTACTTGCCCAATCCCCTCTACCTCCACAGAAACCACCGCTAGGTCTCCAAAATAGAGGCTGAGCAGTGGCGCAACACTTACACCTTTTGTCAGGATGTAGGCTCTAGGGCTTAGCGCCTCTTGGTCTGTAATACATATGGCCCCCAACCCTAGTCCCCGTATCCCTAGCGCCCTTCACTATCCAAGGTTCTTGGATTAGTGATATGCATGTATGCTCCCCCGCCAAACTCCTCTGCATAATGGCAGAGGTGTCTTTGTAGTGGTGCGAGTTCATTTGGAAGAATGAGATACCCGATGGAGCGCTTTATGTCTCCATCATGACCTCATCCTCAGCATTGCCCGCAGGTACCTGCTTCTCACGGCGGTTTAATTTAAAAGTCAGCTTGCTCGTGAGGTACCAGGGACGGTGGTCAAGAGCCGTCAGCAATGCGGCGTGCGATTACGGGATGGTCAGCTAAAGGAGATATTTATCCCCCTCGATGGTCATCTCTTCCTCTCCAACCTGGATTTTGATGATCCACGACCGTGTCTTTGCCTTTAGAGTAAGCTTGTGTCCCTTCAGTCGTTCCAAGACGGTTGACGGACTCATCGGGGGACACGGTGTCAACGTCACCGGCTTCAGTCTGGCCCGAAGGAGCTCCATACCCCTCATACTCAGCTTAGCCCCCCCCCAAGATAAGTCCAGAGTGGCCAGTCTTTCGGCTGGCCTCTCCCTCGCCTCCGGGTTGACGGCCACCGCCACTATTGCTCCCCGTTTCCAGAAGCAGGCATCCAACCTAGGCCATATATCAGGTGGCGCACTGTATATCACCTTCGACACTGCGTCGAAAAACGCTCTTTGTCAATAATGTTTTTTCCATTTTGATCCCATCAGGAGCTAGGGAATTGCTAACCACCGGCACAGAGCCCAGTGTCTGCCGGTTAGGCTAATAACTCGGGGAGGTTGCCCGGTATCCTCGAGGCATCGTTAGAGAACGCTACTATCCCTTCCCCGCCTCCTTCTGGACGAAATGGGGGGTTGTCCTTAGCCTCTAAGGGATCCGCATGGCCGTTCTCTGGAGGCCCGAGACCCAACTCGAGTTGTGGGCGAGGTCCAAGCAGGTCCCTTTTAAGGGTCCCGCTGGGGTTGTTACTTTTGGAACCCGGTCGGCGGTTTGCTGCATCAGCCCCATTTCACCATAATGCTCAGACCAAATACCAGCCCACAGATAACCCCCGGTGGGGGAAAAATGCATGTATAAATCAAAGACATACTTTAAGTATTAACAAAAGTAAAATAGTTAGGCGCGTTTCATGTGTTTTAACATAGTAAGAATTTTAAATACATCTTCTCATGTACTTTATAAAAAATTTATATAAAATATTTTTCTAAATTCAGTAATATATTAAGACAACAATACATACAATGACGTCTTAAAACAATGGATTATTAAAACAAATGGCTAAGCTATTTTATATGCATCCATATATATAACAGCATGTATAGTTTACACAAATATATCTAAAACTCTAAAAAATAATAATAGATAAATATTTTTAACGGAAATACAGCTTAATAAAGTAATGAGATCATTTATCAATAGCCGAGTTTATTTTCACATCATTTGATCCACACCTGGACTGATAAAAAAGATTTAATTATCTTGAATCATTTATGTTGTTAGGTGAACATTCTTCTACTATTTTTTCTGATAATTTATTATTATTAAGAAAAGGAGATATATACTTTCCAGGTCCATTTCCATAAAATTAATAGGTAAACTAATCCAATAATGAACTAATATACTCTCTAAATCTGAAATACTATACTTTTAAATAACTTAAATAACTTAAGTATATAGACTCTAAGGTAAAAGTACATAATCATAATGAAAATTGTTTACTTTTCATTAATTGTGTACTTTAAATTAGAATTCATTTGAAATGAATTAATGAAATCTTCAGAAAGAATATGCAAAAAAAATAAATATATCTTGAGAAGTAGTTAAATTGTCAGATAACTTCTTGCACAAACCGAACGAATGGTAAAATATCTACAATAACAAACTTATTCTTTCAAAGCCTTACCTAGAGGAATAAATATAATAGGAATTTATATACAATATTAAAGCATATATATACTACTAAATCAATCAAATGACTAGTATTTTCAATTTGTGTAAAAGTCAAATTTTCGCTTATATACGATTTAAAAATTATTTCTAAAAGCTCTAGAATTTTTAATTTAGGATATTAAAACAATTATATATATATATATATATATATATATATATTATATATATATATATATATAGTAGCTTGAACACAGACAATAAGGGCATCTCATTCTTTACTATCGTTAAGTACCGGACTTAACTAACCAAATAAAACTTAAGACTAGCCAAATTGATATTTGTCAATTACTTCATTTAAAACTGGAGAATGTAAGCTGTGAAGCTGACTTTGATGAAACACCAGTTTTTCTTATAATGTTCTTTACTGCATCTTCAGGCATCATTTTATCAGCTACGTGTTTATATATTAATTCATCCTCCCCTACATAGAATGTAGAATAGACATCATACCAACTGTAAAAAAATATTAAATTTTTATTTGTACTGAAGGATTAAAATAACATTAAATATTATTATCTTGTATTTTCCAAATTTTCAATCGACAGCAATTTAATAAATGCTTTAATGCATATGTACCACTTATACATCAACGTACTCGAATAGTATTGTCTTGAGTGTGCATTGTTCTTTTAAAATATTCAGTTGGACATGAGCATATTTGTGCACAAACATTCTTAAAAAGCGCATTTGTTTCATATAATCATATATATCCCTACAATTATATAATAAAATATAAACTTTTTAACACTTTTATATTGCATATAAATAGCGTTATTTACAATGTACTTACTTTGTGCATTATCCTTTTATATTATTTATAAATTCTAAATTTTCGTTCTTTTTAGTTACCAAATTCTGTATTAAAACTATGAACTATACAATATATCACAATGTTAATAATACATTATTTTTCAGTGATATAAGATACTAATACATTTACTTACATTCTCATAAAATTTTGAAATAACAATAAAAATTACTAAAGATCTTTATGTTAGTTAAATTTTATACATTTATTGAAAAATTCTTTGACATACTTCTAAGTGAAGAGAAGTATTTAAGAATATCATCAACCATACTTATTGAAAATGATGCAGTGTTATGATTGCACCTGATTGTAGTGTATGTTACTAGCCTCTTAGTATATACTATATATTAAAGCATTTTACTATATATTATATTTACTCTGTATTATGTTAAACTTACTATATGAAGTGTCTTATTCTAAACTTTTGCTACAATTTAAGGTATCTTAATCTTTACTTTTTTTCTATGTATTTATCAGGTATGTGAATAAGTCTTTCCCGTTTTTTTTCAAATTTTGAGCCTTTATTGTGAAAAAATGGTTACAAATGAATTATTGAAAGTATTGGCCATCGCTAGCTACAACTTTTTCCCATCTTTCTGGCAACATACGAATCCCGTTGCGAAAAAATTCGACCGGTTTGGCCTCTATCCAGTCATCCATCCATTTTTTGGCTTCCTCGTAGGAATGGAAGTGCTGGTCAGCCAGGCCATGCGTCATCGATCTGAAGAGATGGTAATCAGACGGAGCAACGTCTGGACTATACGGCGGGTGGGGTAGGACTTCCCATTTGAGCGTTTCTAAGTATGTTTTCACCGGCGGTGCAACATGTGGGCGAGCATTGTCATGTTGCAAAATAACTTTGTCGTGCCTGTCGGAGTATTGTGGCCGTTTTTCTCGCAGTGCGCGGCTCAAACGCATGAATTGTCGTCGATAGACCTCGCCTGTGATCCTTTCATTCGGTTTCAGAAGCTCATAGTAAACCACACCTAGCTGGTCCCACCATATACAGAGCATGAGCTTGGCGCCATGAATATTTGGCTTGGTCGTCGATGATGATGCATGGCCGGGTAGTCCCCATGATTTTCTTCGCTTCGGATTATCGTAACGTATCCACTTTTCATCGCCAGTCACGATACGATGCAGAAAACCCTTTCTTTTATGTCGCTGAAGCAGCTGTTCGCAAGTGAAAAAACGCCGTTCGACGTCTCTCAGCTTCAGTTCGTACGGCACCCAATTTCCTTGCTTTTGGATCATTCCCATGGCTTTCAAACGCTTGGAAATGGTTGTTCGGTCAACTCCCAATGCTTCAGCAAGTTCTTCTTGCGTTTGACAAGAATCTTCATCAAGCAAAGTCGCCAATTCTCGATCTTCAAAGATTTGCGGCCGCCCTGAACGCTCCTTGTCTTCCACGTCGAAATCACCGCTTTTGAAGCGTCGAAACCATCCGCGAACACTTGAATCATCGATACAACCTTCTCCATAAGCCTCCTGAAGCAATCGATGCGTCTCGGCAGCAGATTTCTTCAAATTGAACCAATAAAGTGAAACTTCCCGCAAATGACGTCGACTCGGCTCAAATTTCGACATTTTCACGATATCAAAAATTTATGATGCGAAAAAATTTTAACTAATGTGTTAGTATGGAATTGCTGACATATGAATAAGCTTTGATTATGACATAGGTAACCATTGAATACTCGCACAGTATTCGTGGCGCCATCTCTTACAAAAAACGTGAAAGACTTATTCACACTCCTAATATATTACTATATATATAAAAAAGAAGTGTTTCTGACTATAGTCACATACGGAGTTTTATATTAAAAACTACTTTTTCACCAAAAATAATGACGGAAAACAATTCTTTAGATCCTAAATAGTAAATATGCTTTAGAAGATTATCTATAAAGAAGTGATAAATAATTTTTTTAGAAGTAAATAACTCAGTGACCGCGCCATACCAGCGGTTCTCAAACTCGCTTTCGTTGCGCTACCGCGCTATTTGATGTTTGAAAAAACCATTCGTATGAAATAATTTCATGGTTTTGCGACGGGACATCGATTGCTGAAAATATATAAAATTTGAGGGCGTCCTTCACGTAGGCTCCTTTTATTTGTAACATAGCGCGTGAACTAAAAGCATTGTTTAAATATACGCATATACCGCGCGCGTCTGTGTGAGCGAAAAGGAGTTTGAGGCGTGCGCCGCAAATATTCTTGTTTATGACACAAACGCTACTTCTGTCCATAATTAGTTCAGGATTATCCAGATAGCCCAGTATAAGATCGCAGCGCCACTCCAGATTAGCGTTAGATTGCTATTACGCATGAAACACACATGTTGCGGTTCTGAAGCCGAAAGACCGGCCACGCGTTGAGTAAATATGAACGTATGTTGTTCATGGTTATGTGAAAATCTGCGTCTAAATTGTGTATATATTGCCGACATATTACAGACATGATCGTGCGAATACCGCTAGGCTCAGTAGGTTTATGAAATTAATTTTTATATTTTTTTTTGTGAAATAAATAATTATATTTTATACAAAACAGTTTTTATTTACAATTAAATTTAAAATTTATACATATATTAAAATATTGTTAGATATTATAATTTCTTACAAATAATTTCTAAATTTTTATTTATATTATTTATTATTTACTATACCTTTTTTTATTATGGTATCCATAATACAGTATAATAAAAACTAATGTGAAAAAATCTGAGTTAATATGAAGTATTTTCTTCTTCGGCATATAAATGAAGAGAAATTCGTTTTAGTTTGAGCAGCATAATTGCGATGATCAACTATAACATATAAGATTATTAATTAGTTATGTAACTCATTATAGTTATTCCAAATATGAAAAAATAAATCAACAGTTTTGTAAATAAGAAAAATTTAATTATGTTCGTTATCTAAATAAAACTAAAATTAAATAACTTCAAAATTTTAGCAAAGAACAATAGTTAATCTTTGACATAATTTTAAGATAATGTAGGGACCGTCCTACTAAGATAATGTAGTCCCTCATAGCGACGCGCATGCGCCGTACGCACCACGGCGCATGGAATATACAGCGCCGTCGCCCCGACGGCGTGAAGGGGGACACGAACAACGACGTGCGCGGCAGCGGCCGCACGCGAGCATTTCCTATACGGACTACTCTAAGTCTACAAGCATCCACAGCTGCACTGTATCACCGTACCTTATAGAATAAATTTGTTATATTGTTAACAACTAGTAGTTCTTTTTACACTACATCCCGCTATTTATACGCCGTCGTGTAGAAGGTGGTGCTTGAAAGTGCACGAATTCTACAATAATTTCACTGTTGTCATGCGTTGAAAATATTATTTGAAATTCAATTAACCAAAATCACCATATAAACTTAACTGAAAAATTTTAGTGCTGTACAAAAGATTTTTGTTTGTATACACTTTATTATAATTTCTTTTAACATAACAAAAACTATAAATCCATGCAAACTTGCTTTAGTACATCATTTTATTTCACATATCTATTTCCAGCCCCATAGGTCTCAGACACAATTAAATTATATAAAACTTTGAAAATGTATAGAAATTCATTTGAATAATTAATTAAAAGAATGATATCAAATAACTTTTCAACGATGTTTTGAATGATTAACTCTTAATTAACCGAAAATTATATAGAAACTAATTATTGTTTGTTTTAAAGAAAAACTATTACAAGATATTTGAGAATTGTAAGTTTTCAAACAATTCTATTTTTAATATTACTTTAACATAAATTTATGTTTAACATCATATTAAACTGTATAATATCAAAAATTAAAATTGATCAAATTTAACCATTACTAATTATAACAAAGTATAAGTATAATATAATAAAAATGTATATTTAATTCAATAAAGAAATCTAGATGTTTTATCGTAAGCAATTTCCTTATAATAGTATATTTTACATCAATTAAAAGTTTTAAATGATGCTTATTATAAATATGCTTAGCTGGTTATGAGTCTATTATTTTGTTCCAGATTTTCCGCAAACACGTACCTTCATATTACCCACAATCTTGCGCAGTAGAACAAATTGTGCAATTTTTGCGTAATCCTAATATACCAATTTTTTGCATTTCAGATCAGGCCACTCTAGTGACACATTACCGTAACGCGTGAACCACTACGGTCACACACACACATACACACACACACACACACACACACACACACACACACACACAATCAAGAGGTATGTATTTGCATTTGAAACTTGATAAAGTATTTTCTCGCATTAGTGTAGATATATTTTTATATAGTACTAATAATTCAGGCAGTCGAATAATTTTAAAATTTTATATAAGAATAATTATTTAAATAAATATTGTAATAATATGAAAATTATAAATAAGGACTGCCAGGCTGTCATAATTATTATAAAAATTTGTTTTTGAATATTTATATAAAAATATTTATTATATATATTTTTTCAAATAGTATGTTTTTATATAATTTTATATTGTAGAATGTATGGAAATCTATACCACCGCTGCCTACTCGTTGGCGTGTCCTGGAGATATCGACGACTAATA
This sequence comes from Sycobia sp. Sy_11, assembly GCA_018907035.1. NCBI lineage: Eukaryota > Metazoa > Arthropoda > Insecta > Hymenoptera > Epichrysomallidae > Sycobia > Sycobia sp. Sy_11. Next base: position 398,253 of record JACCIC010000296.1, read on the forward strand.
AATACACGGTTAATTCAATATATTATAGTTTATTAGTGTAGAATGAGAAAAAAGGCTAGTTTGTACTAGTCAGTCGTAACATCCACCAAGCTGCGCAATAGAATCGAGGAGAGAAGAAAGACGTGCGACCACTGCAGCCGCCTCGAAGCTCGCAATCTCCACTCCGCGCTGGAGTGCCGCCACTATGTATATTTTATGTGTGTATTCACTACCACGATGCTGGCGTGTGCGTACTATATATCAAGGTAAAGTATTGTAGGCTTGTCCCTATATAACTTCTCCCATTTCGTAATTTTGAATGTTGAAAAAATTATTGTTGGGTATATATACAAGGGGAGAAAGAGCTTAAATCTACTTACATTTTAGGCTTAATCTGTGTTTCGAATACGGTGTTACGCTTACAACTAGTTTACATTCTAGGTTTATCCTACATTTTCGAATACAACGTTTATCATACAACTAGTTTCCGCTTGTCTTGGTGCTTCGATGGCAAAGCTCATTTATTGCGCGCATTTTTTTCTTTCCTAACTTATTTTCCACACGGATATATCTAACTCTCCTCCTAAGGTTCACTAAAAGGGCGTTTGTATCTAGAAAGTATTTCAGACTCACGGTGTCTAGCCTTTCACATTCGTCCATATTAAAATTGGCTTGGACGGTAATTCCGTGCATTACGATCTCCAATAGCGCGGGTACATTCGAGTTCTCAGCGTAAAGATTATTGTTGAGGCACAACGATTGAAGCGATTTGGTCTCCTTAATCATGGGTCATCTGTAACCATGGCCCATGGGTATATTTTGCAGAGAGTTGCGCGCTTTTCTGGTCGACGGCGTCTCCACAGCATAGTAGCTTCCGCAGGATGGGAGGCAGCGGGGATGCCTATACGCGTTTTACACTTATTGTTTGCTGTGTTGAATACAGAGCAGGTTTAGTTCTCAGCGTACTCGGGAGTCCGCGATGGCACTGCCGTTTTTACTGGCTAAAACGCGATCTGGCTTGGAGATGACATGTCGTCTCCAAGCTGCCCGTGCTCAGCGTAGCAGTTGCGGTACGCCTGTTTGTGAACACTTTGTACTGTAACGTCACGAAAACCTTCGCTACATAGGAAATCGATTACGTTTTTCTTTGTTTACGGTGGGCAAATGCTATATATAAACAGTTTCAGCACTGGTTATCCGTTGACCACTAGCTATGGATGCACGTAGTCACGATCAAACCGTTCATTTGGAAGGGTTCATAGCATCCCTTTTTGCACGCGACTGCCTTCCTCTTGTATGTAGCTACAAAATCGGCTTTATATTTGCCTCATTCTATGAGCGCCAACTCAAAGCTTGTTCTTATGTCTCTATGCCTCCTACATCTAATCAGTGATTTGTCATAACGACATGACTTTTGGCTCCTTGACCTGCAAAACGAACATGTTTTCTTTGGTTAGTTGGTACCGACTCTTGCCACTAGTTAGCTGAGTTTACCAGCTCAATTGATTCGTAGCGAAGGATTATTGTTGGGACGGTGCTCGGTTCTTCTATGATTTTTGCGTAGTTGCGGAATGACGTATTTGCCGGGACTAACAATCACTGCAGTGCTATTATCTTTATTCGATGCAGTTCTACCAGAATCAGGTTGCTACTCGTTTCTCTTTAGGATGCTTCGCGTTTAAGATGTTGGAGTTTCGTGTTATATCGTAGCTTATTGCATGACCTGATTCAGCGTCTATGGGTAAGGGTCAATCTTCGCTTGACGGCGATACGCGAGTACTAGAAGACCCGCATTTCTTGCCCTGCGGCTGTGATACTGTGTCGTCTTTGTAATCGGTGTCATCGTCGTTGTACTCAATTTCTTCGTTGAAATATTGCGCAGGTTCGGGGAAAGACAAGGTCTTTTCGCGGCCGTTCACGTCAATGTGGAGTGTTTTGCCGTCCGGAGCATGCTCGATTCTTCGATGTGGTCCTGAGTACGATCGACAAAGGGTTGGGCGGTTCAAGTTGATCTGCAGAAAAACGTGTGTGGACTTGATTATCTCCTTGTATACGAATGTTTTCCTCGAGCTTTTGTGGTCTACGTTAGCAGGTTGCACATTGTACATGAACGACTTTAGTTCACGCAGAAACACGCTATCGTCGGGTTCGATACCGTCGTCAAGGTAGCATGCTTCGGGGATTTTCAGCGTGGTTCCGTACAAGTACTCTGCAGAGTTTACCTCTATGTCGGCATGTATGCATATTCGCAAGTCTAGGAGTACCACTAGTAGTGCTTTAGGCCAATCCCTATTCTGATCTTAGCACATGAGAGCAGCCTTGAGGATGTGGTGCCATGCCATCTCTTTATCATACCGTTTGCGACTGGGTGATATGAGGTAGTGCGGATTCTGTTACATCCGAAAAATTTTAGCATTTTGTGGAATAGACGCGATGTAAATTATCTGTCTTTATAGGTAGTAATTACATCGGGAGCTCCGTACCACGCGACTCAGTGCTGGAATATTTCTCTGGCTAGAACTCGCACCGTAGTATCGATGATCGATACTATGTCAGGCCATCGCAAATAATGGTCGATCATAGTTAATATGCACTGATAATCGTTCCGCGCGATGAGAAGATCGACTATGTCGATGTGAATGTCTTTGAATCGCGCATCCGGGACAATGAAATGATCGGAAAGCTGCTTGTCGTGCCGTGCCACCTTCGATAGTTGGCAGTCGAAGCACTCTTTATATCGCCTAAGTATTTCGCGGCTCACATCTGGCCACACATACTGCTATCGAATAAGTCGATGGGTTACTTTTCTACTTGGGAGAACGTTATTATGAAATAATTTACATAATTCTTCGCCTACTGATTTCGGAATATACGAGCCGATCGTATTTTCATGGATGTGACAATAAAACAGCGTATGGTCGTAGTGATTAAGTGTTATCTGCCGTATTTTGAAGGGGTGATCACGGTCGCGAAGTATCCTGAACAGCTCGAAGTCCGAGTCTTGTTCGTCGACGAGCTGCTTCACGTTGAACGAAGTCGGAAGCATCCATATTTTTGTGAACTTTGCCGATTTCCGTCTTTGAAACGATCCCATGCGTCGCTCCAGTCAAACATGCTCGAGACCCGAAACCTCTTCATGCGCGATAGGGCATCGGCCACGACGTTTTCGTCGACTTCGCGGTACACGATTCTCCTGTTGAACTCTGCTATATAATTCAGCTACCTGAAGTGTGCAGGAGTTGTGTCTTGTTTCTACGCCATGATATATATCAGAGGTTTGTGGTCCATCACAATCTCGAATTCTCAACCTTCCAGGTAATAAAAGAATGTTGCCACGGCATAAAAGTTTGCGGTTAGCTCATGGTCTGTCGTCGCGTATTTCGCCTGCGCGCTGTTGACATTCCTGATGAAGAACGCGAGTAGTCGCCATTTATCGTCATACTTCTGCTCCAGGGTAGCTTTCATAGCGACGTTGAATGCATCCGTCACTGGGTATATCCCGGCGTTTTCGTAGGAAAACTCGATTTCGGCGACGCCAAGCACCGATTGCTTGCATTTTTCAAATGCTTCGACGGACTCGGCGTTCCACTTTATTATCCGGTTATGTTTTTTTGTCACGGCTACTAGATACTTGCTAAGGGATCATTATACCTCTACCGCTTGGGGAATGCATCGGATGGTAGAAGTTTACCAGGTTCAGTAATCAACAGAGGTCCTGGATTGTTTTCGGCTTGGAAAACTTTCGGCCAGCTTCGAATTTCACAGGGGTGGGCTTAAATCCTTATCGATTCACGGTATGCCTTTGAAACTCGACCTCTGCTTACACATGGCAGCATTTATCTAAGTTCAGGCATAGAGAGTACTTTTCTAGCCTGGTCATCACCTTTTCTACGTCACGTTTGTGCTTTTCTTTGTTGCTGAATGTGATAAGTATATCCTCCAGAAAGATGAAGGTGCATTTTAAGCTTCCCAGCGCGCTATTGATCTAGCGCTGAAAGGTTTAACCTGCGTTTCGTAAACCAAAAGTTATCACGTTTTACTGAAATATTATAAACGGTGTGATGACTGCGTACGTTTCCCGGTCCTCGTCACGCGGGCTTACCGTGCTTTCTTTGTGCCCAGATGCGCATTTATTTTACACAGCTATCAGATTATATTATGTCCTTTCAACTAATCATTATTATGTTCCGATTAGATAAGGTACTCTCTCTTTCTCTCTTGTACTCTTTTTGACTGAAAGTCATTATCGGATATGTATTATTAATAATTGTTATAAATTTAAACTACTTGTTTAATTTATAAAAATTTAAGTTTTGCTCTTATTTCTTTTTCTGCTACTATATGAAATAACAAATAAAAATTACTTCAACTTTGAATAAGATATTATTATTCAACTTATGTTGAATATTCGCATATAATGCTTGAGATTTATATGTGAAATTTGTATGATAAATTAAATTTAGGTATGTATAAACTTTAATATTGAATATATGAAATTCTATAATACTCATACAATTTGAAATATATATATATATATATATATATATATATATATATATATATTGTAACCGCCCGAACGGTGGCGGTAGGTCAGAGCGCCCGTGTGAAGCCGCGAGTGTTCGCCTGAGTTCACAAAAAAGTACGCGCGAGCTGCGAGAGCACTGGAAGCGCAACGATAGGCATGAAGTTCGAAATGAACTTCACTTCCATCTCTGATCTTCAGATAATCCGACGTAGTTTTATCTGTCCCGCTTCAACATCATTCTTTTTTCGTTTTCCATCGAATCGAATTGCAAAGTTTAAGGTCGCCTTTTGAGCGTCCTTTGCGGGTGACGGTTTTCGAGTTTACACTTGTGTAAACTAGGTGCGTGCACATCAGAGGAGCGGAAAAGATACGCGGCGATATCCTCGCTGCAGCCTCGGACCGTTAGTGTCATATTCCGCGGAAGCACACACGCGCTGCCGTCCGTGTAACGTCGCAATAGCGACGCCATCGCCGGCTACGAGCCGCAGCCACGCGCAACCGCGTGAGCCACCAGCGCGAAACGAGAGCCACGTCCTTGCGTATCCGCGCAAGTCAGTGAGAAAGAGAAAGTGAGCGCGTACCCAGCCGCTCTGACGCCAGGCGACGGCTGCAGCAGCAGCGAGAGCCAGCGAGCACCGGCGGGAATGAGGCCCGCGACAGCATCGTCGTCGGCGACAAGTAGCCTTATGTTCTTTTATATAATATATATGTGTGCTTAGCTAGGTTCCTGGCCCACCACTGCGCCCGCGCGCCGCGATTCCCGCGTGCGTAGCCTTGCGGTTAAGTACGATTGATGTATATATATCGCGCGTAGTTAGTAGAATCATACTTTTGTAAGTGATTTCGTGTGTGTGTGTGTAGTATGTAGTATATAGTTCCGCATCATACCATCGTTCCTACGCGTTATATATAGCAAGTGTCCCGTTCCGTGTCCCCCGTCCCCGTGTATTTTGTGTGATCGCGTATCCGCGTAAATAATTATTATATCGTCGCGAAACCCGCAATCAGCTCATAGCGTATGTGCTAATGTACCTTTGTAAAGTAGTTTTATGCAAGAATAAATATTAATATTATTAAAATTTCATAGACTATACCGCGTGATTCATTTCCCGTTCCCTGTCCCCTTTCCAGCGGAGTGCACAAGCAGCAGCGTGGAAGTGTCCATGCACAGACATCGGCCAACAGTAAGTAATAGCCCGAATTCAGGGTTATAATATATATATATATATATATATATATATATATATATATATATATATATATATTGCACTTATAGTACATGAAATATATATACGAGATGGATTGCTAAGTTTCCGATCTGAACAAGAAAAACAACGTTTTTAAGAATTTTTTTTTATTTCTCAACATAATCTCCTCCAAGACTGATACATTTCTCATAGCGATGTTCTAGTCTCGTAATGCCATCTCTATAGACTGAGTCGTCAAGCTCCTCAAAATATCCATTTACAGTTTCGATTACTTCTTCATTGTCCGCAAATGTCTTACCGTCAAGCAATTTTTTGAGGTTAGGAAACATATAATAGTCACTCGGGGCTAGGTGTGAAGAGTAGGGAGGGTGCGGCATCAATTCAAACTTTAGATCGTTGACTTTAGACATCGCAACGATTCACGTGTGTGCTGGTGCGTTATCGTGATGAAACAAGATTTTTTTCTTCGCCAGATGAGGTCGTTTAATTTTCGCTTCGTGGCTCAAACGTTGCAATAAGTCTGTGTAGTATTGACCAGTGATAGTTTTACTCTTTTCAAGGTAATCAATGTATATAATATCTCTTGCATCCCAAACAACAGTAGCCATAACCTTGTTTGCCGAAAAAATTGTTTTTGCCTTCTTTGGAGTTGGTTCCCCTGGTCCAATCCACTGTTTAGACTGCTGTTTGGTTTCAGGATTGTAGTGGTGGACCCAAGTATCGTCAACGGTTACGAATCGACGCAAAAATTCGCTTGGATTATGCTTACATAACGCTAAATTGGCGATAGAAATATTTTTTCGAATCAATTTTTGGTCGACTGTTAGCAAACGCAGCACCCATCTTGTACATAGCTTTTCCATATACAAATGTTGGTGCAAAATATTTTGTACACGTTGATATGATATCTTACAAATCTCAGCTATCTCACGCACTTTTAATCTGCGGTCTTTCAGCACTATTTGATGGATTTTTTTTATCATATCTGGAGTTGTAACCTCATCAGAGGTGCTCACACGACCATTATTAAACTCGGAAACCCACTGCTTAATGGTTGAATATGATGGGAAAGATATCCCCAGTGTTGAGTCCATATCTTCTTTAAGTTCCTTTGGCGTTAACCCCTTTAAATACAAGTATTTGATGACAGCACGATTTTCCAGCTTTTCCATTTTTACGAAAAACACAGAAACGTCTTGTTTAGCGTACTCTCAAACCTAAACTAACAGGGCGATCGGACTGAAACTATAGCTACAAGCTATCTAAGTATGGTACTATAGAACGTCACCTCAAGGTAGGGCTAGTGGCATCATCTTTTGGTCAGGCCGGTACTTATTAATCCAACCTCGTATATAAAAAGTTTCAGAAGAGCCATAAGCTCGCACATATTTATTAATTAATTAATAATAAAAAATATAAAACATAAAGAATAATAATTGTTATATAATGTATAATAATAAATTTGCATCAAGTAATGCAATTATATATTGTATGATAATACAATATATATCATATCATATCATATCATATCATATCATATCATATCATATCATATCTTACCATACTAATTTATAAAGACAAAGCGTGTTTTTGTTTGTTCGCGATAACCAAAAAAACTACTGAACCGATTGTTCTGAAATTTGCCATATAGATTCTATATTATTTTGAGAAGGACATAGGCTATGTTTTTTCTTGAAAATAATTTTACTTTTAACAATAAATTAAGTTGACAGTTTTAGTGGTCAGTTTCACCAGCAGCCACTAGGTGGCGTCTTGAATCACGAACATCCACTAAATGTAGTCGGCTTAATGTATTAATACCAGGCCAGTTCAAAGGAATGTTCATATCCAACTTTGAAATTCATATTCAAAAGAAGGTGTGACTTTAGTCGGTATTACCCTTTTTCTTCTTCATGTTAATCTGACACTACTCTCACGACTTATGGATATCTTTTGATTTTTGTAAATTTTATTTGCTCTTACGTGGGGAAATCTCTCTCTCTCTCTCTCTCTCTCTCTCTCTCTCTCTCTCTCTCTCTCTCTCTCTCTTTCTCTCTCTTATAAAATGGTTGTGTATGCCAAATCATACTGAATATAGTTTGTGACGACAAATTCTATTTTTGTTTTTATACATTATATTACATTCAGAATTGTGAGAAGAGACTGTTTTTTTTAGTTTGAATAAAAGAAGTGATGGTAGAATAGGTTTCCATTACCAACACCTCGAAACTATATATATATGTGTATATATATATATATATAATATGTTCACATTTGCATAAAAAGGCAATATCCATCGTCTGTTTAAAAAATATACTATTCGCATACAATTTTGCTTGAATTTCAGTTGGCATCACTACGAAAATATTCACGGTATTTAATTAAAAAAACGAAAATATACGAAATATGTAATATATATTGCATGTATATTATATTGTACATATTATATATACACATGTTAAATGTGGTCCTATAGTTTGTATATCTCTAATATGGTAAAAAATCACAGATGTTGAACGTTCGAAGAATCTGATAACTTGTTATCAAAATCTTCAATAATATACTATCTATACTAATTTATATTTTACTGATATAGAGGAAATGTATGTGTAAGTGCAATTAAAAATGCAAAATTCAAAATATGTTTTTAATTTGCTGTAGTATGAAGCCACTATACTTTCTATCATTGAAATATAGATATAATCAACGACAGATTTCGATCAGAAATGTTTAATAGGAGATATTTCATTTAAAATTTTTCACTTTAACGTCGTTCTGAGAAATTTTATTACACATTTTGATAACGCATACATTTTTGTTTAAACTCATTTGTTTGTGTTGTCATATTTTTGTTCTTCGATAGATTTCCATAATTGCACAATTTTCTCGTATAGTTTTAAATGTTCAATACATGTGTATTTAAATTAGGAACTTTTGTTATTTCAAGTTAATTTTGTATAATGTACCGCAGTTAAAATATCGTCTTCAAAAACTCTATATGGCAATTTTTAAAGTAATTGCAGAAATTTTGTGAAAGGAACTCAATACTTTAGGTTAGGTTCGGTTCAGTTATAATGACTTGTGCTCTGTCCTTGCCGGGCATTGCACTTACGCTCAGCGGCCTAAGGCCCATGGCGATACCCTATATTTCGCGAATTTCCAGTTTCTCGCAAATTTAACTAACATTCCACTATTGACACTTGATGTCTCTTCCAGATCCTCCATGAAGCTTTATCTTAACATTGTGAGCCTTTTATTTGCTATCGCTGGACATCGGCATGGCAAGTGGATTATTGTTTCCTCCTCCGTGTGTCATTCTCTACAGGAATCATCAGACTTCTTATCCCATCTTTTGAGGTTGACACCTGTTGCACAGTGTTCCGTGATAATTCCTGTAATCATGCAGACGGTTATTTTTTTGTGGTTTAAAAGGTAACTAGTTCTTGTTTCATCCATGGCAGGCAATAGCTTCCTGGATATGAGACAGTTGTTTCTTATTTCCCACCATTCACTATGTTTTGCTTTGATGGTCTCGTCTATACTCTTTTAAATCCTGTTGATCGATGGCGATGTATGTCTGTCTGCTTCGGATTCATTTTTCTCCGTCTCCAGCTTTACCAACTCAACCGCTCTCGTATTGCCTTCGGCACCATGGTATTCTCGTACCCAGCAGAGTCTGACATCGCTGTTGCGGGTACATGATACCACCTCCCGGCAGCTCATCACTGACTACGTTCTAATCGATTTTAGCCCAAGGGCTTTTAAAGCAATTTGGCTATCTGTGTAGATAGTTGCCTTTTTCAGGTTTCTATTCTTCAGTAGCGTCGCCGCTTTTTTAATGACTAAAGTCTCTGGTTGCAGAACTCTGCATTTGTTCGGAGTAGATTTCTATGTCTGTTCCTTTTTCCGTTTTCGATCCATCTGTGAAGACCAAGATTTCGACCTCGTTTATCTTGGAGTCGTTTACCCAGTCCTGATTTGACGGTATCTCTATTTCTATATGTATTGGTGATCATATAGTCCGAGGGTTGTTTCAGATCATCTATCAGGTCCCAGTTCAGCTTCCCGATTTCTTGCAAAATCGTTGTATGCCAATAGTTGGTCTGTTTCAACAAATTCAATTCTCTGACTCTCAGAGCTCCTTTTACGGCTAGCCCTTTTATGTGCAGATCTATAAACTATAAGTTCGGTATCACTTCTAGAGATGTTTGTGGTGCACTTCTCGTGAGTCCGGTTATCCCTACGATCGTAATTCTTTGTACCTTTGCTAGTATCGTTCTGTTTACCTCTTTATGCATGGCTTCCAACCATATAGGCTACATAGGTGGTTATGGGTCGCATTATGGCCGTGTACATCCAGTGGATGATAGATGGCTGTAATCCTCATTTTTTTCCAAACATTTTAAAGTATAAAATGTATAAAATGCATTTTTTATATACTTTATTTTTTTTATACTTTCCTCCACATTCCTTTTCCAGGATAATTTGGAGTCTAGAACTACTCCAAGATATCTTGCCTCTTTGGCAAACGTTAATACTCGGCCTGCCAGTTTCCGCGGTTCTATTTTAGTCATCTTATATGTCCTAGTAAAGAGGACTAGTTCCGTTTTATCCGGATTCACACCCAGTCCATTCTGTCCTGCACTTTTTGATATCTTCTATAGTAGTGATTCCATGATGTCTCTGATCGTAATTAGGTCTTTTCCCGTGATCACTATCACAACCTCATCTGCATACGCTATTACTTCTCTTCTCTTATTCACTATGGTTTCTAGGATCTTCTTAATTACAATAAGCCACAGAAGAGGAGAGATAACTCCTCCCTGCGGCGAACCCCTAGTGGTTCTTCTCTTTATCGAGATGTCGCCCATGTCTGAGTTAACCGTTCTGCTTCTCAGCATTCCCATCACCCAGTCTTTAGTCAGTTGTTCAGTTACAATGTCCTTTAATGCATTCTTTATTGATTCTGTACGGACGTTATTGAAAGCTCCCCCTATGTCAAGAAATGCGCCTAAAGTCTACTCCTTCTATCAGAGGCTTTTCTCTATCATGCCTACTATTTCGTGTAACGCACTCTCTACAGATTTGTCTTTCAGGTAGGTATGCTGTATTGTTCAGTTCTTTTCTACGTGAGTAGTTTCGTCTATGTGTAGATCGATCACTCTTTCTAGTGTTTTCAAAAGAAACGATGAAAGACTGATTGGTCTGAAGTCTTTTGTCGTTGTGTGACTTATTTTTCCTGATTAGACATATGAAACCTACTCTTACCTCTCTCCGTCTCTTCGGTAGATAGTCTGAAATTAGTAAATTCGAGTAGATCTTAGTCAGAATGCCCATTATGGTGTCTTGAGATTTCTGTAGCATTATAGGTATGATGACTACCGGAATCTTATTTTGATTCAGAATACAGTCTAGACTTGGTACCATCTTACAAAAACTTGTTTCGATCAATACAGAACGCTCTTACGGGAATATGGTTCAGCTCAGTATAGTGAATCAAAAACTGGCTCGATACATTCTTCGGCTGGAAAGACTAAATTCTGGAAAAAAGGCTGGAAAAAATTTTTTTGTTCTGGAATTCATAAGTTGTCAGAAAGAACGGAAAAAATTATGAATTCGGATGGACGATAATTTGAATAAAGGACATGTAACAATGTTTTCATAATAATACGTCACATTTTGGAGAAAAAAAACCTGAAAACTTAATGGTAAACACAAGATATATATATATATATATATATTATAACCGCATACTTATGCGCGGCTACGTTTTACTTACTTGGTCGTTGTGCGTTGCTTGCCGGCTGCGCTGGACCTGAAACGGAGGAATGAGGGAATGCGAAATAACGCGAGACAAGCGTATGGAATCAATGCTCATTTATTTATTAGGCATTCTTTACACTACAATTTCGGTAATGAAATATATATACAAACTCAGTGCGCGCGGCGACGACCTTTTACAACGGGAGCGGATTCCGCGGGCGCGGGGAAATATCGAACGGCAGGGACTGGGATGGGGGATTAACGCGGTGCGTAGCGTCTAGCTGGCGGAGACGCGGAGCGGCCGTACAACCATGGCGCGCCTAGTCTCGAGGACGCGCACTCTTTCACATATAATAAAACAGAGGGTACTTGCCGGGACGACGCTCTGCCGTTGCTTCCTCTCGTTTCTGGTGGTCTTCTCTTTCGTCCTTCCTTCCTTCCTTCCTTCTCTTTCTTTTACTGTAGCTCTCTTTATCTTTTAGATCGCTTCCTTCCTTCCTTGCTTCTTTCTCGCTTCGTTCAAGCACAGGCGATCGCGTAACGATCGGGCCGCGATAGAGTCAGTACGCGACTCTATATACTTATTTTACCCGATTCAAATCACCGAAAGCTGGTGATCACCGCCGGGAAAGGTGCTGGAGATGGAGTTAATTAGTTTGGCTGGAGCTGTCTCTCTCTAGATTTTTCCGTGCTCTCACTTCGGTAGCTAGGCGGTGAAGATCTTCTTCTCCTCGTACTTCCTCCTTCTTCGCGACGGTCGCGCACTCTCGCGGCTCGCGCTTCGCACGTTTTCGCTGTCGCGCGCGAACACTCGGTTTTCACTTAGGCACGGGGGAACGCGAGAACCGGCAAATTTAGCCGGTTACAAACTCCCCCTTCCAAACCGACGTGTGAGGCGCATCCGTCCATGTTTCTGTGCCGGCTCTTACGGTGGAGGTCTTGGTGGAGATGGGGATAAGAACTTAGGTATGGTAATGGTTATTTGGGGATTGGAATCGCTCAGAATAAAAATAAAACTTTATGGGCTTCGGCTTGTAAAAAGAAAAAAAAAACTAAATTTGTGTGGCTGTAGAGGGTCTCGCAGAGTCGCCGTCGCTCGGCAATGATTCTATAGAATACTAAAGGGAATTCTTATTCTACTTACAAAAAAGAAATCATACGCGCCATTTATAAATTCCTTTCGGAGGTCATTTGCAGGCCATTTGTAGTACAGAAGCAACAAAAATCATACGCGCCATTTATAGATTAATTCTGGGGCCATTTGTATAAAAAAAATCAGGAATGTCATTTAACAAAAGAAAATAATACGCGCCATTTATGTAATCCCTGGTGCTATTTATATTTATATTTGTAAATACATCTGCGCCATTTATATGTATAATCGGCTGGCGTAAACAAACGAAAATGGGGAACAAAATTACATCTTTGGGTTCAATCTATAGACTAAAACTACTCCTAACATTTAGGGGAAATAAAATTACACCTACATGCTTAACCTATGTATTATAAACTAATCCTAATATCTAAAGAAAAGAATTGAAATGTCGCTATTTGTATGTAACCTATTACCTCTATACTGTAACTAATCCTAGTGTCTACATAAAATAATTTAAAACATCGCCATTTGCACGGCCTTATTCCTAGTGATACAAACTAACTGCTAATCTATCTAATCTACGCATGTATACGGGTCATCTTTTTCAACTTATGGCTAATATCTTTTTGTATAGTGTGGGGCTCGAACTGTCTGCCCTATATGACGGTGTCTTCTTCGAGTTGGTATTCCTCTGGAACAATTCACGCTGCGCTGGTTCCTGCTACGATATGGTTGGCTGAAAATGAGGTTTACATCTTTTATTGTAGCCTCTCAGCTGTCGATGGGCAGCGTTGGGGGATCCGGCAAGTAGCGTTCTGTTTGAGAGGAGCCAATGTGTACTCTCTTTCTCTAGAGCTACTGCTCGTCCTCCAATCTTGCGCCATCGTCGTATTGCCGCGCTCGCGTGTACTCAGTTTTCTTACTCATCGCGGTTTCCCGTATCATGACCTACTTCGTCGCGATTTTGATGCCTGAATGATGCACTGTACTGCTGATATCGCGGTATAGGGGACATGAACGGGTAGCTGCGGTATTTGCTGGACTAGGGGGCTGAACGGTATCAAGGGCCATCTACTTCGTTATATATATTGACGCACCTGGCATGATGATCGTTACGTTAAGTCCGAAACGTGTACTTTGGTTTTCTTCCTGTCGTCCATGTCTTCTAACTCGAAGAACAGGGGATATATTCCTCACGATTCGGCATGGTGCGACAAATTTAGGCGCCAGTTTGGCCGCAAATTTATCTGGCCCCGAAGAAAAGACGTGTTTCCGTCTACAAACCATCTCGTTTTCCTCAAACGATACGTCTATGTTTATTGTAATAGTGCGCCTGCTTGTTGCTGGCTGCACAAAGGTTCTTTCTGACTAGTTCGTGAATGACAGGTAATCTCTTTAGTCGAACTAGCCAGTCAGCTGTTCTTAGTGGCTGACGTGGTTGATTGTTTAAGCAGGTATTTTTATACGGCCGAAAATCCATGTATTTAGTGAAAAGGTCCTCGAAGATTAGCAGGTAACGGTTTTGACCTTTACTGGCAGGGAATGGGCCTATTATGTCAGTAGCCACGCTTGTCCATGGTCCTTCAATATTTTTGTGCTTCATTAGGCCAGCTGGTGCGCTCTGAGAAACTTTGTATATCTGACACTCTGGGAATTGTTTTACGTAACTATAGACGTCTCGTCTCATTCCTGGCCAGTATAATCTCAAGAGACCTCTCGTAGCGTCTTTTCAACACCGAAATGTCTGGATGTCGGGGTGTTATGACACTCGAACATGATTCTTTCCCGGTCTTTGGAAGAGATGGCGATTTTCCAATTGTCTTCTTCGGGACATAGGATGTCCGAGTAGACTTTCGGGCGGTGTTTGAATAGGATGTCATTTCTAATGCATCAGTCAGGATATTTTTCTGGGTATTCCTGTATCTCTTTCATTTTATTTTCATACCAACAGTCTCGCTCCATAGCGGTGATGGTAGCTGTTGGTGATTTATCAGTGGTAGGTGGACGTGAGAGCGCGTCTGGCACTTTATGTAGTGCGCCTTTCCGATGAACGATCGACATGTTGTAGGCTTACAGTGCTGCGGCCCATCTCGCCAGTCTGACTGCAGGATTTTTTAGCGTGTGTAGCCATTTCAGACTACTGTCATCTGTGATCACCGTGAATTCTTCTCCCAACAGGTAGCCTCTAAATTTTTCTACTGCCCAGAGTACCGCGAAACATTCTTTCTCGGTAACGGTGTAGTTGATCTCCGCCTTAGTCAAGGCCCTGCTGGCGCAAGCGATAGGGTGCTCTTCGTTGTCCGTGTCTTGATTAAGCACAGCACCGAAGGCGTAGTTGCTAGCATCAGTCTGAAGTATGTAATGCTTGCTCTGTATGGGACGCGCTAACACGGGTGCTTGCGTTAGCAAGATACGCAGTTGGTTAAATGCGTCTTCCTGGGGTTTATCCCAGTGCCACCTCACGTTTTTTCGTAGAAGCTTACTGAGTGGCGCTTTTACGTCCGCTAAAGATTTTATCAAACGGGCATACCACCCTACCATGCCGAGAAAAGTTCTCAGCTGTTTGATGTTTGTCGGTGCCGGATATTCCGTGACGGGCATTAGCTTGTCGGGGTCCGTACGCAATCCGACTTTGTCTACGATATAACCCAGGTAACGTATTCCGGGGCAGCAGAACTCAGACTTATCTTTGTTAGTTTGTAGCCTAACCTGGTTCAAGCGGGCTAGCACCGCTTCTAGTTGCTGAGTGTGCTGCTCGAACGTATCAGTGGCGATAATGATATCGTCCATGTAGACAAAGATGCTCGGTTACCATTGCGGTCCGAACACGACGTCTAGGCCGCGTTGGAAAGTAGCGGGGGCGTTGGTCAGCCCATATGGGATTCGGGTGTACTGAAACAGCCCTTTCTATGGGACTGCAAAGGCAGTTATTTCCTTACTATCGTTATCTAGAGGAATCTGGTGATACGCCTGGCTCAAGTCAATCTTAGAAAGATAACGAACGTCACGCAGATTATCCAATAGGACGTCCATGTGAGGAAGAGGATATGAATCCTTCTTCGTCACCTGGTTAACTGTAGTCAATACAGAAGCGGATCTTGCCGTCCTTCTTCGGCACGATCACCGGACAACTGCTCCACGAACTCTCCGAATGTTCGATGATTCCTTCGGCGAGAAGCCTGTCGACTTCTGCGTGGGCCTGCCTTAGTAGTTTGTCCGGCATACGGCGAAGGCGCTGTTTGATTGGTCGCACTATTTTTCTAGGTGTTTGCCAGGTCGCCTTGGCGAAATCAATTTTCATCTGTAGCTGAATTAGGATATCCATCCCGAGGATGATATCGTACGTCAGGAATGTCGACACTCTGAAGCGCGCTGAAATCTGCTGCTCGTCTATTTTTAGGAGGAAATATACTTGTCTGCATTAGAGTAAATCTGTCCATCTGGCAGCTGCATGAAGGACACTATTGGTATGATTGCCGATTTTATGATGTGTGCTGGTCGCGGTCCGATGTAGGACTTGCTCGCTCCGGGGTCTATCAGCGCCGGAAATATCTTTCCTGATAGTTCTATATTCAGGAAGAATCGGTTTTCGTCTTCCTGAATTGTTGCTGCGTTTCGGGACTCAGTAACAGCCGTGGCTGCAATAGTCACACCTTTTGTGCTGGTCGTTTCGTTGTTTGTTCTGGGAGTCTCTTTGTATGAGGTAATGGGGTCGACTCCGGTAACCCTTTCCCTTACGCATTTCCCTGATTGTTCTTGTTTGGTCCGCAACGTGGAAAGTTCATCGTGGTAACGCCATCTTCACCACAATTGTAGCAAAAGATACGTTTTCTTTCGAGGCACCTATCCGTCCAATGACCTGGTCTATTACACGTCCAGCATGGTCGATTGTCTTTCGCTGGATATCCACGTTCTTCGCGAGGTCGTGATGACTCGCGACGCGTCCTGTCCTGGTTCGTAAATCGGTCGTTGCGGTCTCTGCTAGGCGACCGTGGATAACGTCTCGGTTCGTCGTTCCCTCGAGCTGAGCGGTAATCGCGGAAAGGGTGATAGTGGTATAGGTTCTATTTCTTGGAGATGGACTCCTAGGTCTATACCGAGGTTCGTCTGTTGGTCTTGATCGAGGCTTGGGGGTGTTGCTAATCGGTATCTGGGCGAGGGGCTTCGTTTTCGCGAATCGTCTGCCTTATATCGCCTTTCTTCCCGTGGGTGCCTCGGTGGTAGGCTATGACTTCCGTCCCTACTTCGCGGTGTTCTCACGGGGCTCGTGTCAACTGCTTTTCTGGACGTCAGTATCGATGTAGGTAGTTCTGTTATCAAAACTCATTTAGGTTGATCCTCGTCTAGGGCTGCTACTCTTGATCGTCTGGTCGTTCTTCCAGACTAAGGGCATGCTGCGCTGCTCACCAGGCAGTTTTCTGCGGCTGGTGGCTCTTTGTACCGACGAGTGAGCTCTCTTTTCAGTTCGATCTGTTGTTCTAATACTTGTAACTCGTCTATCGTTTTGAATTCTTTTCGGTCTATTTTGTTGAGGAATGTAGGGTGTAGATTTCTATAGACCCTATCTAATTGTGCTTCCGGTGATAATGGTGGCGACACTTTACCTAGTAGCGCTCGCATACCTATCAGATATGATCCGATCGATTGGTTAGGACCTTGTGTCCTCTTTCGTAGTTCTTCTTCTAACCTCAACGTATAATCGATCGGCCTGAACTACTGTCGAAGCACCGTCTTAAGATGCTCTAACGTGTGCCACCCCTTGTATATCGGTCTCGCCCAGATGCGAGCAGACCCGTTTAAGATACCGGGTATCATCTTTAGTATGTCTTATTGAGTATGGTTTATTGAGACTTTCGCAGGTCACCTCTAATCTCTCTATGAATTCCTCCACATCCTCTTGCGGCGTTCCGGAATATTTTATATTCCACTGTCTTAGTAGTTGTCCTGTTCGTGTCTCCTTGAGATACGAGCTGTCGTACGATCTATTTTGCTGCCAGCTCGGCGGATGGGGAATTTCGTTCGATGGGGGTGGTGATGGTGTTACTGAGTCTTCTGCTGGGGCGTTATTTGGCTTTTACTGCGCGTGCTGCATATTTGCAGCATACTGTCTCATCCAAGTATTATGGGGATCGTTCCATGGTCCTGGTAGGTTATACCTGGGGTTGATCATAGGTGTGGACATTGCCTCTGTGCCGTGCAGATTTGTGCTATGGGCCGGTGGTGATGGCCATGGGCCCATATTATAACCTCCAAATGGGGTGTTGATGGAAAAACCCCATGGTGGTGTTGTCGTGTTTATTTGATGTTGTGGGCTCTGCTGAGCGGCAATATTCCGTATTTCTATATCAACAGCTGCTGCTTTCTTAGTTTTTATTTCCTCTGCTGAGTTCAGCTCTGTCGAGTTTAGTACCTCCGATATCTCGGAAATATCCGGATGAACCTCGTCGTTCATCTCGTTCAAGTCAACAGCGCTTTTTCCGAAAACCCGTCTTATTTCAAATTTAACGAGTCTATCTCGGAGAGCATCGACGTTATCTTTACTATTGATATTATTTTATCTCGCTTCTTGTATTAGTTTTTCTGGCGGCATTTCTCTGAAGAGGCTATGTAGCCTTTTTTCTTCGTTGGCCAGTGCCGGACTCGTCGATGGTTTTACTTCCATCTTTCTCGAGTATGTTTGTTCCGAGAAAATGAAATTTTATATTACTTCGGTATAGTTGTTGTAATTATATATATATTCTATATATAATTGTTTGTGTAATTATAAATTAAAATCCTTTCTTCTTTTATTTTTTTGATTGCTGTATTCGTAGATACACTCGTCTATTTTAAAATTGTACAGGTTCGATAAAATTAAAAAAAAATTACTTATATTTCTAGTAATTATTTCTATTTATTTCTAGTAATTACTTATATTTCTACTTTCTAAAGTCTTCTCTCTTTTTTTTATATTAGTTAGTTTATCAAATTAAATGTAAGGATTTTTCTTAACTTATTAGATTATTTTGCTAAAATATCAGATAGTTGGTTTGTTTTTTTTTCAGACTAATTTTTATATTTAATTCTGTATTTCTGTTCTTGGAACTAATTTTCATAGTTATTGTTCATAGTTATTGTTTCATAGTTATTAGGTAAGTATTTATTTAGATATTTTTCTTTTTGCTGTTGATTATTATTGTAAATTATTTAGTAGTTTTTTATTAATTAGCAATATTATTATGTATATTATTTAGGTCCTGTTTAGTAAGAAATTGTGAAAGTTGTTAAATATTTATAGATGATGAAAGGGGATAATTATTTATTTTTTTATTTTTATGAGCTGAAGCAATACAAAAAGAAAAGGGTACTAAAAAGAAAAAAAAATTTTCGGAAAAACGTTGAAATTGGAAATAATTTAATTCAGCATCTTTCTTTTTTGTTTCTATATGCGACGGCCAAAAACATGGCCGCGCAAATTTACTTCGAACAAAGGACTCATTTTACACGTTAAAATTTGAGATAGTATTACATCTAATTTGGTGGATGTATTTTACAATACATACACGGAATTAGATGTATAAATTTACAAGAAAGAATATCGAATATTATTAGAAATAATATATTAAACATATTATTTCTATAATTATTAAATTAAGACTCGCGTATATACCAAATAAACACCGAAAACCGGGCAAAGGTCGCGACGACTACTGAAGAAGGTAGTCGTCGCAACTGCCGAAACTCGAACAAGTAGAGAGAGAACGCGATATCTAGTCTCTCTCTCTACCACTAAGTTAAGTACAGCGTATGCCGTAGAGGGGATACACTGCGCGCGGCAAGAGAACGCGCGTTCAATGTATTAGACCGGCGGCCGCTATCCCCTCTAATACATGCCGCACGCACACTATTACACGCTCTCACTGAGCAGCCTGAGCCGCAACCAATGTAGCGAACGCGCGAATACCAGCATATACAACAGGTGTCCAAAAACGAATGCACCCGCTGTATTTAATTAAATTAACTAAAACAAATAATTTAATGTACACATAATGTATAAATATATGTATATAAATATTTAAACTTGTGTATATGTGTATTATTATTGTGCGCAGCACACAGGCTGCTAATAATAACGAAATACAAAATAATAATTGTTATAATTATTATTGAATATTATAATTATTATTGATTATTATTGTTATTATTATAATTATTGTTATTATTAATATAATTATTATAATTCGGCGCCTCGTCCGAAATTAAACGAGCGGCGACGGAATTATCCGATTATTTTGCTATAAAAAGGCCCGCAAAAGGCAAAATCGGCAGTTCGCCCGGTGAACCAACTGCCCCGAAGTTGTTTCACACGAACTCCTCCCGGAGCTAATACCTTTTCCAGAGCTCGATTTAATCCTAACTTTTTTCCTTTCCGAAATTATTAACTTGATTTCTGTTGCGAGGCGCTCCTCAAAAGACAGACGGTTAATAATTTACCTTTCCGAAGTAAACGTGATCCTGGTTGCGAGGCGCTCCTCAAAAGACCAGCAGTTTACTTATCCTTACATTTACCAATTTCTCCGAAGTTATTAGCTTGATCTCTGTTGCGAGGCGCTCCTCAAAAGACAGACGGCTAATAACTTTACCTATCCTTAAGTAAACGTGATCCTGGTTGCGAGGCGCTCCTCAAAAGACCAGCAGTTTACTTATCCAGACCAGAAATTCTCCCCTTCACTCTTGATCCTGGTTGCGAGGCGCTCCTCAAAAGACCAGCGGAGTTAAGTTTGTTCCTTATTTTTTTTCCCTTTCAAATCAACCTGTCTCGATTCATTAAATCCCCGCGTGAAAAATAACACCGGGTATTCGTGCGGAAACTAGCGCCGAATATTAGAGGCATTGCGGAAAATAACGCAAAATTTATACAAATAAATATATAGATCTAGCTATAGTTTACCTTTATTAATTATTTTTTGTGTTTATATTGATTTGTTTCAGAATCCTGTAGATAGAGGAGCTGATTTATTTTTTCGTAAATAAATTTATATTTTTTGTTATAAAAAAATTATATACTGTAATATTATTTTCCTGAAACCGCCGTCCAATCCTGAAAAACTTCCTCCCCTCTCAAAACTACCCTGGGAAGATACCGCGTAGGCTATCCCGAGGGGGATAGGTACGTTACATATAAAATCATAGAAAATTTCGAAAAAAAATTTTTTTTTGATTGTTTATGCAAAAAAAATTATTTATTTATTGTTTATAAATTTCTGTTATTAAGTAAATGATCTCTATGTCTTCGTTGGCCTTTGATTCTAAACGTGAACTTTATTGTAAACTTTTTTCTTATAGCTTTTTCCACGTGGTATGTTGTTTATTTATTTATTTATTTATTATTATTATTTGAATTGTTTGTCCTTTCTCTAGTCCCTATTGCTTTAACGTTACCTGGTTTTGCTGATGCTTCAATAACCTCCTTGTGTTTTTTATACCTGATGTTGGTTATTTATTATAAATTATTAAATTATTTATTATTTATTGTTTGTTATTTATTTAATTAATATATGTGGGTCGGCTATTACACTGAACAATATACAGTGTCCCTAGCTGGCGAAAAAAAAGAGCTTGAAGTTTGATTGATATATATCTTTTTTGTATATACTGCTTAAAAACTTTGTTTATTTATAATAAATTTATTGATATTGTTTGTATTGTTAATTAATTGTTATCCTATTTGTAAATCACCTCTATATCTCTTCTATGGCTTCATACTGCTTATGATTTTATAATCTTGTGTTAACCTACCTTATTGTTATTTGACCTTATATAAGCGCAGACTTACCATATGAGTTATATGTTTTCTAATATTGCTTATATATTTAATTACTACTTCACCTGCAAAAAGAAGTTGTGTAAATGGCTTACCGTCTATTTTTACTATAATCGTTAAGTTTTATATCAAGAGAAATTACACATTCAGATTGTGATGGTCACAGAGTTGTTTAACTAATTATTTATTTATTTGACCTCCTTATTTATTATAAATTAGTTAATGTTATCCTTGTTTCGTACATCCTTGTGTTTTTTTTTCTTTAAAACTTACTTCATAACAGAAACGCACTTTCACCTATATATTTCTTTGTATGACAGTTATACTACCTCCACAATGTGCAAGTGTAAGTTGTTTATTTATTACTCATCTATTTTCCAGCTCCTCTGCTTATTGTTAAGGTACTTTGCAGTGAATGTGCGATATTTTAAATTATCTCTGTCTAGCTGTACTTTATATAAGGCAGCGACAGGGTATGGTATAAAAATACTCTCAAAGTACTTTTGCAAAATTTTATAATTATTTATAAATATTTACTACCTTAATATTTACTATTGCTGTGGTCCACACAAGTCTTTTGCACTTTACTGGAATGGAAAATTCCTTTTCCTTCCCACACTTTTTATGTTTTCAATTTCTGTCTCCTACATGTACTACACTTGACATATAGGTTATACTGTCTTATATAGGAGACAGGTATTAACTTTTTTATATGTCCCATTCACTGCACTGTCACTGATTTTGTGTTAAATGAATAAGCTGGACAATTAGTTCAATAGGGCGTATAATCAAAAGGCCGAATACGCTGGTCTCGTGCTAAGCGTTCTCTTCCTTTTTTCTGAATTGCACAGGTGTAACTGGTACTATTTATACACTAACAAATACTTACAACACATGAATCCCATATAAAATAATTAGATGTACTTGATATCGACTCCTTTTATTGTGCTAATTACTCCCTTGCTGTTCAAGCTGTCAATTAGCAACAAGAAAGTAGATTTCAAGCAAGAATCTTGCTTGTTAGCAATATACACATTGCTCGTCGAGGGCCTGTTTTGTCCAACAGGTTATTTCTATTGACTGTCATAAATTATTGTTACACTCCTTTTTATTGATGCATTCTCAATACCACTTGCTTTCCTAAGCAATATACAATTCTTACAGTTGCAAAATGTGCATTATTTTCCTTTTTATAGCGCTTACAAAGCAGCTGTCAGTTGCCGTTGTTCAGCTGATCCATGCTTACTATTACAAAGGCTCGATGCTTTCAATTTACTCTTTTTTGTATGGGGGATGACTCGAGAAAATGCAAAAGGGTATTTGCCACTGACTTATGAAAGTTAGTGAGCTGGACGACAAGGGCAAAGGTCCATAAGTACATCATTCAGACATATATCGATTGATGTGAAATATAAATTTATATAATATTCAATAAGATATTATATGATAATAAAAGATATATAATTGATAAAATGTTATTTGAAATAATAATTAATAATATATAAATAAAATATATGACATGAGCACATTAATGTAAATTTCATAATAATAATGAAAAACAATAATATATAAACATGTACAAGATTTTATATATGATACTACATACGTATAACATAATACACTATACTGACATATATAATATAACTATATTACTGGAGCTTGAAGAAGCTGATCGACATCTGAATTATTATTGATATTAATTGCATCTATCTCTTTTTTTATATGCAACTATATTTTATTTAAAAGAATTTAATATTCGTACATCTTATATTCATAACTATTGATGCAAAAATTCTCTTATTGTTATTTTTAACACAGTACTTTATTAATGTAAGAATTTGAAATAAGTTTTTTTTTCGTTTTATATTTAGAATTTAAGAATTAATATGCATATTATTTAACATATGCTTATATCATAACTTTTGACCAATTGTACTTATATAATAATACTTTTAAAGCAAATTTTGATTAGAAATAAGTGTAAATAGACATGTATTCATTACTTTTAAGATTATGAATTGTGAAATAAGAAATAAAAATAGTCTGAACGTAAAAATATAGCATGAATAAAAATGATAGTTTATGCTGTAATTTTTTTTTTTGATAGAAGGATGAAAGTAGGCTATGAAGGTTTGCAAGTTGAGCATTGCTAATTATAATCCACTAAAAAAAGAAAATCAGACATTTATCCATAGCCTTTACATCTGTATGAAATTTTGTTTGTTTCTTTGGTATCATTTTAACTTATATAAAAAAAATTCATTAATCCCGAGGGGTACAATACTGTTACCAATAATAGTTAACCATCGTGGGTACCAATAATAGTTAAGATGTACATAAATACTTTAATAATATCTAATTAGAAATTCAGTACAGCAAAAATATATTCCTCAGGGGGAAAGCATCCAGTTTGCGAGGGGGGGGGAGAAGTCTCATACATGCCTTTCCTGTATGTTGCTCGCGGTGGTGCTACTGCGCAATCTCGTGCGCAGCTCATCGACATGGCCGCACTTCGCTCGTCGCCACGTGCTCATGCATTACACGATTGCAATTTTTCTTTTTACCTTAACTGGCCGATATTTCTAAATTCGCGCGGAAGGAAAAAACTGCGGGGAACGGTGTATCGCTACATATATATTTTCGCATATATCTTAACACGATCGCGCGGGACGACACGTCGCACGGGGCATAACCGTCCGTAAGTCAGTTTAACCGCGACATACCGTTTATGCCCGCGGGCCCCACGTTGGGCGCCATTTTATAACCGCATACTTATGCGCGGTTATGTTTTACTTACTTGGTCGTTGTGCGTTGCGTGCCGGCTGCGCTGGACCTGAAATGGGGCAATGAGGGAATGCGAAATAACGTGAGACAAGCGTATGGAATCAATGCTCATTTATTTATTACGCATTCTTTACACTACAATTTCGGTAATAAAATATATATACAAACCTAAAATAAAATTTTAGGTATAATATATATATTGAATATTATTAACGATTTTTTCCTCACCTGAGTAACAAGTATTAAGTTGTCAAATATCTCCCTTCCGCCTTTTTGTCTTATAAATTTTGCTGCTATGTACAAAGCGCTACAGAGCTCTTATCTGACAATACTATAGATTATTTGAAAGGTTTTGATAGAACGTACAAAATAACACTATGCATGATTAGTTTAGATATTGCGTTGAAAAGTTATATACGTGTAAACATGGAGTTCACTAACGCCGAAATTCGCGCTATTTTAAAGTGTTCCTTCATCAAAGACAAATCTGCTAGAGAAACGTTCCGTGAGATTAATGGTGTTTGGGGAGATAGCACGCTATCACTTCGAACCGCAAAGGAATGTTTTCAACGATTCAGAGCCGGTGAAAACGATACCATGGGTAAGCTAGCCGGCGGAAGCCCTGTGACGATGAATACCGATCAAATCATGGAATTTATCGAATTATACCTGCATGTGGCATCTCGTGACATTGCCGAGGAGACGATAGTTAGTCACCAAACCATTTTAAACCATCTGCAGAAGGTTGGATACAAAAAAAGCTTGATGTTTGTGTGCCGCATGATTTGACGCAAAAAAACCTTCTGGGCCAAATCAACGCCTGCGATGTGCTGCTGAAACAGAACGAACTCGACCCATTTTCAAGCGAATGGTGACTGGCGACGAAAAATGAATCACATACGACAATATCAAGCGAAAACGATCGTGGTCCAAGGCCGGTGCACCGTCCCAAACAGTGGCCAAGCCAGGATTGACGACCAGGAAGGTTTTTCTGTGTGTTTGCTGGGATTGGAAGGGAATCATCCACTATGAACTGCTCCCATATGGTCAGACGCTTAATTCTACCGTCAACTGTGAACAACTGGACCGCTTGAAGCAGGCTATCGACCAGAAGCGTCCACAATTAGGCAACAGGAAGGGTGTAGTGTACCATCAGAGCAACGCCAGACCACATACTTCGTTGATGACTCGTCAGAAGCTACGGGAGTTTGGATGGGAGGTTTTATCGCATCAAACATATAGTCCGAACATAGCGCTAAGTGATTACCACCGGTTCCTGTCCATGTCAAACGCCCTTGGAGGTGTAAAGTTGGACTCAGAAGAGCCCAAGTGGCTGTCCGAGTTCTTCGCAAATAAGGAGAGGGGTTTGTATGAGAGGGGTATTATGAAGTTGACGTCTAGATGGAAACAGATTATCGAACAAAACGGCGCATATTTGAAATAAATCCGACTACTGTAACGCTTTTTATAAAGCATTGAATAAAGAGCAAAAAAGCGGAAGGGAGATATTTGACAACCTAATATTAAAAGTATATATTTTTCTTTTTCTTTTAATAGCTTCTATTCTATTTCGGTTGAAGAAATTACAAATATATAAATATTCGCGCGAGTATTAATTGTGCACGAATAATTGAATTTAGTTCGGTGATCGCATTACTAGGGAGAATAAACTTTTAATATCTTAATCCAAATTCTCGATTAAGTATTGTATCTATCAGAGCTCAACTGGTGAGAGGAGGTTCAATCGTCCTTGGGTTGTATATTTTCAGCGTTGTTGCACTAAAGGTTAGTTCTTTACTTCTTTTCTCAATATATTTTATTCGTATGAATTAATTTTTCATGACCGCGTTAGTTCAGGTAAACTTAAGTTTTCGCGTATATGTACGAGGGTTATGGTCGTGTGTCTCTCCTATATATGTATAGGAGAGAAATTTGACTCCACAAACATATTAATAGATATGTCACGGTACGCGTTTAAGTCTCTACACCACCCTATTATTGTAATTTATCCCTCGTGTTCCTGTGTCTGTGTGTAGCGTGTGATAGAAAAGCGCGGGTACGATATAGGTAGGGATAGGCAATAAAATTTATTATAATTTTATTTTTAAATAAAAACATTTTTTCTTTTTAATATAGAAATTTATATGTAGATTATTTATCTTGTTTTTTATATGAATCCCGTTTTATTGATCTGTCGATTTTCCTCCGTTTCTTTTCAGGAATTTTCCTTAATAAAATATTTAATTTAAGAAAATGGATTACAGGGATAAAGGTATGTTTATGGATAATTTCGAAGATCCCTACGATCCAAAAAGGTTAAGTGTAAATTAACCTAACACGTAGAGGGACCCTCTGTTAACGGGGACTTAATACCGGGTAGGCATTGAATTGATATAATAATTACTTTCAGGGACGTTACCCCCTGTAGTGCTTAAGAACCCCATTACAGTATGTATATATATATATATATATATATATATATATATATATATATATACCGTATTCGTATCATAATTACCTACAGGATATTTCGTTGCGACTAGATTAAACTCATCGGCTTCTGAAAGCTCACTGTCTCGAGTGGACTGAAGAGAAGAAAATCAAGCTGAGTCAGCCTCATAGAAAAAACTACATAATCATATCCAGTGTAATTGTGGGCACGGAGAGATTTCTCCATCTATTTGAGCGTTTATTACTACTATTATCGTTTCTATTCATAAGACTAGACTGTTATTTTTAACAAATATTGTTAAATAACGTCGCGAGATATTGAGATTTATCTGAACGTGATCTCTCTTTGACAACTATAAGTGAATAAATTACAACATTATCTTTTTACTCTTCTTTCACTATTGGAATTTTTTTGAACCCGCTTTTTATACAATACAATACAATATTACATTGTCGCCCAACTACAGACAAGAAATTTCAATTCATTATATATATTATATAGATTATATTATCACATCATATTATCATATCATATCATATCGTATCATATCATATCATACCAATTTATAAAGTCAAAGCGTGTTTTTGTCTGTATGCGATAAACAACAAAATTGCTGAATCGATTGTTCTGAAATTCGAGATATATATTGTGTATTATCTTCGAAAAAACGTAGACTATGTTTTTTATTGACAATGATTTTATTTTCAAGAATAAATTGTGCGTGCGAACATTATAAGCAGCGTATTATAATACGGTAGGTCTAATAAACCGAATGCTGTGTCAAGTCCGCATATCATGCACATCGTAAAATACTACAATACGTGGGCTGTGTTAACGCTCTTAACAGTTAGTTCCACCGACGGTCAGTACGTGGTAACTTGAACTATGTCAAATATCTAATTGAAATAAGTAGTTTAAACTATTAATACGGGGCCAGCTCAATCGAATCGTCATATCGAACTTTATAAATAGTATCCAAAGTGGTGATTTTAGTCGTCATTAGCCTTTTTACTCTTCAGGTTAATCTGATACATTTATCACATTGAATATCTTCTGAACTTTTCTTTTTTCTTACGAAGGAAGATCTCTTTCTCGCTCTTCTCTCATAAGATGGTTTAGTATGCTAAATCATACTAAAATAATTTGTGACGACAAATTATGTTTTTGGTTCTACGCGTTATATTATCTTCGGAGTGACATAGGATTTATATATATATATATATATATATATATATATATATATATATTTATATATTTATATATATATATATATATTTATATATTTATATATTTATATATTTATATATATATATATATATATATATTTATATATTTATATATTTATATATTTATATATATATATATATATATATATATCATGGCTTCTGTATAAAAATTCTGAGTGTCCGCTTCTGTATAGAAAATATCTGAGTGTCCGCTGCAAAAAGGTGCTATTAACAGACCATGATTTTGCTTGAATTTAAGTTGGCACCTGTACCCCTTTCATTTATAGAGTTGTCTGTGCACCACATTTCTCTAATTTTTAGGATGCCTGTTAAACCAGATTTCCATTCTGCTTTGGATGGGATATTGACTCTATATTTCTTATCGAAGAGGAAGCTTCTGTTCGTGGCGTCCACATTCATTCGTAAAATCGCCTTTCCGTTCAGTCCCTTGGAGAGCCGTAGTGGCCCCTTCCTGATAACCTTTCTGAGTAAGCTTTTGACTCTATGAAGGGCTTTTGCAACCCCACCTGCCAAGGTCAGTATAAATATTCTATAGTAATGTTTTATTGATATGTGATCTTAAATTTCTTGGGAAACTACTCAATATGTTGACGTTGGTTTCTGTATTGTTGAATTAAATTCTACAACATGAATTTCACATTATTAAAGGGTAAAATAGTATCTCATGGGTAACACTGTTCTTAAGATATAAAAAATAACTATAAATATTACAACCTACCTTTCAAAGCATTCGCATGCATTTCTGGTGAAATCATTAAAGTATACATTTTGGACTTCACCTCGTCCCTTATAAGTAATTGTACTCGATTGTCCATAATAAAAACTATTCAAATTCAATTTTAAACCTTCTTAAAAAGGTCTTTTATTTAAATTCAAATCAGTAATGTATACATATCCAAATGTTAACAATAATATCTGTTAATACGCAAATATGCATATAGACGCGATCAACTACCTTCGACAGGGTTTTGTGAAAACGGACGCGATCAACTGCTTACTGGAGCTTAATCTGATTAACAAAATCGTAGTAAACCACCATTAAGTCAAAACCATTTTGGAGTCTTTATTTAGTCTGATTATATGAACGGCGGAAAATTTGTAATTCAAAACTAAATACACCCAGAATCGAACTATATTTATATATATTTATTGCCTACGTCACAGCGGGCGACATTGTCAAATACGCATATTAATTTATGCTGACGTAACTATGACTTAGCACGAATTGTCGCGTTAGTGTAGCAGTTGATCATAAAGTGGACGCACACTCGCGGCGTTCAAAAATTGCTGAGCCGTTCGCATATGGCATCAGCAATTTCTCCTTTTATATATGATCGTACGAACCAAGTACTTACGTTTACCACCGTAACTTTGGAGATCAAAATCTTACTACAGTCTCGAACATGAGCATCGACGATCTCCACTATTATCTGTGATTTCCATTGGTTTCCATCATAAACGTGTAACATGAGCACTTTGGTGTGGGCTAGTTCGTGCTCCGGCTCAACGCGCCTCGGCCCCGATCGCTCAGCACGCCATCGGGTTCTTTTCACCCCACCAAAGGCTATGTTCAATTCGTTTTAACTTGCATAAACGAATGGCTCCGGCTCAACCCGCCTCGGCCCCTAGTCGCTCAACGCGCCACTAGGTTCGTTTGTGCAAGGATATTTGCTTTAATTTTTACGGTTTGTACTGTACTTTGGCCCACGCTCAACACGCCTAGGCCCTTGGTCGCTCAACCCGCCACCAAGTTTGTTCTAGTACACGCGAACCCGCGAAAATCCAATTCTCACTCTCGCTCAACCCGCCAGAGTTTGAATTAAATTTTTATTAAATTTATTTATCATTTTATTTCTTTCGTTGCTGGATTTGGGAAAACTGAAATAAATTTAAATTTTTGTTAAATATTAATTAAGTTTATTTAACTTTATTTAACAAAAAAAAAGAAAAAATTAATAAAAAATTTATAAACAAAAAAACTTAATAATAATAATAATAATATAATTTATAATAAACGGCTCTTAGCTATCAGCCGTTTCTTTAACGCCCGCTTTGTCGCCATTATCCGCTGTAACAGAATAACAAATTTTATCATAAAATAAATGTATTTTATGATGTACATAATTTTAAATAAATCATCTCTAATTTAAAATTTACAAAGTTTTAATTATTATTTATTTTCGTTTTCGCGTCTCGCCCCGAGTGTGCGGAAACTTGTCGCCCGCTATCGCGCCGACGACAGGTCCCCCTCGAAAAGCCAGTTTCGAGGTCGCTGGCACACTGAATTTTTGCAATCAGTGCGGCTCTATTTGAGAATTAGGAGAGAGCGCTCGCTCTCCCCTTACCGCACTGTACCGCGCCGTAGTTTTGGGCAGCGCCGTCGCCGCTCGCGAGAATTCGCGAATTGATTCGCGAATTATCGCTCGCCGCTGCTCTTCGAGCCGCCTGCGGCCAGAGAGCGCTCGCTCATCCTCGCCGCTGCCGGCGCTTTATCCCCGCGCCGCGCCGCGCCACGAAGCCTTCGGCGCTCCCCCTTCGCCGCGCCGCGCCGCTCACGACTTCGCGACTTATTTCAAATATTAAAATTTCTGCGCGAGACTATTGTCTCGTCGCAAACGTCATAAATAACATTGGAACTAAGAGTATTCTGCCCTTGACATAATAAAGGTTTAGAAACGGTTTTTTGAGTTCTTCCAACGAATATAGACGGCAATAGAAGTGTAAAACTTATAGAGGGTAGAGAGAAGGAATGAAAAGTTTGCTAAAATCGTATCAAATTATATGGCTGGACTTTTCGTACAAATTGTCTGCAAGGCGACATCCTATAAGGTTTCTAGTCTAATATCATGCTGCAGAAGCGGCTATGAAAGATAACGAATGGAAAGTAGATGGGGTTGAGAGAAGGGAAGTTAAAAGCTTTAAATTAATTCGTGAGCATCGTTGTATAAAAGACATAGAGCTGCATATAGATACCTATAATACATCTTCCCGGCGCTTGTACTTCCTCACTCCATCTCGATTTTACCCTCTCTCTCCCTTTCGATCGCTCATCTGCTCTCCCATTCTTACTTCTTTTCTTTTCCTCAATCCCTCGGGTTCTTACTTTCTCTCTCTCTCTCTCTCTCTCTCTCTCTCTCTCTCTCTCTCTCTCGATGTTTCACGGAGAATCATATTGGAATTTTCAAAAAAGCGAAGCCTGCTGGACAGAAATGAGCTACTGAACTCAGACCAACTTTTGAAAAGCCTTTCCCATATAAAACCAGCGAAGTTCCCACTCCATCCCTTTATGGTCCATAGTAAACCCATAAAAATGCGGGTAACTATTTACTGGGAAACATGAAACGTTTCCCTTTTCCCTTCAGGATAGCTTACGCGGTAGCGCCAGGATCGTTTTACAAGGAAAGGTAATTTAGACAGAGACGGGAAAAATCACGTTTAGTCAATTGTGTTCAATAACAAGATATATTATTTTAAAAGAAATTACAAAGAATAAAAGTTATATGAGAAAGATATTAATAGTCTTTTCTGGTTTCGAGCCCTCCGATCTGCAACAGACAAGGCAGGATCTTATGTTGAAATCCTTATACTATACCTTATTACACTAGTTGTCACACGCTGCTTATTTTTAAACAGTAGTTACAATCTTAATTTTAAACGTACTTAATATAATAATCTCGCACACTATATTTATACACACTATTACTGAGGCTGGGGGGAGTTTGGGGAAAGAACGGAGCGTGCTGGTCTATTACACCCAGGATCAGGGATTTGTTCGTGTATAGGAGTGAGACCGCTGAGCTTTAACGGAGCGCCGCGCACCCAGGATCAAGTCTCTTTGAGGGATAGTAAGGCCGCTAGTCCTTAATAGAGCGCCACGCAACTAGGATCAAGCCTTACTAAGGTGCAGGAGGAATTTTTGGTGAGGCCGCTGATCTTTAACGGAGCGCTGCGCAACCAGGATCAAGTCTCACCGGGAAAACGAGAGGAGTTTTTAGTGAAACCGCTGGTTTTTAATGGAGCGCCGCGCACCCAGGATCGCGACTCTACTATTCAGGATTTTCGGACAGGCTGGATTTACTAGAGCTCTGGGGGCAGGATAGCTCTAGGGAGCTTCTTTCGGCCGTATCGCCGAGAGAACTGCTTTTGGGGCGGAAAACTCACCCTTTTATACATGAAAAATTAGTAGATCGGGAGTTTACGCCACCGTTCGACGAATTTCATATTAAGCCGTCAAAAAATAATAATAATAATTTTACAATATTAGAATAACAATAATTAATTAAGATTATATTAATTATACATCTAATTCGTGACTTTGCCCTTGAAATTTAGTTCTCTCGGGTGTTGTTTATTCCAATAATAATAAGAATAATTATTATTATAACAAATTATAATAATAATAATAATTGTTAAAATAATAATTAACTTGACATTTTGCGTCCTTGGCGACGCTCGTATTGCATATAGATTATATATAATAATTATAGCTCTGGTTTTCTTAATTTATTTAGCTCGTGTTATAATAATATCTAGGTATTATAGTACCTTTGATGATGATATTAGTTTATCAAATGAATCTATTAATTAACAATAATAATAATTGTTATTAAATAATAATAACAATTAAAATACTAATAATTATCCTAGTAATTAAAATAATAGTTATTAGATAATAATTTATTTAGTACTCGCCGACTATGAATATTTAATTACAAAACTTATAATAATCAAATATAATAATTACGCATAGTAATTATAATTATTTTACAGATAATTAATTCTATTTTTTGGTCCTTTAGGACCATCGCATATGTTCAATTGCATATTTTCATAATATATTTTATAATAAAGTATTTAGAAGTGCGGCGATGAATATATTTACTGCCTCCCGAGTTCATAGGCATGGGGAGCACGGGGTCGCGGGATATCTTTTTGACGCTGTCTGCCGCATGGCTGCGGCTCTCTCTCGCGACGCACGTGAGTTCGCCTCCACTCTCTCCTGTCCTACGTTCGCGAGGCAGGTATATTTGATACGCGCAATAGTCTTGTTTTGATTATTGCGCGTTTGATCGCTAATCGGGAGCATTGTCCGATTATTTTAATTTCGGAAACTTTATGAAATTCGAAATTAGAATTTTGCGCGTATTAGGCTGTATGGAGAATACAGCCTGATCGTCGCAAACATTAATAATTAATAATGTTTTCCAATATCCAAGCAACGCTAGTAGAAGAACCTCAGTGCCCCGGCCACAATCATCATAGGTGAAATTTATATGCAAGATGCGCAATTCTTGAAATGAATTGATTCTAGAAAAATAGCTTTTCGACAGTTAAAGTAATATTAAATAAAAATTAATTATCTAATTATTTAAACATAAATGGTTACGTTAAATACATTAAAAAAGAATATGTTCCTGCTATAAATGAGTTATTACAATTCAAATTCTTGGAAGATTTAAGTATTGGTCACGACGCTTCTTAATCGGAAATTTGATATGAAACCTACCAGCCGCCGCACGTGTCTCAAGTTCCTTACTTGAGCCTTCCGAAGTTTCTATCTTTATAACGTGTTGTTATACAACGACAATACTCCTGAGGGGAAGCGCAACGGACGTCCATGTGCGGGAGAGGCCCGGAGGGTTCTGTCAAACTGAAACGAATTGACGAAACAGCCACAAACAAAGGATCTATGTACGAAAGGTCACCTTAAAGAATGTAGACAATCGGACAGACCGCATTCTCCACACTGGACAGTTGCATGTTTCGAAATATTAAATAAACTCATAAGTTCAAATTAATTTCTCGTGCCTATTTATTATTCTTTTTATTCATTCTTTACTTCTGTTCTTTTATATATTAAAGTTTATTAAAGAAAATTGAATTCATGAACTTCAATTCTTTTAATGAATTTTTTTTTATAAACTTGTAAAATGTTATTATTATTGTTATTGTTATTGTTACATGTGGGCTTGCGGTCAGTTCGTCCACGCCAACGAAACATCCACCTTTTCTTTATTATTTTCATTGCAGTGGAGTGGGCTATTATAAAAAAGGGTAGTTTGACAAAAAATATGGGTAGGGACCGATGAAGACGAAGAAACATAATCTTTATTTGTATACGCGTGAACCTTGCTTCGTCAATGCGGCCGTATATCCAAACAGTTACGCGAGCATTGACAATGGACAGGAAAAATAACAAATACTGGTCTTTGCCATGTTCGTTTGATTTCGCCTCGTTTCCCTTCGTTTAACCTTCTTTTTCTCGCTCTCAGGCGATAATCCACTTCTCTGAACCTGGATTGACTCACAGACATGGGCCCGTACTGCAAAAACTATAAAAAATGAACCTACATGAATATTCATATTTATACGTAACTTTTCCTTGCCGATACCATTCCGCTAATATGAGCAGTTATTTCTGAGACACGGTATATATATATATATATATATATATATATATATATCTATATATATATATATATACATATATATATATATTGTAACCGCCCAAATAGACGGTACCTCATTTGTTTTTGAAAACCGAGTATGCGCGTATATAATCACGAGTAAACGCATTACGCACCGATAGACTGCGGGCCGTGCGCTGTGAAAGTGAAGATAAAGAGTGGCAAAGAGAGAGAGAGAGAGAGACCATCTTCTCCAGCCAGCCGCGGGTCAGCGTGAATACTCTGACGACATCGTCACACTCCTTCATGAAGTCGTGCCGTAGATATTAGTTTATGGTGAAGGATGATTAAGTGTTTAAATGAAATAAGAATGTTTTGAGCCATGAATTTCAAATGCTTATTTAAGGCTCAAAATATGTGGAAGAGACATTGATGGCATAAAAACCACATGAATTACAATTACAATATTTAGTTTTAATATAAATTATAAAAATATAATCTAAAAGCATTGGGTGTACCCACAAATTACAATATTAATTGTTTCACCGTGGTGAAACAGCGTATCCAAGATTTTCTATGGCACTTAGTCACACTAACCCAAGATTTTCGTGGCACTTAGTCATACTAACCCAAGATTTTCATGGCACTTGTGTTTTAAATTCAAGTCAAGATTTTCGAAAACTTGACCGAAATAATTAAGACTATTATCTTATTAAACATTAAATAATATAAAATGGAACTAGAACTAAACGCTATTATTTAATTTAATACAAAATTATTTGCATAAACTATTAGTAAATATCAAAACACATAGAAAGAATTTGATTGATGTTCTCCGCTCGCTCTGGAGCCTTCAGTTTTTCTTATCCCCACCATCATATTTAGGCCGCTCGAGATTACGCATATATTATGTTGTATCGTCGCTAATGCAACGCCGCGAAAGAATAAACAAACGTACTACTCACTACGTTTTATTCTCAATGCAACAAACGCTGCAGTACGATGTCCAGGTTTGTAGCAACGACTTCAGTGAATATAAGTATATATATAAAAAACCTATTTACAAATAAATATTACAATAAAAAATTACCGACGACGGTAATTAACGGCTATTAATGAAAAAAGTAATGAATTATGAACTTATCGACAAATGATAGCGAATTTAAAACAAAGTGTTAATTTGTTCATATGTAAGTGATTTTTAATTATTCATTTTAAGTAATGCTTAAAACTTTTAACAGTTACTTTTCAATGACCTCCAAAATAACGAGACAAAAACGGATTAAAATGCCATTGAATACGTTTGGCCGAAACATAGTTTTATATCCAAGTTCTATGATCACGATCTTGAAACAGATAATAGTATTTCTTTATTTTCCCCTGCGAAGTTCGTACCATTTTCTTAATAGACATAATCTAGTACTCCGCATCTACTAATAAATTTATAAAAGCAACCTAGAAAACCTTCGGTGGAGAGGTTGGTTGCGAGTTCAATGTGAACCGATATCTATACCATGCAAATAAAAACATTTCCATAGGTTTTTAGTCGATTTGTATCGAAATTATTTCTCCTTGATAAGTATTACTTCCAAAAAGTCTAGTATGTAAAAATGCAGGTGAATTCTCAGCAAGTTTGCCATTCTTGCATATGTTATTCTAGGTTTCTGACAGATGCAATCAATACCATGATGAACTGCTATGCGTACCTGATCTTTTCTATTAATTATCCAAAATTTTTGGCGAATTACACTGAGTGTCGATAAAATCTCGCTATATAAATTATGTAAATAAATTTTTCGAATTATCATATACGTGACTGGTTGCTTGCTCGGCAACAACGATGAGTTTTTTTGATTATATGACAAATCTGCGTTTTTCAAACGACCTCCAACTCAGCTTTTGACTTTCTCATCGATAAATGAATACAACTGATCGAAAAAGTATCTCCTCAAAAGACCTTTATGTTCATGTTTAAAGATGATTGATTGATGCTCAGTCGGTAAAATTATTTGGTAAACCTTTCACGCTGAAACATCGAAATAATTCGAGATTCCACTCTCACTAATTCTTCCACTGATAGTGGACTACAACTATCAGAAGAAACACTTCATCGCAGAATATAAGCCACTTTTCTCACTAAGCAATTCACCTACGAATATTAACGAATAAATATTGTCATATGACACTTTTGTAGGCATACACAATTTCCTTTTAAACCGGACAAATGAGATGTAGAAGATTCTGTGAGATAGGCCATTTTTCGGAAACCGACAACCATTTTGGACCAGAATATCAAAGTCCATTTTTCAGAAATTCGATTGGCTGTTAACCTCTTGAAAGAGAGTCGTCCAGATTATTCTGAGAATGAAAATGTTTCCGCTATACTTCATCTCCTATAGTCTGTATATATGCTACTCGATTGGATTCGAAATTCCTTGAAATATGGGGCTCCATTTTTAACTAAACTAACACGACAGTGGAGTTGCACCATGATGTCACCTGATTGACTTGAGCGTTAACATAAACCTTAGTTTCGATATAAATTTTCTTCAGAATTTAGGTGCCACACAACTCTAATTCTATTATGGTAAGTCATCTCACCAGAGTTACTCGTGATTTACTACATATTAATGTATATCTGTGCCAATCGATTGATTGATCAAATCTACAAACATTCACCGTATCCCTGAATAAAAGCATCACAAAGACCATGAATTCTTATTTGCATTGGATACTGGATTAAAACCCTGCGTGGAATGGAAACCGCATGTAAATGCACTAGATGGTTTGCTAAAGTCATACACATTGTGTGTATTTCTTGTGGGAATGGCTCATCCCATGATATCCTTGGCTTCCAACAGTCCAACATCCAAGCTAATCTGGTCTTTTAAAAGATCATTTTCAAATTTCCATGCTGCGAGGTGATTTGACCTTTGAGCATGAATTTAAAAGGACTCGAACCATAACGTTGTGTTTCCGGCTATTGTGCACTGCAACTATAGATGTCGTCATCAACCGAGAATCGAGATTTATATTCGAAAAGTTGACAAGTGCAGATCTTCCATCTCGGTGTAAGAACGTATGGTTACATGATGACGTGATCTCGTTGATATTTTTTGCAACGAGATCTGTATTCGCAAGGTTGCTGATAGGCGATTAAACAATTACAATAAGGCTTGTGATTCTTCAGAAAATGCCATCTTCGAAACAATGAGATTTGATAAAATATCGTGCATTTATATAAAGGATGTACCTTTTTGCACCGTATACACTAAAACGTGGAGGTCGAAATCGATGAAGTAGCCGATGACATGATATAAGTCTTCACATTAAAATTAACTTTCGTGTTCTGTGATTAAACTAGGACTCATGTTTACACTTTCTGCAGCCATCCTGTCAAATTGATGGAATTCGCTGTATGAAGCGCATTTCGAAAATAATAACTGTCATATAATCATAGCATTTTTCCAAAATGGAAAGGTTTTCAAATCAAGTTTTTCTTCTTGCTTGAGTCAAGTCGAAATACCATGTGATCAAATTTGACTCAGACTAACAAGAAAAACAACATTTTTACGTATTTTAATGCAAATCTTTATTATCGCTGTCAAAATAAGCTCCTTTCGAGTCAATACAAGCATCTCAACGCTTAATCCAATTTTCCATACACCTGTTGTAAGCCTCACCTGAGATTACCTTCAGTTCCTTTAGCGAATTACTTTTTATGGCTTCTAGGGACTTATGGTGCGTTTCCCGAAGCGGATTTTTGAGTTTCGGAAAGGGTCACAGGGAGCCAAATCTGGAAAATACGGTGGCTGAGCGATGACTTCATTTCATGTTTAGTCAAAAAATCAGGCACAATCATGCTGGAGTGTGCCGGCGCATTATCATGGTTACAAAACATGAATTATCTGTCCACAAATCCGGTGGTTTACGACGAATTGCTTCATATAGATCTCTCAAAATGGCCAAGTAGTACTCCTTATTGACCGTTTGACCTACTGAAACGAATTCATGGTGAACCACCCCATGATAATCGGAAAAAACAATGAGCATCACCTTCATTTTCGACCGACTTTGACGAAGTTTTTTCGGTTTCAGCTCATTTATAGAGCGCCATTCACTAGATTGTTGGGCAGTTTCGACGTCAAATTCATAAACCTATATCTCATCACCAGTAATGATGCATTTCATGCATGTAGGGTCCTCAGCTAGGTTTTGAAGCATCTCTTTTGTGACCTCTACTCGACGTTATTTTTGCAAAAGATTCAGATGTTTTGGAAGAAGTTTAGTATTGATACGCTTAATATGCAAAAAATTAACCAAAATATCTTGAATCGATCCGTAAGAGATGCTGAGAGCCTATGCTATCTCTCTTGACGATTTTGGATCATAGTTTCATCAACTTTTTCGATGTTATCGTCGTTAACAGAGGTGGATGGGCGACTGGCATGAGGCAAGTTTTCGATGACTTAACGACTTTCATTGAATGCTTTGTGCCACTCAAATACTTGTATTCCATTAGAAACACAAAATTTCAAGCAAACTCATTGATCAATTTTTTTTCCATAGTCAATATCGCCAGACAAACTTTTTGCGCCGTAAACAAATAGCTGAGAAACACACACTAATGGAGATATGGCGCTCAAATTTCACACGAACATCACGAAAGGTTATACCAATATAGGAAAAAAAATTTTACCAATTCAGTTTACGCACAGAGTTTAAATGCACCAGTCCGAGTCAAATTTGATCATATGTATATATAGTAATCTAAAAATCATGAGATTAAGTGCGACAGCAAGGAAGGAATTTGATGAATTTGTGCATGCAAAGTATTTAAATGTAAGCCATGAAGTTGGTTAGGGCTGGCATAATATAATATATAATGGCATACATTTTATAAAGATATATGTAAATATAATTTTTACGATTTATTGAGAGTTATAAAAAACTCAGTGTTTTATTTTACAATTGTGTTTTTATTTTAATAATTATCAAAATATTACTTACATGTAGTT
Organism: Sycobia sp. Sy_11; assembly: GCA_018907035.1. Lineage (NCBI taxonomy): Eukaryota > Metazoa > Arthropoda > Insecta > Hymenoptera > Epichrysomallidae > Sycobia > Sycobia sp. Sy_11. Next base: position 437,535 of record JACCIC010000296.1, read on the forward strand.
TAGCAAATATATAACAAAAAAATCGTGAAATACATTTGCTATTTATATGCAGTATTTTAAAGTTTAGTTCTATTCTTTTGTTTTCTAACTTTAGTATCATTTATAATTTTAAGTCTGTATATAATAATTTCCTTTTGTTTTAAATAATAAATTTATTATAAGACAAATTGAAATTCAAAGTTCCACTCATATTTAGTTTCATTTCCTTTTATGATTAGATTTCGTAACAATTCATTGTATGAAAATCTGTAAAACATTTATTGTTAAGACAACTAATCAACTATGCATATTCTTAATCTGACGCGTCAAACGCAAAGGAGATTGAGTATAATACGATTCGTGTCTCACGCCCACGCTTTCCGGTTAAATAGATTATTGGAAATTATCGGGATTTTCTTAATTGGTAGCCGTCGTTCCAGAATGCTTACATTCGCAATATCGTCGAAAGAAACGTCGATGTGCGACCACATGTGAAAATATTGTTTGGTTTTATTAATTAGCAAATCGAATGGAGCATCTAGATGTTTTAGAACAAGCATGCATACCTGATCGTAAGCAGCGTGACGAGCAGCCCATGCCTTCGAATAATTCTCTTCGCTAGGTGGAAATTCAGTGATTTTATTAAGCGCTTGACAAATGAATGAATTTTCTAACTACGAATATTTAATTAAATTACTACTTTCTATATAAAAATGCATGAGAATTTTATTTATTTTAAGCCACTTCTCATGACTGTCTATCGATAATAAAAGTGTCATTAAAAGCACTGGTTTGTTCGTCGACTTGTTCTAACGCATTAACCGATAATGCAATTTCAAAACAGAGATGTTCTATTTGAATAAAACTTTCTAACACCGCATTATCTATTGTAAAACTACTAATTCATCATTCTAGCGAACATATTTTTTTTATACAATTGCAAGATTTTCTAAATACAACTTCGCTACGATTTCTTTCATGTCTTCTTGCAACAAATAGGTCTGCAATTGTTCAATTTGAACTTCGAAAGGTGCTTGTTTTAGCTCTATATGTTTAATGCCTGTCGGTTTATCGGATGCCATGTTAGACCAAAAAAAAAATAAAGAAATAAAAAATAAACAATTGAATGAAAGGCTATTTATTGAAAATCTATATACCAAATAGTAAATATACGGGCCTTTAAATTTATTTTAAAAATATAAAATTGAATAAAAAAGGAAACGACGTAGGGGTACCTGAAAGCGAACGCTATCACGCAAATAAATTAAAAAATAAATTCAGACTGAAAGAAACCAACAAAAAAATCAGAAAAATGACAAACATCCAAAAAAGCAAAATTAATTTGTGCGCGAACATAGGTCTATTAATCTATTTATATTTTTGAAAACTTATAATCCAGCAAACACCTTAAAATCTAAAAAATCGCACCAAATACATTAAGAAATCAGAGAATTTCGTATACTAGAAAGTTTATTTCATTTTTTAAAAATAGAAGCAATAGATCGAGAAAATTCTGATGGGAATATTGAGAAGCGAAGACCGGACAAATTATGAATTTTGATTAAGTATAAATCATTGTAAAAGTTCAGTTGAAATTCGTTTCATTAAATTTGTTAAATTCAGTTAAATTTCATTTCTTAAAAATTTTAAAAGGGATACGATAAAATTAAATATTTTTAATAATGACTAAACCGTTAATAAAAATAAAAGAAATATTAAATTGAAATTATGTACTGCAATCCTTTGTTGCAGATGAAATTCTTAAAAGTCCCGAATATGTGGTACAAGCCTTGTGCAATCGCAGACCGCAACGCGTGTATGTAAGAGTATAAAATTATCATGATAATATTATCAATTAAAAAATACTTATCTCTATCCTTCTGATGTCCGCTCAACTTTCTCTGTTTCTCCTGGGACAGACAGTCTTTGATCTATAAAAAAACAGATTCTACTGCTCGAGCGTGTATATGCGCATTTTCGAATCAAACGTATAAAAAATCGTGACTATAGGGCTTTATATCGTCTAAATATCAAACAACGAGCGAAACTTTTTTTCTCCTACTTTTCTGCACGATCTCTTTATTTCCCCATCATTTTTTACTGTAATCACATGTGCAATGCTTTAATGCACACATCTTGGAAACAAAACAAAAACTGCGTGATGAAACTCCTATTCTTGCCTCCCAAACTTACTCGTTTATACGTAAACGCGGCCAGCGAGTACCTTGCGCTGTAACATGGAACAATGTGAAAATCTTGTATTTAATATGAATCGACAATACCAAAACCAATAAAAATTTCTGACGTGTTTACAAAATAAATTCAAGATCACAAGTAAATAAAATATTACTGCACAATGAATGCATAAATACAAAATTGAACACTGTTACTTCCTTCTTTCCTGTGCAAATAAATCTTGCTCTTTATTTTTTGCGACGAAATTGTATACTACAAAATGATAAGGCCCAATGCAGATTTTCACAAAAAGAAAGTAAAGCGATGATCTTTAGCAGATGAAAAATTCGTCTGCATATGAAGCTATGTTATTGGAATTAAGTCTGCAGTTTTTTCTGATGCTCGTTCACACACTCTTTGGTATAGCCTCTGTTGTGATTCGAACGTAAATAACAACGTCGCTTTCGGTAGAATCGTACTACTATATCTATATATATTTATTGCCTATGTCACCGTTCGTAATGTAGGCAAATGCACATACTAATTTATACTGACATAACTGTATTGTTGCGTTGACGCGTTAATATTGCAGTTGTCCATAAAGAGGGCGCACGTTCACTGCGTTTAACAATTGTTCAGCCTTTTGTATATGGCATCTGCAATCTCTCCCTATTATCTCTGGTAACACTTATATAGTAATTTAGAAAAATTTATATTACTTTAAATATTTGTATCATATTTTTTCTGAAACGTACTTATAAATTTAATCAAATATATTGTAAAAATATACCATGCCTGCCCGATAACTCTGTTCTCATTATAAATACCGAAACACACAAAAAAGTATCCGTTTGAATGTTAGATATATTTCCATAAAATACCGAAAGATTAGTCTTATTATTTTAAGCTTAAAAAAATGGTGTATTTTTTTAATATAGATAAAATTGGCCCATAATTTAAAGTGATTAAAAGATTATGAACTTTTATTCTGTTTTTCTCTACTGTTTGTAATCCAGACGAATTTTGAATATAAATTTTTCTTCAAAAAATGGTAATTCAGAATACGAAAAATAAGACCCTATATTGTCGGCATTATTGCAATTCGGGTATATTTTTATTTAAATAAAAATATTAAAAACAATTCTATTTTTTATTGTTTCGTTAATAGTTTTTAAACTATTACTTGTATCGAAAAATTTTTCGTATAAAATTTATGCACGAGATAATTATAAACACAAGTACTTTAAAAACTTAAAAAAAAAACAATTTTTCTATTATTAAATTAATAATGAAAGCTGCAAAATTATGAGAAATTCAATAATAATTCTGCAATATGTTTTTTGTATACTCATTATACGTTTTAAAATACAAAGTGTAATTTCAATATGGCAACGTGTTTCAAAAATTATTTATATTGAAAGTTGACTATTGCGAAGTTTGTCAAAAACTAGGAATTTTGAAATACAGTAAAATACAAGCGGTAAAGAATACAAACTTTAATCAAAGCTTAACAAGAGCATATTTCTGAAGTAAATATTCGTATTGTTGAAAGTAAAAAATGACGTTGCTAGTAACGATTGTTCGGAAGTTATTATCTCTCCAAGATTGAAGTAAAATACATTTTATTGCATATACAAAAAGTACATTTTTGAGGTTTTACACATTTTATTACGACTAATAAAGACTGAGAAAAATGTTGTTTGAATTTTTGTTGATTACTGACGATCTACTGAACATTTATATTTGACAAGGGAAAAGTAAGAAGATCATCTATCTGTTCATTTATTATGGCATTCTAAATGAATAATATTTTTTTTCAAATCTAATATCAACAAAACTTTTTCCGTGTATGGTCTATGTCGGTCGGCGTGGCTTATTAAGCCGCCCGTCCCACTTCGCGACGACACCTACTACGCATTCATACATTCACGGAATCGCGTCATAAACATAAGTTCAGCTACGTCGCTCTCGATCTTTGCTGCAAAATATAATTATAATAACTTAACAATAAAAGCAGCTATTTTTATAGCAAAATAACTTAACAATAAAAGCAGCTATTTTTATCATTTTTAATTAATTTATTTATATGTTCTCTAATCTTTCTAATGGTATTGCTAATCATAAGGTAATTATCTTTATAACAAATATATATATATATATATATATATATATATATATATATATATATGTGTGTGTGTGTGTGTGTGAAGTATCTATATACATTTAAATTATTGCACAGTTGAAAATTTAAAATCTGCTCAAATTTAATATTGAAATAACAGAAAAAATTCAGTCTAATAACGAAAGATAATTATTGCAAAATTTCCAAAAAATATAAAAATTAATAATAGATAGGCTATAGACATTCTAGCACACCTCCCCCCACTTAAAAAGTGTGCTGAGCCTCCATCTAGGTTATGCTAGGGGACATAACACACTTTAGACATGAGTAGACTTTAAGTGCAGTATAATACCTATTGACTTTCTCGTTGTGTTTTGAGCAAAGTGTGGATAAGAGGGGATATTCATTTTCCTTTCTGTGCCATAATACCTATAGCAAAGTCAACTCCTTTTTTTAAAATAATTTATTTAATAACCTTTTTCACATCTTGACTGATGGAATTATACTGAACTATGCAATTGTGCCAGATCAAGCAATAAGATGTACTATTGGCTAAAAAGTTCTCTTTAGCCTCAAATTCTAAACGTACATCTACAGGAGCGTTCTTTAGAGATGCATTTTGTCGTGAGCAATCAATAACTATGAGAGGTTCATTCTCGAGAAACTGTTTCTTTGCAAGCAGTGATTGTGAATCTCTTGTATAGTATGTTTGTTGAAAATTTACATACATGTCATACAGTATTGCGTATTGATTATTAGATATGTCTAATATTGCGAATTCAAAAAAAGTCTCACGTTAGTAATATTGCAATGATCAAAATCACGGGCGTTTGCGGTTGCTTCATATTTTTTCTTTGTTTGTAAGCCGAGAATCATATAACATAGTTTCTCCAATTGATTGGAAATTTTTACTGTCCACACATGCTTATTGGTACTTGGTAGAACAGGATATTCAAATAGTTACCATGAATAATAACACATTGAGATGGGATTATCTTTGCCAATGAAATTTAAAAGTTGGATTTTTTATTTATCAGAAGCAATGAAATAAGGCATTAACCATTCTATAATTGTTATGCTTATGTCATATTCTTCATATATAGTATTATTACCTACTATAGTACCTTAACGGATTATAGCATTCAGGTCCGATCTTGATCTTACCAGAATAAGTTCATGCTTCATATTAATTTCACTTTTTGTAATTTTCTGCGATGCCCAAAATCATACTTAGAGGAATAGAAACGTCAAAGTTTTCATGCCTATCAAAGTTCTCGGTGCTTCTTCATTACCAATCTAGTCTGTATTTTTAAGCATGAGCGTCTCGTTGGTATTAAACGAAGACCATCCTTTCATGACACTATTCAATCCAACATTTTCACTTTTGTCTATCTCAACACCTTTAAGTTCGTAGCGAATTTCATCAAGAAGATGACAAATACTATTGTTGACAAATCTAAATTCAGATAGTGCATTTCCGTCAGTTTTTTGTAATTTTCCATAGATATGGATAGAACTACGTAATGGTAGAAGACATAGATCTTGGTGCTGGATGGAAATGCGAATTTAATCATGATGATCAAATTTTAGTGATGTATATGGATAATGTGAGTGAATTTCATAATGAGCAATTGTTTCATCGAATGCGACACCTGATTGAATTTTTAGTATTTCGTCCATTTTTCAGAAAGCAGCAGAAAATTATGTAAGTAATTTTTTTCCACGAACTTTTAGACGCGCATTCGACCGATACGGTTGATTCTTCTTCGTATCCTTCTTGTCCCGCGCGGCCGAACTTCATTCATTTACCGTCCCGTACGCGCCATAGTCCAGATCTTAGGCAGATCCTAGACAGGCTTTTATCTGTCAAAACTGACAAAAATCCAGGCGACCAATTCGTCCGTACATCTTCCAGGCTCCATCGTACTGGTCCATGATCAATTCGCATTACTTTTCACGAGATGACACGTTACTTACGTCACTCTTCACCGACCCCATGGTCACTTCTAATAGCTTCGGACTCGTCTAATGGTTCCTCGGTACGGTGACTTCATTCAAACCGCGATCTACTCTGCCGTCCGTAATCGTCTAACGGTGGCGGAGTGGCAGCCGGAAAACGAAGGTGCACGTATGAAGGTATGAGAGTATGCGTGTATGGGACCAAAATCGTGTGCCAGGGGATTCGTCGAAATAATAACTTCAATTAATGTTTGTATGTGTATAAATTTTAAATAATCTGGCTATTACCTTGTTTGTTACCTGAAAGGGAAATTGAATCAAATAACGACCCGATACAGGTCCAAGGTATTCGTCCGTAAAATTTTTACGTTACCTCGTTTAAAAAATTCTCACTCTTTCAATCCGTTTGTTTTTTTTTTTTTTTTAATGTTTCTGATACTTATTCTCCCTGAAAAGGGAAAAAGAACAACGCGGCGGCTGGCAAGCGACCGGGCTGATCAGAATCTGAGAATATAATAGGTATATATGAAATCGATTAATAATCGTCAAATAGATCAATAATTAAGCTTCAATATGCATGATCACAGTAATAGTAAATAAAAATTTTGTTGTTTATTTGAGAAGGAAATATGGTTCAGGGTCTGTGGTCCCAGCCCCACCCCTTGGTCCGTACGCCCCTAGGCGGTCCACTCTACAGGTCCAGATCTAAGGACCTCGTCGCCGAAAGGTGGACGGTCCCCTTGGGTGACTAACGAAAACGTCCCGCCGACAGGCGAGCACTTTGGCTCCCTCAGAATTGGGATTTTCAATCCCCTAGTATTTGCGACGGGCGCTACGTGGGCGAGTAAAATCGGCGGTCGCAAGTGACAAGATGGCGAAAATTTGGCAGATCCGACGGACGGCGTCGAAAAAAATTTTCCCACAATTACCTTTACCGAATTGCTAACGTGTTCAGTCGTATCTAGTATTCATTAATGGTTGGTTTGGTAGTGAATTTAATACTGACGGGAATGTCAGCAAATGATGATCGCGTACTGAGGTGAAGATTTATCTTTCCACGTGCGCGTACCGAATTTCTGCAGCTCGACAACTCGACAAGGGTACGTGAGTCGGTTTAGCTATAATTTCCCAGTGAAGGAGGTGAAGGATCACGCAAGCGTATGACAAGGCCCTCCCTTTCTTAAATCACGAGTCTACTCTCCACATTCAATATTTCTTTCCGATAAACACGCCAACGTTAGATTCGCCAAACCTAGGAGTAGGACAACTAACTAATTTACTTTGTTTACTGCTTCCTTCGCAGAAATACATCAATAGTTGTAGTGATCTCAATTAATTTGTTCGTAACGATGATGAACTGGCAAACATTGAGACCATTCTACATTTTATAAGGTACTCGTTGTTACTGGCTCTTAATAGTTACTAATTTCTTAGTGTTTATAATCATTGTCAAATTTATTCCTTGTATTTACGGCAATTTCAACACAACTCATTTATTGATCATGGGAGCTTCCTTGCTTTCTAAATTAAAATGTATAAATGTATATGATCCCACGCAAAAAAAAATCGGCCTTATCTCAGGTAATAGGGTTAATTTTAAGCTTGTTAAATATGTGTGCTCGCTGCTAAAATCGCTTGATTCCGCTTGACAATCATCGTCAACTTCAACCTAAACTCTTGTCCTCCTTCTGGCTTCGACAATATAGTTAAATAAACTGGCAAGAATTTTTCAAATTGATTAACTATGCATTTAAATTTTATTCTCTTGACTCATGTAAAATTTTTAAGAAAAACCAAATTCTAAACGCAGGCTTATTCAATCGATTTCCTCTTAGGTATGATCAGATCTCTATACATTACTTATTATAAATTTAATGATTTTCAATTGTTCTCCTTTATTGATCATTGTTCAGCATGTTAATAGTTAGGATCTATAATATAACTGCAGAGTGACAAATTGAGAGGTGGATAATAATGTTAAATAAATTTTTTGTCGCATTACCGTTAAGTGAACTTCGTATAAGGTAAAATTAACTTCATTAGTAAAGATTATTAATCAGCTGTTGGAAGTGCCTGAAAATTTTTAATGCGAGATTCAATTCGCCATAGCTTGAATACCTATTTAATTGGTTCTAACAGTTCCTGATCACGTTATAACTTATCCTCTTCGATATTTTTCTTTTCTGTAAAGAGGGATTCTAAAATTAAGTAAAAAATTCTTAAATATCTCAATAATTCAATCTTATGCTAAACTTCACGTAACTTTATCAATTTTAATTTATACGATTTTACAGTTACACTTGCCAAGTACAATGTAAAACTAAGATTAATTTAGTCCTCTCATGATCATTAATTTATAAATGACACTATTTATTTTTCAATCACCAAATGTCTCATAAATTAAAGTGCCAAAAGATTTTACAATTTAAGTGGTGGCGAAATAGATGCGATGGTTTTCTTCCTTACCGACTTAATATTGGAGCAGTCATGTAACATATTTCTAATTTGGGTGTCATATATAAATAGGAAGTTTGGGAAAGGAACTTTACTATTTTTCAAATTCCATTAAATTATAACTTATTTTACTATGGCACAATATAATAATTTGCAAACCTTTACACACAATGTTATCTTTAAAATTTATAGGATATATGCTTTGACTAATTTAGAATTATAAATGTAAATAAAGTTTAGAGGGCTAGATAATAAATTAAATTTGCTCTTAATCTATTGAGATTTTCTGAAATAACTCATCATAAGGGCCTGCATTTCTATAATCATATAATCATTATAATCATTATTCTATAATGCATTTCTATATAAATTCATATAATCTAATAAACTGTGAGATTTAATTACAATACTAGATCTATAAATTTTAATTTGTTCATGTGTACGATAAATTATAAAATTTTTGGCAAATAATCCTTTTCGGTATTTTCTACGAATAACTTATAAAATTTAATTTGAAGAAATATGTAGATTTGATAGCCTGATGTTATTTTTAAAGCAAATGTGTTAAATTTAAAGCAATGTCAATAAGAATACCACCTTAAGTTGCTAAAATTTTTCAATTTCACAAATATATATTAAATATATTAATTATAAGAATGGTAATTTACTATTGAGCGGGATTGGGTATGTGACAGTTAATTTCACGAGTGTCACAAAATTTGAATATGGAGTATAAAACAATATTAACTAATCGTTATTTCGATATATAAATCATAAATTTGTTAAGGTTATACTTTAAACTGTATTAACCCTAGTATTATAAAAAAAAGGAATTATCCAAGGAGATTCTTATTTCAGTTTACTTCTTATTATATGATAGTTGGTAAACTTGTAACCCTTTATAGGTATTATTCCTATAAGTGAATAAATTTTAAATGCAAAATCAACAGTTGACTGTGCCAGTAGAAGTTAAACTGCAGTTAGGTAATATATTGAAACACAAAAATTTCTTATTGTCCATGTATTAAGCATGGTTATTCTTTAAAGTAATATAAATACCTGTAAATAAATCTAAATTTAATCAACTAGAAATAATACAAATGCTACGTCTTTAAAGTATTATAGATTTTTATAGTAAATAAATAATAATCTCTCCTTCAAAGTAATTTTCTTGAAGATCGTTAATACGCCCGTATATTTTTTTTATTTATTGTTATAACCAGAATTCCAATAATTTCTTGTAATTGCTTAATATAATTTTATCAATTATCTTTCTCAGCGGATTTTTTTTCTAACAAATTTTTTGGTGACATATGTAAGTAATAAAGTGTAATTTATACTTGATACCAATTCAACTACTAATTAAAGATTTTTATTAATAAGTTAAGTATGTGTTCATAAATTTTTTGGTTTACTTGATTTTCAAACAACGATTTGAGCTAAGTAATAAGCCACTCATAGATCAAATTATCATGTAGAAATTAAATTTGTAGTTTATGTGTGGTACTCCATATTAAGTTATAATTATTTTATGTCGATATTCATCAAATAATCTATGATTAGTTTTTACTACAAATAATGTTTCCTTTCAAATTTAAATTAAAATTTTTAAATTTAAAGCTTTAACTTAAAAACATTTGAAGAAAGAACTTGCATAAAGTCTAACCTTCCCTTTCACTTATCAATATCTGTTCATGATTATAAGTCTACTTCGAAAACTTAACTGACCATAATTTAGTTTAATATTCACTATCCATAATTCATGCTATCACACAGATATAATTACTCTATACCACCCGATTTATCACTGCACGTATTATTTATTATCCCAAATTTATAATTTAAAAAAAAAATTCTATTATAATTCTAAATTTCTAATTTCAAAGCCTTTTTTGTGTGCATTGTTAATATTCCTATTATTTACCCGCTCTGTTTCTAATAATTTTCAAATTACTTACAGTTATCCTACCTGTTACATTTGTACTATCTGCCGCTGCTCATAATTTCTTTTATTTGAATTCAATTGAATTTATTTTCTAGACTTTTTCTATTATTTATTATACATTTTTAGATCGATCCTTCTTAATTAATGATAGATTTAGGAAGGATAAATAAAAAGCAGAGTTTAACCTTCTAGCAAACACATCTTATATATATGATAATCTAATCTAGCAAGTACAAAGGATAATAAGCAGGTCTAGCAATACACGTATAGTTAGCGTAAGAATATAGAACGAACTGAGCGCGTCGCGAGGCTGCAAAGGGCGGTCAAGCGGCGCGTCCACACACACACGTGTGAACATCTAATAAGTAACGCGCCACGAGGGCGCTGCGCATAACGCTAATTCCAACACTCTCTCGTTACAGCAGGCGCGGTGTCACTTTATTTTATTAATCAGAGTACGCATGCTTACATTAGTTCACAATATATAGGGTCAGTCATACCTTAGTTTAAATAGATATATATATATATATATATATATATATATATTATAAGTATATGTATCTAATTTAAGTTTATAATTATAATAAATGTATGCTGTACAGATAAGTATTTAATAGTATTAATAAATTTCTGCATGTTTCTGTCAGACTGTCTAGCCCACGTCTCACACTTCTTGGCTTTCAATTTCGCAATTAGCTTCCATTAATAAATCGACAAATTTCTCTGATTCAATATTTCTTGGAAGCAGATTTATATATTTAATTCTCCTCATCACTCCAGTTGCTCTCATAGCCTTCTGAAAACATATACATAGACATTAGGTCTTAAGTATTAATTTTGACAGCCTAACATGATTCCTAAAACTTAAAATTTTTGTAAAGATATCGGCCTGTTGATCTAACGATTTTATCCACTGAATTTCTACCTGCTTCTTTCTAACGCACTCCTTTATATAGTGCTCCTTCCTATCCGTCATATGTCGCAAACGATTGCTACCCTCCGTTTTTGCACACGCTTGTGCAACTAAATTGTCGCAAAATAACACTAACGGGTACATATCTAATCTTAATATAATTCTTAAGGAATTATGTAGCGCGACAAGTTCCTGACAAGTTAGACTCATAGCGACGTATTCTGCTTGCCAGGTAGATAAAGAAACATTAGGTTGTTTCTGTGTTCGCTAGCCTACAGTGTCTCCATAAAGCTTAATGGCATATCCGCATGTCGTCAACGATCCCTTACAATCAGACAGGCTTGCATCTGAATAAGCTATTAAATCCGATCTTTTACCTTTGTATGTCAGACCTACATCTCTGGTACCAGCGAGGTATTTAAACAGTCGTTTAACCATATCCCATTCTTTAACTGTCGGATTGATCTGATGCCTACTCAAAACATTCACGGTGTACGTTATAGACGAGTAGAGTTCGATAGATACAATAGTGAACCCACTATTTTTCTATAAAGAGTATTCGGAATATTACTAAATCTATCTAAATCCTCCTCGCGATTTTTCCTCTCTTCATGTGTTGCATCAGCAACGGCCATCGGTGAGCCTACTACTCTAGAACTAACAAAACCGAATCGTTTCAACATCTGATTCACGAATTTGGTCTGGCTTAATTCCAAAGTTCTTTTCTCAATATCTCGATCTATGCTAATCCCAAGAAATTCTTTCGGAGATTTAAATTGTTTGATTTTAAATTCTAACGACAACGCTCTAATGAATCTATCTATCTCCGTTCTATTACTTTCCATGATTAAAATATCGTCTACATAAAGCAATATTATCACGACTCCAGACTCGTTATTACGCTCAAACAGACACGGATCCATATCGTTATATACGAATCCCAGTTTACCTATAACCTCGGTAAATTTCATGTTCCATCGTTTAGGACTTATTTTTAGACCGTACAAAGATTTTCTGAGTTTTAATATATTTCTATTCTCTCGTTTTACACTATTAGTCCGTCTCTCAGGTAATTTAAGATAAATATCCTCTTCGATATCGCCATAAAGAAAGGCAGTCTCGACATCTAACTGTTTAACGCACAGACCGAACTTATTCACAATAGCAAGAAATGACCTGACTAAGATTAGCCTTGAAACAGGCGCATACGTATCTCTAACATCAAATTTGTTTCTATCTCTAAAACCTCTAATTACCAACCTGGCTTTATATAACGTTTTACCAAAACTGTCTAATTTACGGTTGAAAACCCAGCGCGAATCTAAAATATTTTAGATTTAGTCTGTCCTGTTCTAATCTCATCTTATTTTTGTTAATTTCTAGAAAGACATTTTTGTCTATTAGTGAATTGATCTCAGCTCTAATAGGTTCTTTTCAAAATTTGCATTCAGGCGAATTGATCGCTTCTCGATAACTCTGAGGATCACCGTTGATGTTAGTTAACAACGCGTGTAATTCTACATCTTTCTCTTCTCGATTAATGCTACTTCTGAGACGCTTGCTAATTCTGTGGCTCTGCTCTCGATTCGAGCTCCATTCTCAACCTCTTTTAGTTTGAATCCAGAGCTTGAATTGTTGCCAAAATAATCTTTATATACAAGATTTTCTATGAACCTTACGTCACGAGATTCAAAAATTTTACTCTGTTCTGGCACGTAAATGTTATATCCGTTTGTGGCGTAACCCACTAAAAATCCTCTAATTCCTGTCGCACTAAATTTCGAATTTGCTCCTCTCTACTTTCTAAATATGGTCACACAGCCAAAACGTTTCCATCTAGATTTTTCAAATTTAACCTCTTTATTTAGTCTAATTTTCGGTATCTCGAAATCTACAGATTTATGCGGTGCTCTGTTGTATAGGTATACAGCTGTTTTAACAGCAAAATCCCAACAATTCCCGAGCAGACCTGAATCAAGCATAAGCGATCTAACCTTGTTCTCAATCGTTCTATTAAAGCGTTCTGCTACACCATTATGTTGTGATGTATCAGGGCAAGCTAGCTGTAATTCTGCTCCTAAAGAATCTAACCACTTAACTGTTTCTGCACCGGTAAATTCGGTGCCCTTATCACAACGCAGAAAAAAAACCATTTCATCTTTGCCTAGCACATTTCTAAGACTTCTAATATCACTTTTTAAATACTCACACAATTCGTTCTTATGCTTCATCGGATATGCTATCCCTACTCTAGAATATACATCTACGATCACTAGAATAAATTTATAACCTTTTAGATGGGTCACCGGACTAATCGGTCCCATTGTATCGGCATGAATTATTTTCAGCGGCCTATCTACTCTTTGTCTAACAGTGTTAAACGGTAATCTTACCCTTTTCACAATTAAGCATATCTCGCAATTATCTATCTCTAATACATCGTCTTTATTTAGAGTTAAGCTGTTTCTTTTCGCGAATTCTTTCAAATATTTACATGACACGTGTCCTAATCTAATATGCCACAGCATGGCATCGCTTAGTTTCAAATTGTTTTTCTTTTTGCATTCATCTATTAATTTTTGATAATGAAGGTCTTCGATTTCAAGCAGATTTTCTGCAGAACTAATCTCTCTATCATTCAGCGTTGTTAAGAGATCAGAGTCACTCTTGACAACTGCATTCTCTTTTACTGAATCTAATTCGTTTGAAGTGTTTTCTTGCACTTCCACTGCGCTACTCCTGCTCTCATTATCACCGCTGTGTCGAACAGCTGATCTTTTCGTCTCGTTTGCTTCAGGCAGTTCTGATCTAGTTTCTATTTCAAATAGCCAGAAGGGCGACTCGTATTTTCCCGATAAAATTTGCTTCTTAGACCTGGGATCTAGTATATCTATCCTTTCATTCTTTAATCGAACTTCTAATCCTTGCTCTACGAACCTTCTAAGAGATAACAAATTTTTCGATAAATTCTTTGAATACAGAACATTGCTTAAGGCAATGCTCCTACCATCTCGCGTAGTTGCTTCAATACGGCCCTGACCATTTACTTTCAAATCAGCATTTTTATTGGCGAATTTAACTCTAGTTCTAAAATTCGAATCTAAACTTTCAAAATTAATTTTACTGTTGCACATGTGCTCTGTTGTACCTGAATCCGCTATAAATTTTACAACATTATTTCTTCTAATTTTTCTCAAATCTTCTCTATCAAAATAATTGAAATATGATTCAAATGGTTTCGTACCTTGTTTTGTGTCTGACTCACACTCAGTATTGAGACTAAAGGGATTCTTGAGAATTCCCCTTTTTGGTGAATTAAACCGTGCTTTCTTTTGAAAGCGAGCCCTCTTACTTGAGCTCTGCTCTTTCTGACTCATTTTCTCTCACGGGCGCACTACGCTTTTCATGGCAGTTTCTAGCCACGTGTGAACCCGTCTTTCGGCATCTGTAACAAAAGATGCGCCCTGGTGTGGGGCATTTCGCGCTAATATGTAGGAAGAACCGTTTCAGGAAGAGCACCAGAAACTGCATTGTAAAATATGTCACGCTTTTCATCGTCAGTTAACTTGCTAGAACGCGGCGCGTTCTCAAAATCCCTAATCTTATCCTCATACTTTATCCAAAAGTCTGCGGCCTTCTCTTTTCCCGGCGTATATTTTAACCTATACAATTCCTTTCTAGCAGATACTCTAGTTACTCTACTTTCCAGCCGTTTATATTCCTCTAGCTTTTCTAATATTTTACGCGGTGATTTTACATCTAAGATTTTCTGATAATAATTTAAATCGATATGATTTATTATGATCTCTCTTACACGGTGCTTATCTTCATCTATTCTCTTTTCGGTATGATTACTTGATTCTATAGATTCTAAATCTAGCACATAATTTAACCATTTTGTTTTTAATTCTGTACTTTTCGGTCAATGCATCTAATTTTTCATCTTTAAGTTTATCTTTCAATCGAGTTTCTATCATTGATTCTACAGTTTTCTCTATAATTTCAGTAAAATTCTTTGCATTAGCTTTATTAACGTCGGTCACGGTTTCTCTTTCCATTTTCTCTTTCTCTTGTTCTTTCAACACATCTCGTTTAATCGAGTTTACAACTTCTAAATCAATCATATTTAAATTATCATGTAAATACCAATTAATCAAATCATTATGGAAATCATTATGCAAATCATTATGAACATCTAAATCATCAATTTCAAAATTATCATTTTTATCATTATTATATGACATACTCACCTCTGAATCATATTTATTATCGTCTCCACTTGTGAGCACTTTCTCTTTATTACTTTCATATATTTGAAACGGATTGAACGGAAGTTCATCCCAATTATCGAGTTCAGCATTTCTCTCCAGCTGTCTTTCTAATTCATCTGTTCTTTCCATCGCTCTCGCAACATTACTTCTGATTTCATTACATTGTTTCTCATGATCTAGGTCGGTTACTACTTCAACGCTTTTAATTTGCGGTTTTAGACCTTTTTCTTTTATTGCCTGTATGTTCAGAGTATGAACACGCAGGGTCCCATTTAAATTAGAAGTAATCCCTTCTAGCAGCTCTTTATTAGCCTCTCATTGCTGGCGGAAAAACTCACTCCGCTCTCTAGCTGCATCGATTCTCGCTTCCGTCACTCTAGCGTCAGTTTTCCTTTCCAGGTCCTCTAGAGCATGACGTAATTCATCGCCAGTGATAGGTTCTCTACCACATGACTCTGGTATATCCAGTCTCAGAGTCTTTACGTCTCTCGGCCATTCTCTGACCAAAACCTCCTTTTTATTTTCGGTTAACATATTTCCAACCTGCAGAATTTTCTCATCAGAAAAGTATATATATATGCTTGAAGCGTCTGGACTGGCTAGCGAAACATATATCTGTTTGCCTCGGGGTGTGAGATATAATCGTTTCTCGCCCAAAATTCTTTTAAAAGCGTCAGCAATTGTAGGATGAGTTCTGTCATCAAGACCTGTTTTGAAAATATTTAATTAATAAATGAATATTAACTAACTAGCAATTATCGTCAAATATCGCGTCGCGTACTATCTAATCGTATCACAAATTCTCTAATCGTATCTCATACATCTAGTCGCATCGCATACACCTAATTGCGTCGCATAGAGGTGGTGGTGCCTGGTTCTAGCTGGGGCTCTGATTTCGGAATTCCTCTGATCTAATCATTTTCAAAATATTCAATTAACAGATACACACATTAGATGCTAGCAACAATGTGATCTCAGGCTCGAAACGAGTGTACAAGAGTTAAGAAATTATTAACCCCCATCACGACTCAGAGCAGACATCTAACTACCCCATCATCTAAAAAACAAACCAACAAATTGATTTATTTGTTTAATGTGCGCACATCAATCCGTGTGGTGTCGTTATATCCTCTGTACAGGCCCGTACTTATTTTCCCAGCAGTGTCCACACGCGACTCTCTTATTGGCTATTCAACTCAGTTGCCTGCAAACACTAAGAAAGTATTAGCCCCCACAGGCAAGGAGGACCACGTGTAATTGCGTAATAACATCTTAGTTTTTACATGATATCCTCTTCTACTAAGGATATCAAAACTGCTGTTACAATCAACTCACATCTCTTAATTACGCATCCCGCAATTACACTCTCACACTTCGAGTCACCGATACACATCTCGCACTCGACAGCCATAATGCAGGCTAATGGTTTTCGCCCGCAGCTGGAGATCGCATCGCAATTATAACGAGGTAAAAGTCCGCTATAATGCATGATACAGCGCAGCCAATACGCTTACGCTGAGTCAGAGTCGACGTGGCAGTCGCATGCGCTATCGTCATTTTTCGCATGATTTTATATTTAAAAAATCTCGCGTTGCTTCTAACCCAGTCGCTCTAAATTCCCTTCAAAATTCTCTATTACTTCATTAATTATTGTTATTAATTCAGCGAGCTTTTAATGCAAACCCTAAATTGCTGACGTGGATGTCCACCGAACGCTAACATGCGTAGAGCCGCTTTTAAGGATCTATTAAAATGTTATCCCGCGGGCGCATGCCGCTCGAACGGTTGAAAAACATCATTCGAACTATTCTACAGCGAACGGACATGATTCTGAACTCAACACATCTCGGCTATCTATTCGACAGTTCATCGCGCGCACGGATTTTTCTCTCTCTTGCTTCTACTTCTATTCTAAGCGGAGACCTTTCACTTTCCGTCGCGCGCTCCCATTGGCTCGCGCCCCTCTCGGCGCCTCGCGCTTGCGCAGTTCATTTCTCGGCAGACTCGGCACGGTGCGGATGGATGCTTTAGCACGTAACTACGGCTGCGGCGCGGTTCTCTCTCTCGCACGTATCGGACCTCTCTCTCACTCGGTCGCGCCCCACTCTTCGGCCGCGCGCTCTCTCTCTCACCGGTCGGATCTCTCTCTTACTCGGCGCGCTCTCTCTGCGGCACTCACGGACACGCTACTGTTGGTGCGTGTGAGTGCACTAGCACTTCTTTGTGCTCTCTCTCATGTACTTTGTATTTCAATATAGGTTGCATGCGCACAGACGTATGTGCACACACTCACCCTTTTGCTTGCTCTTATTATATATGTATACCCTAGCTTATTGTGCGATTGTGTGTATGCGTGCAATCAATTTGCACACACACACACACACACACACACACACACACACATTATGTAAATTCTTTACAACAGTTATTCATTATTTTTAATTTTAAATGTAAATCAATAATATCAAGTACATTAACAATTATATATGTTTGTATCCATCTAATTTATAACTTTTACTTTCTAGTTTATAATTATATGTAAATATAATTTTTAATAACATTTAATATATTTATATGTATAAATCCAATATACACATACACAAAACTTTAATTTATTATAGTTATTATAATTTGTAGTATAGCTTTACTATATCTATCTCTCTCTCTCTCTCTCTCTCTCTCTCTCTCTCTCTAATGTACAGCATGCTGCTGCATACGCACGCACGTCGTTATTTTCAACCGTTGCTGTTGCTGCCTACGTGTTTTCGCGCAGGACTTTTGCCGCACGCTTTTTCTCGATTTCCTCGAATCTACGGCCCCCCTACGGTTCCTTTTTTTCGTAGAACTTCCGATTTCGAATTTTTGGTTTTCTTTGAATGTTGTTTCTAGAAGTTTTAAGATTCTTTTTCTTATATAGTTCTAAGTATTATTTTAACGTCTAATTCTTTATACGATTAATTTTATATTTTTACATTTAATTTTAGGCATTTTCACTTCAAATTTTCATCTGTTTTTATTTCTAATTTTCATGCATTTTTACTTCTAATTTTTATGCATTTTTACTTCTAATTTTTATGCATTTTTACTTCTAATTTGTGCATTGTTATTTCTAATATTTAATTTTTACAAGCGTCTAATTTTATTTTTCTAAGCTTCTAATTTTACTGATTTTATTATATCTTTTTAACGGTTTTTTTCAGAATAAATGATCATCTAAATGTTCTTTTTGCAAGCAAAGAATCTTAAACTTTCATAACTCTTAATATTTAATTTTCAGCATTTAGCAATTTAATTTTAACATCTATATATATATATATATATATATATATATATAATATTTGTTTAAAAACTTGATTTTATACTCTTCTTTCTTTAGGTGTCGCATCTTATTTTTCGTATTTAATTTTAATTTTACTTACAGTTTTCAATATTATTTTCGTACCTTTTCTCTCAGTAACAACGAACGACAATTGACTCATCATAATAATTTTATTTTGTATCTTGCTTCTAGGATATGGCACTTCTAACTTAAAATCTAATATAGTTTATAATCTAATCACTTCTAAGAATGCGGTAAAAGGCCTTAGCGCGCACTGACTTTACACTTCACTTCTATTTTATTTTTCAAATCTTAGCAATGCTTTGTTGCGTTTGTCTGCAATCACGTGGTTTTATAGAAATCCAAATTTCGTAAAACTTACGAATTTGTCTAATTACAAAAGCTTCGCGCAGTTGAAGCGTGTGTAGCCCAATAACCTGATAGATTAAATTATCATATATTAAAGACGTGTTTGCTAGAAGGATAAATAAAAAGCAGAGTTTAACCTTCTAGCAAACACGTCTTTAATATATGATAATCTAATCTAGCAAGTACAAAGGATAATAATCAGGTCTAGCAATACACGTCTAGTTAGCGTAAGACTATAGAACGAACTGAGCGCATCGCGAGGCTGCAAAAGGCGGCCGAGCGGCGCGTCCACACACACGTGTGAACATATAATAAGTAACGCGCCACGAGGGCGCTGCGCATAATGCTAATTCCAATAATGAATAACTAAATTTTATGTGGATTCGCTTCCTCGGTTTTTTGTCTCTTTTTTTGGTACTATGTTTAGTGAGTTTCCTCCTTTTCACTAACTATTTCGATTTATTAATTTGATTAATGTTTTTCCAATTCAGAGAAGTTCTTCACCAGGTCAGTAATTTTACATATAATGTTATCAAAATTTTTCTAGTTGTTTCCAGATTCATCTTCCATATTAGCCGTAAAATTTATTGTTACTTTTCTGTCGATACTGCTCCTAGGTCCAAGGAATCTCACCTTACGGCGTACTTTAAAGTGTCTGCTATTTTATAAATTGTATTAAAAAAAAAAACCCAAAATTTTTATTGCATGAAAAATTTTCAAATGTAGTTTCATGAATCCCATACCCTGTATACAAATATAGATTAATATATTGTATAACAATGAAATAATCAATAATCAAAAAAAAAATTTTCGAGAAGATTCCTATTCCCGCCGCTCGTGGTTGCGTACCGGCACGTAGCCAAAATGGCCGCGCCACATGGCGAGAACTTCACTTTCCTGTTCCAGACCGGCCGGGTCCCACGTTGGGCGCCATTTGTGATACCGCGAAAATCAATCGAAGATTTAATTTTAATTTATTTGAATTCGCGCACGCAACAAAATTTTTACCTCACCTCACTTAACTGGACTATCTCACTGGGGAGGTTCCGCCTGCCTGAAAAAGGAATTACAAGGAAAAATTACAAACAAAAAGAATGTCGGCGATTAAGTTTGCTCTCGTTCCTATTTATTTTCACACAAATTTACAATCTCGAATATGATTAACTGATGTACTCCCGATCCGTGACCCGCGCGCCCGGTGCGTTTCCACCACGACCAGCACGGCAACGGAATAAAAAAAAATGATACGACGAAAGAAAAAAAACTAGGCCGCGTTTACCAGAAACAAACAAAACAAATCAATCGATATTTGTCCGATGTAGGCGCGGATCCCGACGCCGCGCGGCGCACACTCACCACGCTGTCGGTGGTTGGAGATCGGGTGCGGGTGAAGGGCCCTGTGTGGAAGGGAGATGCGTATGCGGACTGACCGAAGTTCACGTTCTCTTCTCCACTCCTCTTCTTCTCTATGTCCATTGCCCGTTCTCTCTGGCTCCTCCTCATCTTCGTCTTCTTGTTCCTAGTTTACTCTCCCTCCCTTCCTTCTCAGTTTCTTCGTTTACCGTTCTCGCTCCGTTCTCTCTTCAGCTCTACTCTCGTCTCTCGAACCTTCAAAATTTTTCCACCACCTCTCTCTCTCTCTCTCTCTCTCTCTCTCTCTCTCTCTCTCTGTCACGTCTGTCTCTATCTCCGTTTTCTACGTCGTTCTTTTTCACGTCTCTTCGCCTTCTACCTCTTTCTTTCTCTCCCTCTCTCTCTCTCTTTAACCCTTTTCCTTCTTTCTTTCTCTCTCTGATTCTACTCCTTTCAATGCCTTCACCTCGGCGGCCGATAGAGGAGTCCGTGCCGCGCGTCTCTCAAGATCCGACCGGGAAAGAAGACGGGGAAAAAGGATGGGGGAAAAGACGGTCGGGACGCCTCCGACGCGACGCTCGCAGGACGAATTACAAATTGTTTTAACGTTTATTATTCAGCAAGAATATTATCTTTGTTTTTTCTTTTTTCTTAATTACTATATCAATTAAGTTTATTTTATGTTGACTATATATACTAAATTAATGATGTGATCTTACATTACTCTTTAACTTTTTTTATCTTATTTGACTTATATATATATATATATATATATATATATAAATTTATGAGGTGATCTTATATTATACTTTAACTTATTTTATTCTATTTGCCTATCTAACTTATAGTTTTCAAATTAAAAGGAAAAAAACGAAAACCAATCTCTCGAATAACGCGCGATTAGGTTTATAATTATATAACATTGATTAATTTAAAGGCTTCAATGCGCTTATATACAAAGGATATACGAAAAGAAAATTTCAAATACGTTTGAACCCAGTACGATTAGTTATTGAATTTCCCACATCGCGTGTTATAGATCCGAAGGACAAGATCGAATGTGATACGCATATATATAATATTTTTATACACATATATTATTATTATTAAATTTATGATCATTAAAATATATTTATTATTATTATTATTAAATTATCGGACATAATTTTTTTTTCTTTTTTTTTTATTATACACATATGTAATACTTTTAAATAAATTATGACGATTTTTCTCAAACCTGTTGTGTTCATTTTATTTTCACTGCTTTCGAGCTGAACTCGACTTTACTCGTTATTGTGCTGCTCATCACTTCATGTTGCTATTTTTAGTACTCGCTTAAATCTTAATTATCCTAAATTATTACATTATTATTAACGCTAGGCATAACTACTAAATTCATAACCCTGTCCTCTTATTCAGATGACGAAAGAAAAAAAAATGTATACATATAATTCGTATCGTTGTCATTTATCTCGAGTGGTTGTGCGCATAGTCCAGCGTCGACGCCGATATTCCTGGGGGACGCCCCTTCTCACACAGGTGAGTCCGTGCATGTGTGCCTTTGCGAGGCGCCCCGCCAGCGGACGGACGAGTGTGCGTGAGAGAGAGAGAGCGTGCGCGCATATTGTGGTTCGCGTTCTTCGAGTCTTTTGCCGTAGGCGCGCGAGCTTTGCGACTTTCGAGCTTGTACGAGAAGAGCTTGCACTGTAAAATAAATTCCGTACTTCGTCAATACGTCTGCGTCTATTTCCGCGCTTTCTTTCCCTTCTCCCTACCGACTCCTATTTTCCCTGATCGTTTCCTAGCATCGCGTAGATATTGAACGCAGGATTCCTCCGCCTTCGCGGGCACGGGGAAGTCCTTCCGCCGTGCGATCTGAGCTTGCTGCGGACGTGGTGCTCGTTGCCAGAGCACCACACACGAGACAGGTGAGTAGGCCCGCGTATTCCCGCGCATTCCCCGCACGGTGAAAAGCAAGAGCTACATGGGTTGCGCGTGGGCCGCACGGAAACGGCCGCGCGTCGGTATTCGAAAGGGAGTTCGTACAATCGAACCCACCCCGTTACAATATATATATATATATATATATATATATATATAAGGTTCATAGTTTCAAGATTGTTGGTAAAGAATTCTATTTTGCAATCAAATTTTTTGTTCAAAATAAAACAAAACATAGCCTACTGTCAATTCGGAAGTTAATATAACATATAGAAACAAAAACATAATTTGCCGTCACGGAATATGTTCAGTATGATTTGGCATACAAAACCATTGTATACGAGAAGACGAAGAGAGAGAGAGAGAGAGAGAGAGAGAGAGAGAGAGAGAGATTTCCACATAGAACGAAATAAAATTGACAAAAATCAATAAGGTGTGAAAATAGTATCAGATTAACCTGAAGAACAAAAAGAGTAATACCGACTAATGTCACACCTTCTTTAGGATACGAATCCCAAATTTGGATATAAACATTTAACTGAGCTGGCCTGGTATTAATATTTTAAGCGGACTACTATGGGATGATATTCGTGATTCAAGAAGCCACCTACTGGCCGCTGGTGAAACTGACTGCTAAGACCGTTAGCTTAATTTATTGATAAAAGTAAAATAATTCTCAATAAAAAACATAGCGTATGTCCTTTCAAAGATAATATAAAATCTATATGTGAAATTTCAGAGCAATCGGTTCAGTAGTTTTTTTGTTTATTGTGTACGAACAAAAACACGCTTTATCTTTTAATTCGTATGATTATATATATATTTACGACTTTGATGTTGAACAAATTTTATATTAAAATTGTAGTCCATTTTAATTAAAAATAGCTTTTAAGGTGAACCCTACAAGAATGAATATATTTAAAAAATTATAATTTTTTCAAGTTCAAATTTATTCAAATACTTTGACTACATTTACTATGTAAAAAAGTTGAGTTTAAATAATTTAAAATCACTAATTAAGTAGAATACTGAATTTTGTAAAATTCAATTTAATACTAAATTTTGTCAATTAATTAAGAATTTATAAGTAGTCAAAGTTATTAAACAAAAGAAACATTTGAACTTTAAAAAATGATATTCTTATTCATATTCACTCTTAGAGAACCAATGATTTTTAAACAAAAAACCCTTTAAGAATTTTTTATATGAAATATACATTTATTAAGCTCAATTTTTACATAGGATTATAGTAATATTTCAGAAGCAAGTCTATAATATGTCATAAGAAATATATCATAATTTCAAGTTACATTACTGCAAAAATTATAATATTTTAGACATAATATTTTAGACATATTAATATACTATAACTTGGATGGCTGGGATAATCTAAAAATAACCAATGTAAAGAAAAATGGTAGATGCAATATATGTAAATATTGTAGTTATCCATCAAAAAAATCTGAACATTCATGACTTTAATTCAATTTTTATAAATGATTATATAACATGATTGTTATTCAAAATTATTGAAAAATTATTAAAAGAAATTGTAATTGTTTTACTTAAGAAAATATTAAATTTTATCTTTTTCACCAAAGGCAATTTTATAATAATACATCATCCGATTATATTTAGAAAATTTTTATTTTATATAATAATGTAGCCAAATAGATAAAACTAATATAAAAAAAATATTAAAAATTTGAAACGGGTAACGACATTAACGAAATAGCCTGGCAGATGTATTACAATACATACAGAGCTTTCCTAAAACATTCACTGATGAGTGACGGTATACTTTTAGCAGTTTTAGAAAAGCAGTATTTTTAATTTCCTTTTTTTTGTAAAATAAAACCGAGGCAAAAACTGAGCTAAGAGTGAAGAAAAAGAACAAAAAAAAGTACAACAGAAAAAACTGCTATACTGCGCAAGGGTAAGGATAATAAAACTATAAAAGTCGTAATTATATGCACGAACGATTTGGAGTACGAGCGTAAGCTACACGGTACGTGGACAGTTTTTGTTCTTCGGCTACAAGGAATCTCAAGTCTGTTACCGAACTTGTATTTCGATCTCAAAAAGCCAACATCTGGAGTTTGGCTTTTTCGGGTTTCAGAGCCAGACGAGCGCTTGAAAGACATATACACGCAGTACACGGGGGTTACTAATCTCGAGTATAGGAAAATGCACTCTTTTTTCTTCAAATACATACGTTTGAACGAGCAACCTAACAGAGTGTCGCCCTCCATAATATATAGATATACCTGAATAAGATTTACATTACATACAGTGCTTTTGTACATATTGTGACGAAGGTCACAATGAACGACGGCACTGGGTCATCAAAAAAAAATTTTTTTCTATATAATAATAACCATATACTAACTATACATGTCGTTTATAATAATATCATTTACAATTATAAAATACATATAATATATAAAATATACTATATACATAATAATTATATTAAGAATGCTTGAATAATAACATAATAATTGACATCTGGAATTAGACGAGTTCGCGATTA
Source organism: Sycobia sp. Sy_11 (assembly GCA_018907035.1). Classification (NCBI taxonomy): domain Eukaryota; kingdom Metazoa; phylum Arthropoda; class Insecta; order Hymenoptera; family Epichrysomallidae; genus Sycobia; species Sycobia sp. Sy_11. The sequence goes on from JACCIC010000296.1 coordinate 462,868, forward strand.
TTAATTCAATAGGAGATATATTAAGACTCATACTAAACTCGATTAAATTACTTCCGTGTGTCGGTATATAACCGATTAAGTATACTTATTTTGGTCGGCCAGAGAGAAAAGAGGGGAGGTGCCCGATAGACATATTACCATTTTCTTAATTTAATTAGCAATATTAATCATCCGCGAGGCCTTCAGATAGCGTAGACGAGAGGAAAAACACCTAAATTATTTTTACGAGGAGATACATCTAATTCACGATTAAGATCATCAATTGGACACAGATTAAGATGGAACGGTTAGGAGGTAATTTGACACCATCGGAGCAGTACCAAAGGGTGATGCGACAGATGCTCACCGGGGATAGAGACATGCGGCACCGATTAAGAAACTTAAAATCTGAGAGTCGGGAAAATCTGGTAAGTAGGCGCTAGAGCTGCGCCTTAGCCCGAGAGGAGACGTTCCGGTGTTAGCGGAGAGGCTACTACGTTACGTCTATAAAGCACTTGGAACTCGCGAGGACCTACCATGATACCCCGAATGGGATAAAAACGCGGCAGATGATACAGCCGAGGATATGCTGCTAGCTCTGAAAAAGTCAGACATCGAAGAGGCAGAGGAGATGCCATTATTAGAAGCAAGCTCGTCCACCACCATCGCTGAGACCGTGAACACATCAGCGGCTATGTTTGGACGGACGGAGGTGACCACGACGATTACTACGTAATTCTCGACGGCATTCAGCGAAATGCCCGTGACAACTATCACCTGGTCCATCATGTCGACGTTGACCGGTGCAGTCTCTGGCGTGTCGCAAAGAGGATTGCCACCATGGGGGCCATACCGAAGCAGTGACGCATATTGGCCATCCGGATGGATATCGACATACGGGCAAGACCCGCGATCAATGGGAATGCAAACGAGTGTAGCCCGCGAGACCCAGATGCTGCGAACACCGATGGAGATTCCGACGCCAGGAGGTACGGACCAGATGGCACGCTTGGTGCATCCATCAGCCTCGCAGTATAATATAATGGAACATAGTCTCAACCAGACTGGAAGTATATTACGGGGCAACCAGCATCGGTACCAGCGAGAAGCGAGGGAGTTATTACAGAATCAAAACGGGCCACAGGAACGCCCGACAACGACGAACGACAAACGGATGCACCTGGAACTAGCGGACCAACGGAACGGAAGGAAAAAATTGGAAAGGAGAGTACGCCATTGAACGAGCCCACAAGAACGAATAGAGGCGCAGCCAACACGGAGCATAGACGAGAAAGTAGGAAATCGAAAGGTAAGGCAGCATACTCGAGAGGGTGAGTGCATCAACGGCAGCATTCCGAGACACCATCCGGCCAACAATTTCGAGTTTATAGCTCGTCCGAGGAGTCATCGAACAGCCAGAGCGAGGCGTTTCGACCGACAGACGATAGCACTGAAGAGAGCCAGACTGATGCAAGTCAATCGATATGTAAGTCGGCATGAAGCCCGGTGGGAGAGAGGCTGCAAGAGAGGAGGCAGCGATCACCTCAAGCGGTGCACAGCGATATAAGAACGCTGCAAAGCTGGAAGATTAAATTGGCAGGCGTACTTCCAAGTTCCGATGGCCGAAAGCAGCAAATGCTATACCGCCTTTTCCGTACCAGGCTTGGGGCTGTGGCAATTTAAGAGGATGCCATTCGGGTTAACTAACGCGCCGATGACATTCCAGCGACTCGTGGATGCGTTGTTCGGGCCCGAATACGAGCCTTGGGTGTTTGTGTACCTAGATGATATCATCGTCGTGACCGAGAGTTTTGAGGTCCACGTTAAGTATCTGGAAGCAGTACTGCGGAAATTAGTTGATGTGGGACTGCAAATCAACCGCAAGAAGTGTGAGTTTGGCTGCACCAGAGTCGCGTATTTGGGCTACGTGTTAGTCCGAGTGGGGTTGCGAACGAACCCGGAGAAGGTCACGCCCGTCCTAGAGTACCCAGCACCGAAGGTGTTGAAGTTGAAAAAAGTTTCATTGAACAAGATTCGCAGATCAAAGTGCCGGTGTGTAAACTGCTGAAAAATAATCATGCATGGATATGGGGCGAGGATCAGGAGGAGCCATTTCAGCCGTTGAAGACAGCCTTGGCACGAGTGCCGGTGCTAGCGCGACCTGATTTTGCCCGAGAGTTCACCGTCCAGAGTGATGCGAGTGACTATGCGATTGGGGAGTTCGAGGACGGAGAGCACCCCATCGTATACGTCAGCCGAGTGTTAACGTTCGTGGAGAGAAATTACGAGACGTCCGAGAAGGAGTGCCTAACACTCATTTGGGCCATCAAGAAACTGCGTTCATATCTTGAAGTTTACCATTTTAAAGCCATAACGGATCACAGTGCCTTGTGCTGGCTCCAGAACTAAGAGAGCCAACGGGACGCTTAGCGAGATGGGCACTAGAGATGCAACAATGGAACTTTCAAATACTACATCGCAAAGGAGCCATGCACCACGTCCCTGACGCCTTATCACGAGGAGTAGGTGAAGAGGAAGAGATTGCCGCGTTCGAGAAGATTGATGACTCCTGGTACCTGCAGAGAGCACAGGAGGTGCAGAGTAACCCCAACAAGTTCGTCAGATGGAGGGTCGAGAATGGATTACTCTACAAACATCGTAAAGATCGGCTACTCGACCCCATCCAATTCCCTCAGGAAGGATAGCGGCTTGTGGTACCTGTCGAAGCCCGGACAAGAGTACTGTAAGACGCGCATAGCATAGCCTCGTCAGGACATTTGGGAGTTCAGAAAACTTATGACAAAGTAGCCCGCGAGTACTGTTGGCCAGGAGTATGGCACGACGTCTACGAATACGTCGGCAGCTGTAAAGAGTGCCAGAGATATAAAGTGTCGCAGACTGGCCCGGTAGGCTTAATCGAGCAAAGAATCGTAGAACGTCCGTGGGCAGTCGTGGCAGAATATATGATGGAGTTCTCCAAGAGTAAAGGGCAATACCGATATATCTTGGTCTTTCAAGACCTGTTTACCCGGTGGATCGAGATGAAGCCTCTGCGCACTGCGGACGGTAAGGCAGTCGCACGAGCCTTGGAGGAACTCATTCTCTTCCGGTGGGAGACTCCCGATTATCTGCTGACCGACAACGGGAAAGAATTCAACAACAGGGTACTAAAACAAGTATAAGAGGAATATAGTGTGAAGCACGTGATATTGTCCTAGCCACGGGAGACACGAGGAGGATCGCGACGGCCCACGTGAAAGAGCTGAAGAAATACAGAGCGCAGCGGAGATAGGCGGGAACGGATCATGGATCGGCAAACGGGAACCTGCCGAACTGCCAGACTAATAGTTACCTTTTCTGACTTCAGGTCCAGCCATGAGACGATGCGGAGCAGCGAGAGGCCGTGCGAGAGGTGAAGGGCGCCGTCACCAGCCGGAATGGGAATACTCCCCCCCCCCAGGGGGCGCCAGATGCGCGGAGGTCAACCGCGTGCGAACGGGAGTGGGCGAGTCACGGGCCATCCAGGCGATCCGACAGCCCGCCAGAGAGCCCGAGAAGGTCGAGGTAGATAGCGAGCCGCCGACCAATCCCCAAAGATCGAGGGAGGAAACCGCGAGCGTGCCACCGGCGGAGAAACAGCGCGCACTTCTGCGTAGCACCAGGCACTTACCAACATCACTGCGCAACCGCCTGATGGCGGTGTGGACCGGGATCGACCGGACCGTGACCATGGTACAACGGCGTTGGTTGATCGAGGCATGGCAGGAACTGGAGGACCTGCCGACAGAGGTGCAGTGCGCCATGATGGAGACCAGCCTGAAGGCACGGCACCATTAGACTGCTGCCCCCAAATAGCCCGAGAGTAGAGAGCGCAGTCGAGAAAGGGAAGGGAGAATAAGACGGGGCAGCCCATCGAGCAGAGAACGTAGCCTCGAGGAGAAAGAAGAGAGAAGAAAGACGAAATAGCCCGAGAGTAGTGACAGGAGAGAGCGAAGACATCGACTTGCCCGAGAGAGAAAGAAGGTAAGGACCAAACGAAGTAGGGGTTGTACTTGGGACGCGGACGATTGGGTACGAGATGTAGGTAGTAAGAATAAATAGTCCGCGAACAATAGAGTCCTGACCGCGTAATCCGAGGCGGGACGACGAACAAGACGCGAATCGAAGTATAAGTAGGCCGTAGGTTAAGTACATGTCCTAACTTTATCATAGCAATATTATAATTAGTTTTATAGTAACTTTGTTCCGAAAGATCCGGGGCCTGGGCCGGTTCACGTTGTATGATGTAAGCCGTCGGTTCTCCTGCGGAGGACCTCCGGCTTAGAAGGGGGGTATTTGTGACGAAGGTCACAATGAACGACGGCCCTGGGTGTCTCGCAAGAAGTAGCGATGCTGCGATTGATTGACATGTTTTCTTTTGAGGTACCGTCAAGTCGAAGCCGCATCGAGAAGAGAGAAGTTTCGAATACAGCCCAATCGATGCGCGCGCACGCACAGAACGAGAACGAGACGCGTATACCGCCGCCGCGCGAAAGACCGAGGGAATAGCAAGGGCCCGGTGAAGAGAGGGGGAAGGGGAAGACGCGGCGCAAAAAGCAGAGTAGTAGTGTATGTTCGACAGCCGAGTGAGAATCATCGTTATAAGATCTCTCCGCGGTTTTTCGCTCCGAAACTCTGAGTAATTAGCCAACTACAATCGTGAACGTTTTCGACGCGGTGAGCAAGTGCTATAAATCCACGGCAGAACGACCGCCCGCCGAGGATCAAGGGCCCGACGAGGAAGAAGATCAGCGAAGCACCCCCGAGCGAGCTACGGCCAGAGCTGAGGAGAGGAAGTGCAGCATCCATGCCTTCCACCGACAGCGTTACGACAGCGTTACGAAGCACGGTGAGTCCCGACGGCAGCGGCCGCATAAATTGTAAGTCCGGGCCACGGATCGCGTAGCGACAGCGGTGTATACGCGAAGGCAGGAACGTGCGCGCGCGTGAGTGAGAGTCGCTCCCGGAGCAGAGCCAGCAGCCTGAAGACAATAACCGCGAGACAACGAGTGAGCGTATGTGTGAGAGAGAGAGAGAGAGAGGGAATCAGAGTGTGTGCGCCGCGAAACGGAGTGTGAGTGCGAGTGAGCGACCTGACAGCGAGACCGTGTGTGTGTGTGTGTGAAGGAGAGAGAGAGAGAGTAGAGTGTGTCCGCCGCATAGACGGGGTGCGTGTGCACCTCGTGACCGAGAGTGTATGCGCGCGATACCGAGAGTGCGAGAGAGTGAGAGAGAGAGAAGATAACCGAGAACCTTATAGTGTACGGAAAAATAAAGGGATTTATAGTAGCCTACTCGGTGCTTATGCTTTGCCTTAGTTGCTTCAATTCGAAAAGAAATAACATCGTTTCCGGGTTCGATATTGTCGTCGAT